>OW240922.1:10173697-10198664 GCA_933207985.1 Pelobates cultripes | reverse complement strand
CACACACACACATCATCCAGCACTCACACACAAATCATCCAGAGCACACACACACATCATCCAGAGCACACACACACATCATCCAGCACTCACACACATCATCCAGCACTCACACACACACATCATCCAGCACTCACACACACATCATCCAGCACTCACACACACACCCATCATCCAGCACTCACACACACACCCATCATCCAGCACTCACACACCCATCATCCAGCACTCACACACCCATCAACCAGCACTCACACACCCACCATCCAGCACTCACACACACATCATCCAGCACTCACACACACATCATCCAGCACTCACACAATCATCCAGCACACACACACAATCATCCAGCACACACACACATCATCCAGCACTCACACACACATCATCCAGCACTCACACACGCGTCATCCAGCGCGCACACGCACACACTGCATTCATTATACACACTCTTCACTCACTACAAACACACTACATTCACTATACACCCTCTGCATTCACTATACACACTCTGTATTTATTATGCACATTCTGCACTCACTACACACTACATTCACTATACACACTCTGCATTCACTACAAACACACTACATACACTGCATTCAGTGTACACACTCTGCACTCACTAAAAACACACTGCATTCATTATACACCCTCTGCATTCACTACAAACACACTACATTCATTATACACACCCTGCACTGCACTATATGCATAGGAGTGTAATTTTTTTTTTTTTAAAGGGGGGGGGGCGGCGGGAATCTTGGGTGAGTTCCTACACTTTTTTCCCCAGGACTTGACCCCTGGATATATGGGGATATGTTGTGTTTTGGGGTGTTTTCTATACTTTGGGTAAAAAAAAAATAATTCTTCCTGGGGATTATTAAGTTAGTACATTATCTATGATCTACCTTAATTATATCACAGGCAGAGGGGAGGGATTGTGTGCTGTATGAGTCGTGCAGGTAATTACTGTTTTTATTGGTTTGTGTCCCTTGTTTCCCAGTTCTCCATCAGGTCCAGGGAGTGTTCCTCTGGCCTGAGGAATTGTATATAAAGCCAACCTGTGTCATTAAACCTCAGACTTCTTCACTCTCAATACGGAGTTCTGTTTCATATTGTAGGGAACCGCTATATCCCTACCAGGGATTGCTATACTCAGTATACTCCCTTGGATAATCACTAGCTCTTGTAAGAGTTGTTCCTGCTACGCTCTCCTGGAGAGTCTGGTTGTCAGCGGTTGGTCCAGGTTGGGAGGAAGACGGCGAGATTCCAGTTAAGCTACGGCGGTTGTGGATTCTGCAGTGCTTGTGGTGGCCAGTGCAGTGCTTATAGTCTTCAGTGTCAGCTAGGAAGCATTCGTTGATGGAGGTACCCAGTGGGGGTGCCAGGTGATCTGTCACAGGAAGAATTTGATCTTTACCTCCACAAGCTGGTGGACTCGGGGTACAAGTACGGGGGCACATCCTTTTACGGCTACCACAGTTCTTTCTCCGCAAAGGCAACTGCATTTCTGGTCCAATTCAATAACCAAGCAGACTGGAGTATGCTGGATATGGAACTGTTTTGTAGACACTTTGCGGGCCTCAAGACACCAGCTCGTACTGTCTGCTCATCTACTTCCCACACAGCTCATTTATGCCCAAACACCCCGGAAGTAAGCGTCTTTTACCCCAACCCGACTACCATTGTTAGACCTGACAGGGTTCTTTAAGATAAATTAGGACAGAATATTGTGTTTTTGGGGAAGTCACAAATCTGTAACAATTTCAATACAGGCACTTGCGGTTACAGTGCCTGCAGACTGTTGCATGTGTGCTCACAGTGTTTCCGGCCACATTCTAATACTATGTGCCCTAATAAATCGTACCCTAAGCCTTATCTTCAATCTGTAAATATCTCACTACTACGGGAATTGTTGCATGACCACCCCTCACAACATCTAGTGGAATTTCTGGTGTCTGGGTTTACAGAAGGGTTTCACACGGGTATCATTTATATGCCTTTAGTTGAATACAACTTACAGACAGCTCTTGCTAACGCTGACACTATCGATGTACTGCTCAGAGTTTTTTACTAGGTCCATTCACCTTTTTCCGTGTGGAAAACTAACTTCATAGGTGTGGTCACTGGTAAAACGTCTAATAAGCAAAGGTTAATCATCAACCTCTCCGCTCCCCACGCTACAACAACACCTAGCCTTAAGTCTCTCATTCCATCTGAGGAATTTTGACTCCAATACGCTACCATTGACAATGTTATAGATGTCATTATGTCAGCTGGAGTAGGAGCTTGGCTTAGCAAAACCGATATAGTGAACACATTCAAGCTCCTCCCTATTCACCTGTCACTTTGGCATCTACATGGTGTTAAGTGGCAAGGGTCATACTATTTCTTGACATATCTCACTTTTGGGTCAAAAAGCAGTCTGAGGATCTTTGACATGTTCGCTGAAACGTGTTGGATGCTTCTTAACATCTGTAGATGCCCAACCGTGATTCGTTACCTGGACCCAGTAGCCTCCATGCTGCTATACAACTGTTCGAACACTTGGGTGTACCTGTTTCACCAAGTAAAACTGATGGTCCCGATACAATTATCAATTTCCCAGGGGTAGTTTTGGACTTAGTTCATATGCAAGCCAGCCTCCCCACGGAAAAGATTGAGCGCATCCTGTCATGTATCGACAAGTACCTTGATGTGGGATCTTGCAATTGGAGGGAACTCCAGTCACTGTTGGGTTCCCTCAATTTTGCTATGAAGATCATTCCGCAAGGGTGGGCATTTATATCCAGATTACTTTGTCTTTTCACCCAATTTCAGTCGGATTCCTCCTGCATTACACTGGATCTGCATGCCACCACCGACTTACGCATGAGGAAGGAATTCCTGCTAAAGTGGAATGGGAAAAGCATATTTATTCTGGTATTAACTGACAAGTCTTTTTCAATCTGGACAGATGCTGTTGCCACATCCGGTTTTGCAACAAGTATATGTGGGGTAACTGGCCAGATGAAATTAAGGTCCCAGAATTCACTAACACCTCAGCATTATTTGAACTTTACCGATCGTGGCAGCTGAAGTCAAATGGAGTGCATGCAGGTCAGGTAATATGGTACGGTGCTTTTCCGACAACATGGCTACATGCCATATTGTTAGCAAAGGCGCTCTTCAACCCTGACCATCATGCCATTTATGAGAAATTTGACATGGCTGGCTGCTAGGCACAATTTTTTCTTGATATGTGCACATATTCCTGGAGTCCTGAATGTTGCAGCTGATCATTTGTCTCGATCTCGATTTCAGGTTGCTTTCATTTTCTTTTGCCACCTTCACCTAAAGCTATCCTTCAACACTTTTAAATTATACCTTACCGACATTCAACACCATATCCTCACCACATGGCCTAATAAACAACGTTTCCTTTCATCCTACCAGGTAAAATCTATATTGAAAGGTATGAAAGACTCCACACCTATACCTACTACACCTTCTAGACTACCCATCCACAATCACTTGTTCCAGTCACTTTCAGAACTCCTAGATGGCTCACCATTTGAAACCCAGACAAATCAAGTAAAAACTGCCATCTATTTAGCGTTTTACGGCTTTCTCCGGCCTAGAGAATTCACCACCATTAACACTAACTCCCATGACTTCATCACAAGAGCACATCTGGTAAAATCACACGACCACTACGTACTTTCACTAATCCATACGAAAATAGGGTCAGACAGTTCAAATTACGTATTATCCCACAAGCAATCAATGGTGCCCCGTTAAAGTTTTAGATCACTACCTTTCCTCCAGTCACAGTTCACCAAACCAGACACTTCTGGCTTTACACGGGAATACACTCACTACTATTTAGAAATTTAAGGTAAGAAACTCCAGGAGTAAGAAGATGTACTAAGAGAACCTATAACTAAGTATTGGGGATTACTAAGTTTTGATGCAAACTTACCTGCAATATTTCAAGAATATCTAACTATAAGCTACAAGAGAAAAAAAAATGACTGGTACGCAGTGATCCAGTGCACTGCTACCACAATAGTGCTGGAGTAAGGAAATAGGGATCCTTCAAATGTCACTTGCAGCTACATGATCAGTGTTAGTACATTTGCACATCCACATAGTGAGAAGTGTGTTCTCATACCACAATATATCACGTGCACTACAGACCATGTCATCTATTTGATTACTTGCCCATGTGGGTTTGCGTATGTTGGAAAGACACACCTGACATTGAGGGATTGGATCAGAGAACATCGGTCTGCTAACACCACAACGTTTTGGAATCAGCGTGCTGATAAACCCTACAATTCTATATAGCAAGTGGAAAAAAAAGACGCTAAAATTATTTCATATTATCTCTTAGAAAAGACAGCACCTTTGAAGTGTTACATATATATACAAAAAGTGCAATTTCAGTGCAAAACTGTCATTTCATAACCACTGTAACGGAGCTACATTGTACTAATACTGCAACCAAGTACCTCAGCTGATGGATGCGCCTAGCGCTTCCTGAGGCCTCCAACCACTCCAGCCAACACCATAACCACCGTGGACTCCTTCAGAGAGCAAGACAGGAACAAGCTCTTACAAGAGCTTAGTAGTGATTTAGCAAGAGAGTATGACTAGCATAGCAATCCCTTGTAGCAGACTCCCCCAATAAGAGACGGCACTCCAAATTGAGGGTGAAGTAGAACTGAAGTTTTAATGAAACACTCTGTTTTTATGCACATTTTACACACATAGTACCGCCCACAGGGTTTTGAAGAACAGCTAATCAAACACGTAATATATAATAAAACACTCCCATTCATTCCCACAAAATATAATTACTGAACACAATGGGTTAAAGTAATTATCACAGGCAGGAAAAATATACTTTTTACACATATACTGTAACTTTAAAACTATACATTAAATCTTCATAAAACTATTCTTAATCAGCATACTTTAAACATGAACACTCTCAAAAATCATACAAATCCCTCCAGTAGATAAAAAGTTAGACGTAAGTCCTTTGTGACCGACCGCAAGCACATTTTCCTGCCCAAAACAGTTCCATAGATTTGGACTGTGCAGTCGGTCAATTTCACACTGAAAAAATGACTAAGTCCCATTCGAACATGCGTTCGAATCGCCGAACGGGACTTAGTCTCTGTGGCTGAAAACTCAGTGGAGGAAAAGGTAAGGGTCAGCGGTGTTCGGCTAAATGTGTAGCCGATTTCAGTTCCATGAATTTGGCTGCACACACCGCTGATCTTGTTCGCCTAAATAAAGATGGCTGCCGCCACGTGTTCTTTTGTATGAACGGCGGCCCCCCAGCGGTCGGTAATTTACCTACAGCAGCCTCCCAGCCTGGGAGGTAAATTGCCTGCACACTTCCACTTCTGGGTGGTCCGCCTATGTAGTACTTGGTTCAGTAAGCCCCAATTACTGAACCAAGTGGGAGAAAGCCATGCACAAAGGATTTTAAAGGTCTGGGGACACAGTCTTAAAGGGGCAAAAGGGTCATTGTCACACAAAATCTCAATATGTCCCCAGATGGTTCTTAAAGGGCCAGCACGGTCCAATACAAGTCCATAAGCCCCAATGCTGTTTTTAAAGTGTCCAATCTCCCCGGGTCACAGGGCAGGAGGTGGACAAGCAGGCCCCTCCAAAAACTCATGGCAAACCCCCCTAAATGAGTTTGCCACAACCACATTTTTCAATGTGGTATAAGTAGTATGCCACTTAAACTTTAATCTGAGGTAGATTGGACCCACTGCGACAGATCACGGCTCCAGTTAGGGCACTCGGGACGAGATATCCAGGGATATTACATATGTGGGGTTTTGTGATGTTTATGTGTGTGTTTTGGTGATATTCTGTGTAACGGACCGTTTTGCACACAAGGGGTAAAAACCGTTTAGGCGATCAGCCCCCTTTCCAGAGATACAGGCACAGCTACTGCAGAACACCAAACTCCCGAACTGGATACAAAATAGCACTCCAACTCCCGAACTGGAACCTCCCAAATAGCAGATGAACAGGAAAAGCTCCCAAGCGGCTTACACTCCTGGCAATCAGTCCTTAGCAGCATACAGTAAATCCCCCCAAAGACGAGACAAGGCTCCGTGTTGGGGGTCAAGCAGTGGTCTGTTTAATGAGGGCTACCTGCCCAGTATTTATGCAGGTCTCCCACCTGGTGGACACTCCCCTAGGGGACCAAATGGGAGACTGTGACAAGGGACAGACAAGTAGACAAATAGGACACACAGTCACAGTATATTCCCACAATGCATCCTGGCTTCCTCCCCTCTGCCCTGAGAGATAATTGAGAAGTAACTCAATTATCTCCCAAGACAAAGGCAAAACTCCATTACACATGTGGGGACACAAAACCAGTATTATACTTTAAAATACATAAAGTAACATTTACTACATAAAACACAGACATGTAACATATCCCCAGATAGCTCAGGTCTGAGTGCACATTATTAAGCGAATGGCGCTCAGACCACACGAATACAGTTTAATCGCCATGGAGCCAAAATCTTTACAGTCAGTTTCATACGAATGGGCTCCATGGGATTCCTATCTGGGGTATAACATTTTCAACCAAAACTACCGAACACCGGGCCGTTCGTGCACTTCCACCGAACAAGAAGGGAGGTCGGCGGCTTCAGCGGTGTTCGCGCAAAACTGTGTGCGATTTTAGTTCCATGAAAATAGGGGCGAACACCGCTGTGCATTCGTATGTTTAAAATGGCCGCGACCTCGTGTTCGGGATACGAATGGCGGCCACCCAGCATTCGTCAATTAAGCTGTGGTTAACCGCAGCTTCATGGAGGTTAATTGCCGGCACACTCCAGCTCCCAGGTGGTCTATTCATTTGTGCGGTTGTTCGGTAGATTGAATCTACCGAACAACTGGCAGAAAAGCACGAATACAGCTTTTCTCCAGGCGAAATAAAGTCTTTTAAAAGGGGGCCATAGTCCAGAGGCAGCAGGCGAGCAACCAGGCTTCTCCAATGCAATGTGGCGAGATTGGTCTCGTCACATTCTGTTAAAGCGCCTTGTTGTCTGGAGGTTGATTAGATCAGCATTACTTGATCTAGTTAACTCCCAGGCACAGAGGCATCTGGGTGGCATCTCTTTTGTTTCAGTTAACGACTCTCTGCCATGGATCTGTGTATAAATATGACCCATATAAAGTGTCTTTGTTTTCACCCTTCATTAACTCTAGGCTGATGTTTGGGTGAGCTGCTATAATCACTGAAGGTGTTCTGCTGGAAAAGAAGGATATTAACGGAGATAGTCAGCCTGAGTACCAAGCTCCATTTTACTATATACAGGGTGAGTTTTGAGTCAAGTTACAGTTTGTGCTGTAAAATGTTGTGGAGAAGGCCAGATTATCAGGGTATTATTTATATCTATCTATCTATCTATATCTATATATATATATATATATATATATATATATATATAACAGGAAACAGACAAAACATGTAGAACCGCAGTTTATATATGCAGGAAATAGGGGATTATCTGCTAAATCAATAAAAAACAAGAAGACAGCATATAACTGTGTGGTTAATGAGCCACAAATGTTGTATCAGGAGATATATATATATATTTGCTGTTAATTGATCTCAATTACACCTTATCTACTTTATCTGGTTTTATTTTCTTCCTTTTTACCATTGGTCTTGCCTTTGCATTATTTCTATTCATTTTTATACATTTTTTCTTACTTACATTATTGCTCTTAGATTTTGATCATTCTGTTCTCCCTTAAAGGCACAGTACCTAACCAGAATTTCATATTTAATTTTTGCACTCAGTTACTGTTATTTTAGTATATATCTAGCCATATCACAGGCCAGCTCCTGGTATTGGTACACTTTTATATTGTCCTCCCATACCATTTTTTCTATAGGTTTTAGTGAATCCCTATCTATTTCCAGTTTTGAGCGGCCCAGTATCAGTCAGACTCCCTCCCCTCTGTGTAATACATTAGGTATACCAGAACCAATTATCTAACATCTTATTTGCACTGTCACGGCAAGGGTGCATAATTTATTATGGAATATTGTCCTTTAATGTCATTTGTGTAGTGCATTAAGGACCTGCTGGCCTGTCAGAGATGGTATTGACAATGACAAAAGGGGTTTAATTTATTGTATTGAGGTCAAAGGAGGTTAGATCTTTTGAAGCTGGGACCCCCCACTGTGGTAAGATGACAGAAGGGGTAGTATGAATAGCATAGCAATGTGAAAAGGATTTTACCATATGGATGTGAATTACTCAAGGTCCTGCAAGGCGTGAGGTTCTACATTTGGAAAAAGTCTAAATGCCTCTTCATCCATTTGGCATGTACCTTATAATTGATGAGGGGATTTCTTTTGATTTCTTGATATGTTAAAGCACCACAATAGGCACCCAGACCACTTCAGCTTAATGAAGTGGTCTGGGTGCCAGCTCCCTCTAGGATTAACCCTACCTGCTGTAATCACAGTTTCAGAGAAACAGCTATGTTTACCTGTGGGTTAATCCAGCCTCTAGTGGCTGTCTCATTGACAGGCGCTTCCGCGCTTCTCACTGTGATTTTCATAGTGAGAAGACGCCAGCATCCATAGGAAAGCATGCTTTCCTATGGACTGGCTGAATGCGCGCGCGGCTCTTGCCGCGCATGCGCATTCAGCCAGGGACGTCAGAAGAGGGAGGAGAGTCCCAGCGCCGAGGGAGCCCGGCGCTGGAAAAAAGGTAAGGGATTAACCCATTCAGCGCCACTATAGTGGTCCTTTAATGATCATTAGTCTTGTGTTCAAGTACAATATCCAAAAGAAACATTAATATGTACCCCAGAGAATAATAGTTAAACCTCATTTTTGTTATATTTGGAATGTGACAAGCGCCATCTTCTAAACAAGCCCAAACATGAGTGGCCTGACTTGACCATAGGGGAAGGAATTGTGATGTCCGTCCTATTGGATCACAGATGGGGCGTGCGACATGTCTATGGAATGGGAAAATAATAACAAATTTGTAGATGCAATTATTATTTATGTGGCAGGTACATAAGAGAAGATAGAGCAAAATGTTTCCATTTGGATTGACTGTGGTCTGGAACAAAAGAGGTGGTCACTTATTATTTCTATAGGTACGCCTTAACTCCACCCCTGGGCAAGACTTAATAATCCACAGGGTATAAATCCAATGATTTGGAGGGGTGTTGGTGTACTTGCTTGGGGCCAAGATTTAATATTGAGTGAGTCACCATCATCCTTCCTTGCCAGAGACCCCCTGGGCAGAAGCTGTACTTTGAAAACCTTTTTGTTTTTATCTGTTGTTGGTGTAAATAATTTGTTTATCATATATTTTTATATGCACTGTGACTATTTTTTGGCTCATAATAAACTTTCATTTATTAAGTTCTGCCTTTGTCTGGTTAAGAATCACATTACCTGAAGAGACTAATTAATATTTTTGCAATTCCTTAAATATTGTACTAAGTAATATTTGGTGGGTTTTATTATTGATTTACCTGGGGGACCAAGGCACCCCATTTATAAATTGTCTTGGTGGCGACAGCGTTAAAATAGTAATAGTTATATTATTATGTTTAAGTGTGGGTAGTGTTAAAGGGGGGATTTTGTCATTATTTCCGGTCTAGTGCAGACAAATAGTGAACTTTAACCCTTTCACCACAACTACATCAGGCGCACTCTTGGAGTAGGGCGCATTCATGACATGCACTAATTGCACTTTTTGGTTTGTGAACACATATCTTCTTTTATTTAAACCACAGTTTATGACAGTTTTCACAATTATGACAAAAATAGGTATTCTATTTATATTAAAAAAAAAAAGAAGGGAGAATGACTATGTTAAAGTACAGCCAGTCTTAGTGAAAAAGTGCATTGTAACTTGTTTAATGAATAAACCCAATTATTTTCTCACTAAGACATTTTACCCACTTTGAGGACCAGAACAGATTTTAGCAAACATGAATTTGCTGATGTTCAACAAGATGATATTTTCTTATAAACCCTTCCCCACACTCAGTGCATGAGTATGGCTTCTTGCCTGTGTGGATCACCAGGTGTTCACTAAGATAAGATTTAGAAGAAAAACATTTCCCACATTCAGAACAAGAAAATGGCTTCTCTCCTGTGTGTATTCTTTTATGCGTAGTAAGAAGGCTGGAACGGGCAAAGCACTTTCCGCATTCAGAACATACAAATGGTTTCTCTCCTGTATGAATCATTTGATGTTGGAAAAGACGAGAAGAACATATAAAACTCTTCCCACATTCAGAGCAAGAAAATGGTTTTTCTCCTGTGTGAGACCTCTGGTGTTTTACATATTCTGAGCTGCATGTGAAACATTTCCCACACTCTGTACATGACAATAGTTTTTCTCCTGTATGAATTCTCTGATGCAGACGAAGACTTGACTCGTGAGAAAAACATTTCTTGCACTCAGAACATGAGAATGGTTTCACTCCTATGTGCATCAATTCATGTTTAATACGGTTTGATATTTCTGTAAAACACTTTCCACATTCTGAGCAAGATAATGATTTCTCTCCTGAATGAATCTTCTGATGCCTTACAAGATATAAAGAACAAGTAAATGCTTTACCACATTCAGAACAAGAAAATGGTTTCTCTCCTGTGTGAGTTTTCTGATGCCTTGAAAGGTTTGTGGAACGGCTAAAACATTTCCCACATTCAGAGCAACAAAATGGCTTCTCGCCTGTGTGAGTCATCTGATGACTAACAAATTCTGAAGCACGAGTAAAAGCTTTTCCACATTCTGCACAGGAGTATGGGTTTTCACTCATGTGGACTTTCTTATGTAAATTAAGATCTGATTTAGAAGCAAAACACTTCTGACATTCAGAACATGAGTATGGTTTCTCTACAGTGTGAATCTTCTGATGTTTTACAAGATATATAGAACATGTAAACGCTCTATCACATTTAGAACAAGAAAATGGTTTCTCTCCTGTGTGAGTCATCTGATGCCTTGAAAGGTTTGTGGAACGGGTAAAACATTTCCCACATTCTGAGCAAGAAAATGGCTTCTCTCCTGTGTGAGTCCTCTGATGAATAACAAAATCTGAAGAATAAAGAAACCATTTTCCACATTCTGCACAGGAGTATGGTTTTTCACTCATATGGGTTTTCTTATGTGAATTTAGACTTGACTTAGAAGCAAAACACTTCTGACATTCAGGACACGAGAATGGTTTCTCTCCAGTGTGAATCTTCTGATGTTGAACAAAACGAGACAAATACTTAAACCTTTTCCCACATTTTAAGCAACAAAATGTGTGAGTCATCTGATGACTAACAAGATCTGAAGAATGAAGAAAATATTTTCCACATTCTGCACAGAAGTATGTTTTTTTACTCATGTGCATTTTCTTATGCGACTTAAGGCTTGACTTAGAAGCAAAACACTTCTGACATTCAGTACATGAGAATGGTTTCTTTCCAGTGTGAATCCTCTGATGCCTAACAAGGTTTGAGGAGCACGAAAAGCATTTCCCACACTGAGAACATGAAAAAACTTTTGCTCCTGTGTGAGTCCTCTGATTCATTATGAAATGTGAAGAAATTGTAAAACATTTTCTGCGTTTTTCACTGACACCTTTCTGTACTCTATGGATTTTCTGATGCTTGTTAAGGCTTGACTTAAAAGTAAAGCATTTCCCACACTCGTAACATGAAAATGGTTGACCTGTATGAGTTCTCTGATGCCTATAAAGAAATGAGGAACGGGTAAAACTTTTCCCACATTTAGAACATGAATATGGCTTCTCTCCTGTGTGAATCCTCTGATGAATAACAAGTTCTGATGAATAATAAAAAGATTTTCCACAATCAGAACATGAAAATGGTTTCTCTCCTGTGTGAATAATCTGATGTCTACGTAAACGTGTGGGAAAGGTAAAGCATTTCCCACATTCAGCACAAGAATACTGGCTCTCTTTTCTGTGGACTTTCTTCTGATGTTCAATAAGATATGATTTAATAGTAAAACATTCCTTGCACCTACTACACTTGTATAATTCCCTTGCAGTGTGGGTGATTTGCTTATTGGTATCATACTCATTGCACTCTAATACTGATAGGGTTTCAATCTTTTTCTGGTTGTTACTCTTCATTATGCAGTTTTCATTATTAAACCTCAGCTCTCCAGTCTGTTTATGCTCTGTCTCTATAACATTATCTGTGAGATTTAGTTCTTCACACGATTCAGAATTCTGTAGAACATTGCCTGCTGTTTTGCACAGATTTTTCAGTGGTTTGTTTAGAACACAGTACATATTTTTCTGTATGTCTATGACATCATCGTTCATCCTATCTGGTAAAAAAAGGGAGTCAGGAAATCCATCTTGTGTATTTCTTAGGGATACATCATCTGAAAATAAATGTGTTACCATTAGATAAGTTTAATTCAATGCAATCTATTTATTCAGTAATATAAAAAGGGATATGTACATGTACTATGTCACAACTAAAGAGAAACAACATTTACATTTTCAGTGATCACAATAAAGGGGCTTTATAGACACCAGAATTACTAGAGCTTAAAGGATCACTATAGGGGTCAGGAACACAAACATGTATAGGGTTAAAACCACCATCTAGCCCTCCTGGGCATCTCATGCCTCCCTAAATATAGTAAAATCGTACTTGTATTCAAGCCTGAAGCTGTAACTGTGCATGCTGTTTGACTCAGAATAGCAACCTGTCTGCTGTCATCATCAGAAGTGGTGGCCTGATCCAATCACAATGCTTTCCCATAGGATTGGCTGAGACTGACAAAGAGGCAGATCAGGGGCAGAGCCAGCACGATTAAACACAGCCCTGGCAAATCAGCATCTCCTCATAGAGATTAATTGAATCAATTAATCTCTATGAGGAAAGTTCAGTGTCTGCATGCAGAGGGAGGAGACACTGAATGTTTGGATGCGTTTTAGGCAGCCATGACCCAGGAAGGATCTCTAACAGCCATCTGAGGAGTGGCCAGTGAAGTTATCACTAGGCTGTAATGTAAACACTGCATTTTCTCTGAAACAAGCAAAAAGCCTGAAGGGAATGATTCTACTCACCAGAACAAATTTAATAAGCTGTAGTTGTTCTGGTGACTATAGTGTCCCTTTAATGTTCTGGTGAAAGAGCCTGTCCTTGCAGTCTCAGCCATATCAACACTAAATATTATGAGAAATTGTAGTGTTTACATTACTTTCTAGAGACAACTCCAGTGGCTATCATTCAGACACCCAATAGAGGTGTTTCTAATTGCAGTCCTGCAAATATTATGAGAGATGTAGTCCACAATATCTGGAGTGCCGAAGGTTGCCTAAAGCCTTCATAGACAAAGCTAAACAATCTTTACTAGGACGCCTCTTAAAGCGGCACTGTCATGCCGAACTTACCTTTCCGCAATCTCTTCCTCTTCTCCCTCTCTCTCTCAGGATCTGTTCTTCTTTTCTTCCTGTCTTCTTTAGTTTTCTTTAAAATCATAAGACAAAGTAGGGACTCTTTGCCTTATGGAGGTTTCCTCCGCTTGACCAGCTTTGACCAAAAAACTGCCTAATTGCGTTCTAATTCAATGAGAACAGTATGTTCGTTTGTTTTAGAACTCAATTCGGCACTTTGTTCGGATTGGAATTTCATTCTAATGAATGAAACTCCGATTCAATTCGTGCTGTGGCTGCATCTTGCAGCCGCTTAGTAGATAACTCCCTGATACCGTAGGAATTAGGGAGTTATCTACTAAAAGGCTGAAAGACCTAAATCGGTCTTTCAGCCAAATTTACTAATACTAAGTAAAGATTACTTAGTATTAGTAAATTATCTGCCCCTACTCGCTATACCGTGAGTAGGGGCATGTATAGTAAGCAGTGAGCAGCCTGTGGCTCCTCATTGTAAAAAACAAACAAACAAAAAAAAACACTACAGTGCTCTGTGTCATTTTACACAGCGTGGGAAAGTTCTTTGGGTTCGCCTCTAGGGGTATAGATTCCCCAAGTACTTTAAGACAGGAAAATGCTTCAGGGCCCACAACACCTACAATTACACTATGATGTAGACGTACACCTCCCACCAACAGAGTGTGACATGGACAGCAAACGGTGCTCTACAGTGTTCGGTTTACTTTAAACAAGATAAATATCTGACCATGCCACTGTCAACTTCTTTCTAATGATGAAAAAGTGGGATTTTATTTTTTGTTTGGTTCCCATGGTCTCCAATAGCTTATAAGTAACCCACTGTTGTTGAGAGAAGAATGTTAGCGTTACGGTTCAATATAGTTTATTTATTTGGTCTACTGTTATTCTATGCCATTATTAGTTATCAAGACACCCCTTCTGTTATAGGCATCATTTTATATGTAATTTATGAAATGGTATGCTGGTTTTTCAAACCCAATAAAAATAAATGGAAAAAAATAAATATATAGGAACATTTTAACAGACTTGTTAGTAGTTTTTACACAGAGCAACAAGCACAGCAGGAGGGAGAACACAAACATGTAACATCAATGTGGGTACTGGCAAAGCTTGTTGTGTATATTGTATATACTTTGTGTAACTGTTAGTCTTGTATGTTCAATGTAAGATTGTCCTTTACCTAGGCCTAATGCGTGTTTTGTAGCTGCATTGTTTATTGATCTCTATTAATATTAATATTAAACATGAGGGGGAAAAAGGTTGAATTTAGCAATCTCATTTATTGTTTGTCCACATATTCTACAGCGTTAAAACTTAGCTGTATGATTTATCTTATAGAAGTGGTTGGGAGCTTTGATGCTTAATTGCAAGTTAGTAGCCAAGAGAATTATTCTGTTTGTCAGTCCTAACTCATTCTGTTAATTAGATAGAAATTATTTATTTAATGTTATGTGTACCTATCTTTTACCTATAAGTGAGGCTTGTTGTTCATTGTGTTAATATATGTGAGCGAGATTACACTTATATACAATATACTTCTATTGTCTAGATAAGTTTCCCTAATAAATTGTACAAATTAACCAGGCACAGTTATATGTATGCTCTATTACTATATTTAACCCCTTAAGGACACATGACATGTGTGACATGTCATGATTCCCTTTTATTCCAGAAGTTTGGTCCTTAAGGGGTTAAAGGGATACTATAGTCACCTGAACAACTTTAGCTTAATGAAGCAGTTTTGGTGTATAGAACATGCCCCTGCAGTCTCACTGCTCAATCCTCTGCCATTTAGGAGTTAAATCCCTTCGTTTATGAACCCTAGTCACACCTCCCTGCATGTGACTTGCACAGCCTTCCATAAACACTTCCTGTAAAGAGAGCCCTATTTAGGCTTTTATTGCAAGTTCTGTTTAATTAAGATTTTCTTATCCCCTGCTATGTTAATAGCTTGCTAGACCCTGCAAGAGCCTCCTGTATGTGATTAAAGTTCAATTTAGAGATTGAGATACAATTATTTAAGGCAAATTACATCTGTTTGAAAGTGAAACCAGTTTCTTTTTCATTCAGGCTCTGTCAATCATAGCCAGGGGAGGTGTGGCTTGGGCTGCATAAACAGAAACAATGTGATTTAACTCCTAAATGACAGTGAATTGAGCAGTGAAATTGCAGGGGAATGATCTATACACTAAAACTGCTTTATTTAGCTAAAGTAATTTAGGTTACTATAGTGTTCCTTTAAATCTAACTATTGCTGGAGAAGTTGTAATACATGTGCAGACAATATCCAGATTTATCTCTAGCCTGTACACCTTTCCCCTCCTCTCATATGTAAAATATGCACCTATCCATCTCCTCCACATTTCTCATGTTCTTCAAGCTCTCTCATCAACTCCTCCCCTCCTGCTTTTCCCAACTATCCCTTATATCTGGAACCCATTACAATACGAACTTTTCCTTTCTCCGTCCTTGATCATTTCCTAACATTTCATCTGACAAATAGTTACCTAAACCCAATAATCACACTGTTTGTAAATTACAATCAGCCAAAAGTATTTACTTCTCACCTGTGCCAGTATTTATAGGCCATTCCTTGTTGAACTGTCGGCGATAACTCACATACGGCTCTTCTCTTTGTTCGATAGCTGATATAATTGGAGGTTTCCTATCAATCCAACCTGTGAGTGTGAAGATTTATTATGAGCAATGATAAAGGTTTCAAGTGACAACAGACACATGTAATTCACAGTAAAACATCTCATGACACGTAGGACATGTTCTCACCTAGAGACCGGAGGGTCTGATAATTCTCCATCATCACGTCCATGTAAAGCTCTTTATCGTCTTCTGTTAAACAGCCCCATTCATCCTCTGAGAAGTAAATGGCGACTTCATCAAACTCACATTGTCCCTAAACAAAAACATTATTTTCTTGAGAATCTCTTATTGGAGCAAACAGAATATCAGCCAAACAACAGCTTTAGGATAAAGGTAACACATCAGAACTGTCCTCAGTTTAACACAACCATTGGTTTGTTTTCGGTTTCTTATGCTCATTTTCATTAGGGGCAAGCGTGTCGCTTTAAGGATTTTCACTGAGTTGCCATATTCTAAATTCAAGCTAACACGGAGTCTCCTCTGAGTCTACTATTTTTTAGCCACACTTTTATGAGCAGAAGATTTTGGTTTGTACAGGGTTCCCATTCCCCAAAAATTCTTTTTAGAGTTTTTTTTTTTTTTTTTGCAGGCATTAGTTTAGAAATTTCAAACTGCGTCCAATCGTAATTCTGTTTGGATTTAATTACGAGCAGGCTGGATAAACATCGATAATATTTTAGAAAAATAATAATAAAACAAAGAGGTTTTATGATGTAAAAGCAGAATTTTTTTTTTAATTTAAAATAGATTTCTTTTAATAAATGCTTTTAGATTAAAAAAAAAAAGTCTATCTAGGATTGTTTTCTGTTAAATATATATTACAGTCTAAAGGTAATCCAGCATTAACAGTAATTCGTTATGTAGCATGAGGCTCTATTCATTTCTGTAAAATGAATTTCATTAATCCAAGTTAATTAAACGTTGCAGAGATAACGTATTTTTCACAACAAACATTTTATTAAATAAACATACAAATCTCAGAAAAAGACTTGAATCCTATTGTTATTCCGTAAGTGTATGTATACAATGAAGAGAGTTTTAATGAGTCACTCCGAGCATCATGAACGCTTCAGTGATTTGAAGTGGTCAGGGTGCTTGGAGTCAATATGTGCAGTTCCTCAGTATGAAACTCTATAAATATCACTGTCAATAGTGTAACTCCACTTCCGGCAGCATGATTAGTACTGATTAGTAGATCATTAGCCAGCCCAGGATAAGAGTACCAGGCTAGTTACTGTTAGTTCTCTGTAGCTCTGCAGAAGCCAGATGCACATCTCCCAGTATCAGAAGGCTTGGCACCCGGGAGGGACCCAGGAAGAGAACACTCCAATGCAGTTTAAATGTTTAAAGACATTTGATTAGCCACTTAAGTTAACAAACACTGACGTTTAAGCAAATAAAAGAATACAGAAGCTATGAAATGTGACTGCGTTAGTTCAATAAAACAACTTAAATTGTTCTCCATTTAACCTATTAAACTGCAGATAGTTCACCTGGCAAAAATGTAATCGTTATCTATTTATTTATAATGTTATAACACACAATTAGTTCTGATATAACTGTTAAACTAATCTGAAAAGTTATCACTTTAAATCCTGAATGTTCTACTTGCAAATATTAACATTATCACAACCAACAGGAATGAGTCTAAAAATTAGAATTTAAATCGAGTCTCATTAAGAATTCAAACCAAATCCACCCTGATTACTACTGTAGAAATAACTAATACTAATGGGAGTGAGCAAAGAGCCTTTATAAAACAACACTTAGGCTGGATTCTGTGAGTCCAACAAATTCTGTCACAGCAAGGCTGCAGTAAAACTGAGATTTACTGTAATACCTTTCTTTTCATACAAAGCTACAACTTTTGTTATTCACTGGGTTTTATTGGCTAAAAAAAAGCCCTCTTACTGTCATTACAACATTAGACATCTCCCTCCATCAAGTGACATCTTACAGCACAGGTTAATCCATTTCTCTTTATATTTTGATTCTCTCCTGGGATTACTACATTAATCTCTAACTGAACTGATATAGATCTCTGTAACGTTCTCCTTTACCTGTCCACTGAACTGGCGGTCCATTGTAGACGTGGGACTCGTCATCGTCTCCATCAGTTCCATTTTCTCTTGGTTTATGATCCATCCACAATCCTGCAGCATGAGACACACCAACATAAACTACAACATCCGGATATACGAAACCTGTTAATGCCAGTCTGTGGAACAAAAATAAAGTTCATATCAGCTAAAAAAAACTAAATTAAAACAAAAGAAACCTCAGAAAACACATCACTAGATATCTTATCTACAAGAATCAGAGCTGGCACCAAATTGTAAAATCAAACTCCTGGATCTGATGTTGTAGAATGATCCCTGTGGGAGCCTCTGGGCACCATAACCACTGCAGCCATGGTGCCAGCTATCCACTGTTTTAGTGTCGTGTTTGTTCAAGCGGTTTGACACAAACTTAAGGTTCAGCATATTATTATTATTGTAGAAGATACAATGTCTGCATTATATCAATATACAAAATATGGTATGTGTCAGCGCACGTGCTCAGCCAATGAACGCCTCCAAATAAAGCCAGAATTGATACAGATAATATGAAGTGTAGCTACCACATGTTAGAGGCAAGGTATCCAGTGGACACTTTGTATCAGAACAATGGGAAATGATTTCACACAAAAAAGGGGAAATACTGGAGTGGTGTTGCCACCATAACCACCACAGCATGCTGCCACCATAACCACCACAGCATGCTGCCACCATAACCACCACAGCATGCTGCCACCATAACCACCACAGCATGCTGTCACCATAACCACCACAGCAGGTTGCCACCATAACCACCACAGCAGGCTGCCACCATAACCACCACAGCAGGCTGCCACCATAACCACCACAGCATGTTGCCACCATAACCACCGTAGCAGGCTGCCACCATAACCACCACAGCATGCTGCCACCATAACCACTACAGCATGCTGCCACCATAACCACTACAGCATACTGCCACCATAACCACCACAGCATGTTGCCACCATAACCACCCAGCAGCCACCATAACCACCACAGCAGATTGCCACCATAACCACCACAGCAGGCTGCCACCATAACCACCACAGCATGTTGCCACCATAACCACCACAGCATGCTGCCACCATAACCACCACAGCATGTTGCCACCATAACCACCACAGCATGCTGCCACCATAACCACCACAGCAGGTTGCCACCATAACCACCACAGCAGGTTGCCACCATAACCACCACAGCAGGATGCCACCATAACCACCACAGCAGGCTGTCACCATAACCACCACAGCAGGCTGCCACCATAACCACCACAGCATGCTGCCACCATAACCACCACAGCAGGTTGCCACCATAACCACCACAGCAGGTTGCCACCATAACCACCACAGCAGGCTGCCACCATAACCACCACAGCAGGCTGCCACCATAACCACCACAGCATGTTGCCACCATAACCACCACAGCAGGCTGCCACCATAACCACCACAGCATGTTGCCACCATAACCACCACAGTATGCTGCCATGGCATTCCTGCTGTGACCCGGTGTATTATCCCGGGTTCCCGCCGGTTACCGGTATTGGAGGACCAGGAGGGGGAGGATGCAGGTTCTCTCGGTGAGCGGTCACGGATTCTTTGCGTCACTTGCCGCAGCGTTGTGACGTCACAGCCGGCGCAGTGTCTGCCGGGAGATGTAGTTCTCGCTGCCAGGCTTTGATTGCGGGTCCTGCTCACCGTGTGTTACAGGAAATACTCCAAATACAGCGCCATTACCGGCCCAGCCCGGGCTCAGTGTGACACTGCCGGCACTGTGAGGGTTAATGTGAGACACTGCCGGCACTGTGAGGGTTAATGTGACACTGCCGGCACTGTGAGGGTTAATGTGAGACTGCCGGCACTGTGAGGGTTAATGTGTCACACTGCCGGCACTGTGAGGGTTAATGTGTCACACTGCCGGCACTGTGAGGGTTAATGTGACACTGCCGGCACTGTGAGGGTTAATGTGACACTGCCGGCACTGTGAGGGTTAATGTGAGACACTGCCGGCACTGTGAGGGTTAATGTGAGACTGCCGGCACTATGAGGGTTAATGTGTGACACCGCCGGCACTGTGAGGGTTAATGTGAGACACCGCCGGCACTGTGAGGGTTAATGTGTGACACTGCCGGCACTGTGAGGGTTAATGTGTGACACTGCCGGCACTGTGAGGGTTAATGTGTGACACTGCCGGCACTGTGAGGGTTAATGTGACACTGCCGGCACTGTGAGGGTTAATGTGACACTGCCGGCACTGTGAGGGTTAATGTGGGACACTGCCGGCACTGTGAGGGTTAATGTGTGACACTGCCGGCACTGTGAGGGTTAATGTGAGACACTGCCGGCACTGTGAGGGTTAATGTGACACTGCCGGCACTGTGAGGGTTAATGTGACACTGCCGGCACTGTGAGGGTTAATGTGAGACACTGCCGGCACTGTGAGGGTTAATGTGAGACTGCCGGCACTGTGAGGGTTAATGTGAGACACTGCCGGCACTGTGAGGGTTAATGTGACACACTGCCGGCACTGTGAGGGTTAATGTGACACACTGCCGGAACTGTGAGGGTTAATGTGACACTGCCGGCACTGTGAGGGTTAATGTGACACACTGCCGGCACTGTGAGGGTTAATGTGACACTGCCGGCACTGTGAGGGTTAATGTGAGACACTGCCGGCACTGTGAGGGTTAATGTGACACTGCCGGCACTGTGAGGGTTAATGTGTGACACTGCCGGCACTGTGAGGGTTAATGTGTGACCGCCGGCACTGTGAGGGTTAATGTGAGACGCCGGCACTGTGAGGGTTAATGTGAGACACTGCCGGCACTGTGAGGGTTAATGTGACACTGCCGGCACTGTGAGGGTTAATGTGACACACTGCCGGCACTGTGAGGGTTAATGTGACACTGCCGGCACTGTGAGGGTTAATGTGACACTGCCGGCACTGTGAGGGTTAATGTGTGACACTGCCGGCACTGTGAGGGTTAATGTGTGACACTGCCGGCACTGTGAGGGTTAATGTGACACTGCCGGCACTGTGAGGGTTAATGTGAGACACTGCCGGCACTGTGAGGGTTAATGTGAGACTGCCGGCACTATGAGGGTTAATGTGTGACACCGCCGGCACTGTGAGGGTTAATGTGAGACACCGCCGGCACTGTGAGGGTTAATGTGTGACACTGCCGGCACTGTGAGGGTTAATGTGTGACACTGCCGGCACTGTGAGGGTTAATGTGACACTGCCGGCACTGTGAGGGTTAAAGTGACACTGCCGGCACTGTGAGGGTTAATGTGAGACTGCCGGCACTGTGAGGGTTAATGTGTGACTGCCGGCACTGTGAGGGTTAATGTGTGACACTGCCGGCAGTGTGAGGGTTAATGTGTGACCGCCGGCACTGTGAGGGTTAATGTGACACGCTGCCGGCACTGTGAGGGTTAATGTGAGACTGCCGGCACTGTGAGGGTTAATGTGAGACTGCCGGCAGTGTGAGGGTTAATGTGTGACACTGCCGGTAGTGTGAGGGTTAATGTAAGACTGCCGGCAGTGTGAGGGTTAATGTGTGACCGCCGGCACTGTGAAGGTTAATGTGTGACTGCCGGCACTGTGAGGGTTAATGTGTGACTGCCGGCACTGTGAGGGTTAATGTGAGACTGCTGGCAGTGTGAGGGTTAATGTGTGACTGCCGGCAGTGTGAGGGTTAAAGTGAGACTGCCGGCACTGTGAGGGTTAATGTGTGACTGCCGGCACTGTGAGGGTTAATCGCGAGAATTATTTGAAGAGTAGAAGCAGTGTACTGGGCCCCCTCTGCGGTAACAGGGAGCCGGGGGGGCCCCCATGCCACCGGACCACCAGGGATCATGGAATCTACCCCCTCCCTGGACACAGGTAAAAAAACAGGGAGGGGGGAATAACATTTAATTCATTTAATATACACTAACACAACACACACTCTGCATACACTAACACAACACACACACTGCATACACTAATACAACACACTCTGCATACACTACACACTCACTGCATCCACTACACTGACACACACTCTGCATTTGCAACACATTAACACACTCTGCATCCGCTACACACTAACACACTCTCTGCATTCACTACACATTAACACACACACTGCATTCATTACACATTAACACACACTCTGCATTCACTAAACTATGCACACATTCTGGATTCACTATACTGACACACACTCTGCATTCACTACACTAACATACACTCTGCATTAACTGTACACACAGCATCCACTACACAAACATCCTGTAGTCACAGTACACACACTACAACCAACACAAATTGAAACACTCTGCATTCACTATACACAGACACTGCGTCTAATACACACACTACATCCACTACAGACACTGCATCCACTAAACACATTTCATCTAGTACATACAAACACTACATCCACTACTCACACTCTGCGTTCACTATACACACTGCATCCGCTACACAAACACACTCTGCATTCACTGCACAAACAGTATCTAATACACACAAACACTACATCCATTACACATATTCTAATTCACTTCCACTATACACACCACATTCAGTCCTGCATCATTGTCAGCGGACTAGGTAGGGCATGGGCGGGCCCGGGAGGGGCTTTGTCAGGGGCCCCAAAATTTCTGATGGCGGCCCTGGTTGTAGTTCAGCAACATCTGGAGGGCCTGAGTTTGGGGAAGCCTGCTCTAAGGTGTTTTTTCCTTTTTCTAAACACCTTAGACACACCCGGGTAATCCCTAAATCCTGGACTGTTAGGTGTGCCTTGAGGAGCACTGCAGGAGAGTACAGCATTCAGGTATGTGGAAGATCCTGCGAGACCCTCTATGGACACAGCCAATTCCTTGCTGTCGGGATTGACACCTTAAGACTCCGCTTTGAGTCAGGTGCAGGAGAAATACAGAGATGGTCTCTTCTCTGTCTCAGTAGCTCTTGACTGGGTTGGCATGTCAGTGAAATGAGTATTTCATAATGTTATGGGCAAATGCAAATATTGTATTTCTCAAACTGTGTAGTGTGGGGATATTTATGGGATGATAATATTATACAGTTGAGAATTGCCCACTATTTCAATTCTCTTAGATCTTAGAGATCGTTATCATATAAGTGAAATGTATTCCATACAAATAAAATCACAATTTGTTATAAAAATAGATATAATTTATTGTGACAAATAAAATAATATTAGGCAGCATGCATGATATTAATCAGTGAATATTTAGTATAACATAAGTATGCAATATAATGGCTAGACACAGTACAAAGCTACAGCATCAACTGTCAAGACAAGATTAATGGGTACTTCTCGGACACAGAAAGCAAAACTTCACACAGCCCAGCTGTGTGGCTAACAGTTAAATCAACTGAATAACCCTTTCAATGCTGGCTATATCCTCCTAGGCATATAGTATCCTATTCTCATGTAATTTTCAATTAAAATAACATTCGAACCAGCTCATTAATCATTTCCTGGAACCATCCAATAAGAATAATCTACCAGATTTTTACAAAGGCCGAATTTTAATTTGCTTAAAAAGATCTTATCTTATTTTAGAGCAAATCAATACACCTGGATAAAAACAGCGGTATGCTAACACGTGATACTATCACATTAATATATAATTATTCTTATTTCCACCTGCAGAATGGAATGTTTATAACTATATATTCTTTAGTTAACTAAGATTTCTAATTATTGAAATCTGACCGTGATTTATCCAGTCATATATCATGCTATTAGATTTTAATTAACTTAGATTAATTAAATAAAACCAGCATAATTACCAGTTATGTAGATATTCTCATCAGATGAGTAGGAAGTCCCAGGAACATGCGAGTATGATAGGTTGTATGGAGGTGCGTGAGTAATAGAGAAAAGTGGTGTTGGTTAGAAAGTATCAGTAAAATTCTAAGTGTCAAGGAGTGTTTCTTGAGTTGTGTCCAAGAGAGTTTGGGAGTTGAGTGTTAGTCCCAGAGAGTGTCCTGAATCTCTCTGTATGTCCGAATCTGAATGCCCAAACTCCACCAACTAACCTCTCTCTTCCCTTTGTCCTAACTTTTAAAGGGCCAGACTCTCTGTACGTCATTAGTTGATAAGGCCAATAGGATACTGAAGGTGTGGTCAACCTGCAGATCGCAGTTTAGGTATTTGATCCATAGAGGGCAGTCTCGCCTCACAAAACCTTCCTATCCAGGAAAGAGTTAACTTTTCCTGATGACAATTTTGACGTCATTTGGCTTATCTAAAATGACTACCATAAGTTAAATTTGCTGTCAGTTCAAAGCGTTTGCCTCAGCCTTTGTGGCAACTACTTTGATCGTAATTTCTAAAATTGACAGTTCTAAACTCAATTTCACCCCTTACTTACAATGGGACCTTGTAAAATTAATTACTTAGTCTTCTGTCACTAGTGTCTGTGTTTAAAATTATTTATATTCCATTAACATTTAAGCAGAGCATTCCATCCCCCTGCTTCATTGCTTATCACTTGGCTTGTTTATATAATGCATTCCTTAGCTCAGGCTAGTGGCTAGTGTTACTGAAAGCAAGAAGAAATTATGTGTCTTTGTTAGACTGAAGATCCAAAATGGAGTCCGCTCTGTTCTGAGTGACTCTAGCAATATACACTTTTAATTTCTAGCTTAGCACAAAATGTCCGCCGATATAAATATCCTGACAGTACTTTGTCTTTAAGAGATATTGCAAACTGACAAGGTGTTAGAAATGGAACATATTGTTTTTC
>OW240922.1:10160686-10173597 GCA_933207985.1 Pelobates cultripes | reverse complement strand
ATATATGTTTCTTTAAGCAATTACCTCTTACTTACCTTCAGTGCATATTATGTTTACACCATTTTGTCCCAGATGAAATACAATAACAATAATGTATAAATAAGCTTCAAGGCTATACTACAACTCTTTTAGTACACAATATACTGCCGTAACCCTAAATAGATAAAGATGTTCAGACTTTAAGATGCCATCTTGTTCTAAGTCAGGGAATTTCCCATGACGTGGACACCCGTACGTTTTACTTATGGCCTTGTACGTTAAGGAAGGTCCCTAGAATGAACAAGAATAAAAGAAGTTCCTTTTTCATATATGAACTACAGTGACCCTAAAATGGAGACACCTAAGGTATAAATAGGTGTACTTTTAAATGTTAAGACACAGAGGAGAGACTTAAGAGACAGACCCTGCTCCATCTTAAAATGATAGAGAGGCTGACCTGATGAAATGTTTAGAAGGGTATGTTAACCTATTAATGATATTTGCAAGCATTTAGTTTAATCTTATAAACTCTGCTATAAATTATTGCAATGGATTTTATATGTCTATATTTATATTTTTATATAATAAATATCTAAAAAGACAAAACTTTATTGCTTCCAAGACAATCCTTATTCTATATTGTATTCTCAATTATTTATATATGTTAAATAGAGGATCTCTTACTAACTATATAAAATTATAGCTAAGATATCTGTATGGTTAGCCCTGCTAAGTTCTATGCTTTAAGACGTTATAGTGGTAAATAATGGAACCACCTGCGGTTACAATAAAGATTCTATATTTATGAAATACTATTTTTTTTCAGGAGGGGGTGACAGTGTCGCTTTAAAGGTTTACTCCAAATATCATAACCACTATGGCCCACTGTAATATTAAGGCCTAATTTCCTGGTAATGGGGCAAGCCATGGTCTGCTCTCTTACCTGGATCTCGCTGGCTTATGACCTCCCTATGACACAGTTGGAGATGCAGTTACACCTCTGGCAGCAAAGTGGTTAAAATTTCATAGTGAAACATAGCACACACAGATTAAAGGCACCATGACCACTTTAAATCACTTAAATATTAATGGTGCTTGGAGTAACCTTTTAAAGGAACATTCCAAGCACCATAACCACTACAGCCCACTGTCGATGGTTCCAGGCGAACCTCTGCACACTTTCAGGCTAAGTAGTCATATTTTTTGCAAATGGTTTGACAACTTACCTGGTGTGCAGTGCCTTTTCCCAGAAACCCAGGACCAGATCCTCAGCGCTCTCTCCATAACCCCAGCTGATCAGCTATTTTACAGGGAGAAGTATTGAAACAGGTACAAGCTCGTGAAAAGCAATGAGACAGGCTCACAGAGTAATGTATCTCAGAATGACTTCAGCTTTACTGCACACAGAGCAAAGTATATATAGACCGAAATAAACAGAATGGGAGGTCACACACCATTAGGACGGGCAGATATTTCACGTTAGAGCAGTCATTGGAAAAATAAACAGCCTGGCTGTCTGCCAAGGTGGAAATGCAATTCCTACGGGAACCAGTTAAATTAATCCTTACACCTGGGGTCACCCTGGTTTCTTTAGATCAGAGATGCCCAAAAGGTATATCTGCAGGTGTTGTAAAACTACAACTCCCATGAAACCCATCTTTTAGATTGTAAGGTAGTTTGAGCAGGGTCCTCAATACGTCTTATTTCTGTAAGTCAGATTTGTTTAGTTGAATTTACCGGCATATTTTGTCCCCTCACTGTACAGCACTGCAAGATATATTTGGCAAATAAATAATACATATATTTCTGTCACTTTGTCATTCAAAATATGACACATCAGAACTATAAATAAAACATTTCTATCTGCAAGACCAGTGATGGTATGTAGAGATTTGTTCTTACATCGTGTTCCTTGGAGTCTGAAATAAGGAAGAGCTGATACAATGTCACCTGTTTATATCTCTCAGGATCAACCACAAACAAGACCTTCAGCGGAAAATGTACAGCTGAATCTACAGCTATACAAAGCTAGGCCTTGTACCTAAATCACTTCAGTTTATGTTTTACCTGAAACAGTGCTGTTAATTGGGGAATCTGGGAGCAGGGCGAGCGGACCGTCCTGCTTGTGGTGAGATTACCAGCCTGTGAAGCCCAAAACACTTTGTTAGAGGCAATGTCTACAATTACCAGAGCGAGGTGGCAGTGCCTCCACACTGGTATCCAGATTAGAGGGTATAATACATGCTATACAGTGATCCATTACTGTTAGGAACTGTGAATACCTACACAGCTCGCTCCCCAGAGAAGGCATTAAATGTGCCATTGGATTGTCTTTCAGTCCATTTGTGCACTATTTGTCAGAGCAATGCAACAGGGATTGGGAGAAGCATCGTGTCCTGACATCATATATTTATTTAGAACACATAACTTAAAAAAATAGTATTTATAAAACCAAGAGGGTAGTTGGATAAAAATAAAGCTTTGCTTCTAATAGTTTGTAATACTTCTACTGCAGCTTAACCGCTTTAAAGCAGGGCTGTTAAACGTACGGCCTGTGGAGCCCTTGAGTAATAGCTGGCTGTTCCTCTGAGCTGCCACTGTGCAAGGTGGTATATAATTAAACTTCACTTCCTCCCGGCTCCCAGACAGCGGCGCAGGGGAGCAAGAGTGGAGGCAGCAACGGACTGGAAGCTAGTTTAAAGGGATACTATAAGTGCCAGGAATACAAATCTATAGTCCTGGTACTATAGCTCCCCTGTCCCCCACCCCACCCCCAGTCAGTAAATATTTACTTACCTAACTCCAGTGCCAATGTCCCTCGGCACTGGGATGCAGGTCCCCTTCTACTCCATCCCATAGTGCCCATTTGACCTCCCCATAGGAAACAATAGGTTTATATACAGAAGAGGTCTGGTATTGCCATAATATACCCCCTGCGAACGTGATTTGAGCCTATCCTTCTGGGCCTCTATCACATGTGAGTGTGTTTTATACAGAATTTAACCCACTCAAGGAATTCTTAACATACTACACTATATTCTGTAATGTTATTCTTTTTCTGTTGTATTTCCACTGGGTTTACCTGGAGTAGTCTATTTCCACTTTATTCTATATTTTTATCCGTTTTATGTACGAATAGCTGATGCGAAATGAAAGCCCTGTTTCTCTGTACAAAATTATATATGATAAGTGTGGGTGCACTTAATATGAAAGAGGTGAATTATGGTTGAACAGACATATTTCTCAAATTCCAAGTTTTGCATTTTGTTTTGATCAGAACGAGTACAATTGCCTCCACCCCTAAGGATATACCTTCAGTTTGCTTAAGGGCACAGGCAATGTTGGCTTTTTTGCTACGTATGTTCAACAGTATTTTCCACATTTCTCATTTATTGCACCACCAACACATATTATATACCGTTTTTAAAGGACAAAAAAAAGCTTTAATTTGATGTGAGATAAATATATAGACAAACACATATACACACATATATTCCCATTCACAGTTCTTGCAATAATACAAAACCTGTACATAAATTAAATTAGTGAAGCCAAAGAAAAGTTTTCAAAATAAATTAATTTATTTATCCTGTATTACAGAGTACGTCACATGTCTAGGATTTCAGTTTATTTTTTTTTAGTAGTTAAAGGTCACAAAATACAAGGAGTAAAATAGCATTTCAAAATGTGGTATGTTTGTCATCATAGTTTAATAGTCACCACAGAAAACAAATTAGCCATCAAAGGGTATTTACCTACGGGTATTCTGACAATGTGGGGGGGAGGAGAGGGGGCTTTATACACATAAGTTTTTTTACTGAATGTGTATTTAGTAAACTTGATTTATGCTACTCCTTAATAAAACCGCAAACTGTGTTCACTACATCTTCGGAGTACAACACCCCCAAATGTATGTCTCTGACACTCTCCTGCGAAGTTACAGTGCCATATAAGAGACATGGCCAATTTCAAATTCTGATAGATGGCTTTGATGGCCCTACTGCTCATTAAATACCATAGTAGTACAATTCTCTAAAACATACACAGCTTTGATAATAAAAGTCATAACTGCAGCATATTTCACCAGTGCTATCCATGTTCCAATATGTAACCATTGCCAATGCACAATAGCAGTGTCAGGGCAGAAATGCAAACAAGATTCACACACAGAAAGCCTTATATAAATAAATGCTGTATTAAAAAGTGAGTAATTTCCTTTTGGCAGGCTTATTAAATAGCATTAGGTACTTTCAGATATGCTCGTGATTTACATCTTGCAGTGACGATTAGCACCAATTAGCCATCTCCTGGAAAGTGACTTGAAATGTTATTCACACTTTACTCGTGAATTATTTGGAAGCGCTTCCCATGTTGTTGGCTTGGTTACAGGAATTTTAATATCTGCTTCAGAGACTCGCCTCTGTATGGAGGACTCACGTTGCAATAGTGGGAGCCAACATTTTTAGTGATTATTAGGAAGCTATGTTGGATGGTGGTTACTGAAGGTTGCTTGGGATCTATAGACGTGGATGGATGACTGAGCTTACAGATGTGGATAAATTGAGGTAATATGCGTGGATGGATGGCTGGGGCTGAGAGATGTGGATGAGTGGCTGAGGATAATGAATATGGTTCTATGGCAGAGATTATAAGTATTGGTTAGTGATGGCTAACCTTGACACCATAAATTGTTTCTGGACTACATTTCCCATGATGCTCAGCTAGCTTTTAGAGTCATGTAGATCATGTATAGGAACTGCACCCTGTGCATGTGTATCTGCTCTCTCCTCCTTTGTTGACGATGTTGATATTTTTAAAACTTTTGAGGCCTCTGCTTAAAGCGGCACTGTCATGCCAAACTTACCTTTCCTCAATCTCTTCCTCTTCTCCCCCTCTCTCAGGATCTGTTCTTTTTTTCCTGTCTTCTTTAGTTTTCTTTAAAATCATAAGACAAAGTAGGGACTCTTTGCCTTATGGAGGAAAGGTAAGGATCATGGGAAAATTGCTCTGACCAGCGGAAATGAAGCACACTTTGCTCCTCCGCTGGTCAGAGCTGGTCAAGCGGAGGAGCAAAGTGTGCTTCATTTCCGCTGGTCAGAGCAATTTTCCCATGATCCTTACCTTTCCTCTGTGTTCCCGCGATGCTTCCTGTCATTTTACACGAAACTGACGAATTGCGTTCTAACTGAATGACAACAGTATGTTCGTTTCTTTTAGAACGCAATTCGGCACTTTATTAGGATTGCAATTTCATTCGAATGAATGAAACTCCGATCGTATTCATTGCCGCGGCTGCATCTTGCAGCCGCTTAGTAGATAACTCCCTAATTCCCATGGTATCAGGGAGTTATCTACTAAAAGGCTTAAAGACCTAAATTGGTCTTTCAGCCAACTTTACTAATACTAAGTAAAAATTACTTAGTATTAGTAAATAATATGCCCCTACTCGCTATACCGCAAGTAGGGGCATGTCTGGTAAGCAGCCTGTGGCTGCTCACTGTAAAAACAAACAAACAAAAACAACCCAAAACTATTGGCCCCCACCCCTAAACGACGGGTGGGGGCCCTAAAGTAAAATAAGGGGGGAGGCCATAAAGATAATAAGGGGGGGGACCTACTGTCCTCCCCCCCCACCCCTGGGCAGGTGGGGGCCAAATGATTATAAGGAGGGGGGACCCTACTGTCCACCCCCCCTCCGGCCCCCACCCCTAGGCAGCGGGTGGGGGCCATAAAGATAATGGGGGGGGGGACCTACTGTCCTCCTCCCCCCTCCCCCACCCCTGGGCGGCGACATACTGTCCACCCCCCCCCTTAGCGGCAAGTGGGGGCCATAATGATAACGAGGGGGGGACACCTACCACCTCGCCCCCTGTGCGCGGTGGGGGCCATAAAGATAATGAGAGGGGACCTGTCCACCCTTCTCCAGCCCCCATCCCTGGGCGCGGTGGGGAATAAAGATACGGGGAGACCACTCGTACTCCCCCGCCCCTTACCTTACGGGCGGGTGGGGCCCTGTCAATTCCCCCCCCACCTCATTGCGATGTTAGGTAAAACTCCAGACGAAAAGAAACCTGAAGCGTTATCTGTCTGCTCGGCAGACTGAGTCACAGGGCGGGGAGCGCGAGTGCTTGCTTCCGCCTGTTTCAGTTGCTAAGAACATTTCTGGATTGCGGGCTTGGGCCAATCATTGCAGCTTTGTAAACATGACACAGCTGCAGTGTAAAATTCAAAGAACTTTCCTTACGCTGTGTAAAATGACAAAGAGCACTCTGATTGGCTTAAACCCACCAGAGTGTTCTTAGCCTAATTGCAGGGCGGGGCAAGGCTTTATAAGCCTTCCCCCCTGCGTAGCTCAGTCTGCGCGGAGCCCTCCATGGGTGAAGATGGATTCTTTTTTGCGCTCTGGTTTTTTCTTTTTCGTCGGGTTTTTTTTTTTTGCGCTCGGGATTTTTATTTTATTTTCAATTCGACAGTTATGATGGTTTTTTATTTGGCCTTTTTTGGGGCTGAAAAATGAAGATTTGAGAAAAAAGAAGACGTTGAATGGTAAGTTTAATTTTATTTTACAGGTTAGTTATTTTATTCCCCCCCTTACTATTTTTTAGGGTGAGGGGGTAGGTAGGGACTTTTTATTTGGGTGGGTGACTAGGGGCCCATTATCTTCATGGCCCCCACCCTCAGCCTCCTCATTACTATGGACCGCCGCCCAGGGGTGGGGCAGTAGGTCCCCCCCCATTCTCATTATGGCCCCCACCCACCGCCCAGGGGTGGGGGCCGGGGTGGGAGGCAGTATGTCCCCCCCCTCATTATCACTATGGCCTTGAGGGCTGCACCGTTCCTGTGGAACTCGCTTCCCTCCTCCGTTAGATGCTCACCCAGTCTCCACTCCTTCAAAAAATCGTTAAAAACCCACTTCTTCATTAAAAGAGTATCAATTAAACTGTTAATAGCTCCTGACTGATTCCTCTTCTGCAACTGTCACTAATCTAATACTATCCTTACCTTTTTGTGTCATTTTACCCCACTCCCTCTAGCATGTAAGCTCATTGAGCAGGGCCCTCAACCCGTCTGTTCCTGTGTGTCCAACTTGCCTGGTTACAGCTACATGTCTGTTCGTCCACCCATTGTAAAGCGCTGCAGAATTTGACGGCGCTCTATAAATATAATAATAATAATAACTCACTGAGAATCATAGAGAGTCTTGCAGCAGCTATCATCAATTTGTAAAGAAGCAATTTTTTTTTCTTTTAGTCAAGTCATCTTTATGAAAATAAAGGAGAAACAACTAGGGGTCAAGATAAAACAGGTTTCTGACGCAACATGAGACGAAAAAGTGGCAATATTATGGCATATTCACCATAAGTGAAAAAGTACATCGACTTCTTTAATTAATAAACCCAACTGTTTACATAGCAATCCACCTAGAACGCCAAAACAGATTAATTTAACTCACGTGAATTTTCTGATGTTGAAGAAGATAAGCTTTTCTCATAAACCCTTTCCCACACTCTGAGCAGGAGTATGGCTTCTTCCCTGTGTGAATCATCAGATGTACAGTAAGATTACCTTTACAAACAAAATTCTTCCCACATTCCGAGCAAGAAAATGGCTTCTCTCCTGTATGTACTCTTCGATGGCTAGCAAGATGACTGGAACGGACAAAGCGCTTTCCACATTCTGAACATAAAAAGGGCTTCTCTCCTGTGTGACTCTTTAAATGTCGAAGTAAATTTGATTTCTGGGAAAAACCCTTCCCACATTCAGTGCAATAAAATGGGCTTTCTCCTGTGTGAGACCTCTGGTGTTTTACATATTCTGAGCTTCGTGTGAAACCTTTCCCACATTCACTACATGAGAATTGTGTCTCTCCTGTATGAATTTTCTGATGCACACGAAGACTAGACAGGTGAGAAAAACATTTCTTGCACTCAGAACACGGGAATGGTTTCACTGCTTTGTGAGTCGATTCATGGGTAACAAGGCTTGATTTTAGTGTAAAACATTTGCCACATTCTGAGCAACAAAATCGCTTCTCTGCTGTGTGGGTCATCCGATGACTAACAAACTCTGAAGAATTATAAAAAGATTTTCCACATTCTGCACAATTGTATGGGTTCTCACTCCTTCGGGTTTTCTTACACGACGTAAGACTTGACTTAGAAGCAAACCAATTCTGATCATCTGGACATGAAAATGGTTTCTCTCCAGTGTGAGTCTTCTGATGCAAAACAAGGTCAGAGGAACGTGTAAAACATTTCCCACATTTTTCACAGGATAGTTTCTTTGTTATATGGGTTTTCCGATGTTCATTCAGGCTTGACTTAAGAGTAAACCGTTTCCCACACTCAGAACATGAAAATGGTTTCTCTCCTGTGTGAATCCTCTGATGTCTACGTAAGAGTGTTGCAAAGGTAAAATATTTCCCACATTCAGCACATGAGTACCGTTTTTTCTTTAGATGGACTTTCTGATTATGCTTTCTAGTATAAATATAATCATACTTACTGCCTTTTAATACTGGAATGGTTTCAGTTTTTATCTGTTTGTTAAACCCCATTTCCCCAGTCTGTGTATTTTCTAGGGGTGTCCAAATGATTGTGCATGCAAGATTTCCTTCTTCACACAAGGCAGATGCCTGCAGAATATTCCCCGCAGATTTGCATAGATCTTTCAGTGGTTTTACCCAGGCAGGTAAAATAACAGAGTCAGGAAATCCATCCTGTGTAGTTCTTAGACATCCATCCTCTGGAAATAAAGGTATTATTATTAGATAATTTTACTTTAAATTTATTCAGAAATATAAAATATGCCAAAACTATGTCCTGTCAGGGTATTTATATCGGCAGACATCTTGTGCTATGATAGAAACTAAAAGTGTATATTCTAAGTCACTCTGAACAGACCAGACTCCATTTTGTTATTCCAAGTTAACAAAAAAAAACAAAAAAAAAAAAAAACACAAGATTTCTTTCTGTAAGACTGGCCACTTTGTCAGAGCTAAAATGCATAGCATAGTATAAACAAGTGATAAGAGGAATATAATCAAATCTAAACCCAGACAATTGTGACAGAGAAGATTAAATAATTTAATTTTACTGTCTATATATATATAAGGTACCATTGTATGGAAAAGGGTAAACTTAGTTCATGATCTGTCATATCAGAAATTATGGCAGGAATTGCAGACGCTAAGTCTGGACAAAATTTAAGAAACCCTTTGAAATTTTAAATTATGGCGCTATAAAGATAACGCAAAATGACGTCAAAATAGCCACCAGGAAAAGTTAACTCTTTCCTGGATAGGTATGTTTAGTGGGACAAGACTGCCCTCTACAGACCAAATAACTAATTTGCGATCTGGAAGATAACCACACCTCTAGTGCTTTTATTGGGTTATCAACTGATGATGTACAGAGAGTCTGGCCCTTTAAAAGTTAAGACAAAGGGAAGACAGGGAGGCGAGATGGGCAAGATATGCAAGAGATGCAAAGGAGAGGAGAGAGGAATTGGAAGTTTGGGGATTCCAACTCGGACAACATCTGAGACTAACACTCTACTCCTAAAACTCTAACACTTAGAATTTACTGACTTTCTAACCAACACCTCCATGCAGAGAGACTACCAATCGGATGAAATATCTACTCAACTGGTAATTATACTGGTTTCATTTAATTAAATTAAATTAATTAAAATGTATTAATAGCATTATATATGACTGGATAAAGCACGGTCAGATTTCCATATTAAGAAATCTTAGTTAACTAAGAATATATAGTTATAAACATTCCATTCTGCAGGTGGAATTAAGAATAATTATATATTAATGTGATATTATCACGTGGTAGCATACCGCTGTTTTTATCCAGGTGTATTGATTTGCTCTAACTTAAGATAAGATATCTTTTAGACAAATTAAAATCTGCTTATATAATATGGTAGATTCTCTTATTGGATGGTTCCAGGAAATGACTAATGAACTGGTTTAAATGTTATTTTATTTAAAAATTACATAAGAATAGATCTTGATTACCTAGGAGATCTAGCCAGCATTGAAAGGGTTATTCTAACTGTCAGCTAAACTTTACGACCTTACGCTGCACTCTGAGGAATTCTGTTCTTAGCTGTGAAAAGTTTCACTATGTCTGTGTAAGCATAGTCATAAATTATAAAGACTTGACAGAAAATGCTGTTCAGAGTTAATAGCCATTGAAACGTAATACCCATTCCTTTGTATTGCATATCATTTTATACTGAATATTCATTGATTATTGTCACGCATGTTAAATGTTATTATTAGTCATTATAAATAAAAATCTATTTTTATACATTGTGAATATTATTTATATGAAATACTTCACACTTAACACGATAAACGTTCTTTGGGATCTGAGAATTGAATTAGTGGGCAATTCTCAACTGTTACTATTATTATCCCATAAATATCCCCACAGTCCTCACTAAACAACAAATCTAGATAGAAACAGAATGTACATTTAATTCAGACAGCCACTAGAGGTGCTTCAGATTGCGGCCATGTAAACTTTGCAGAACCGACATTCAGTGTTTTCACACTCTGCATGAAGACACTGAACATCCCCCATAGAGATGCACGGAGCTAATGCACATCTATGAGGTGATGCGAATATGCGCAGCACACTGTACCCCCCCCAATGTTTCCTTAAGGAGAAGCATTCAGTTAGCTGAGAACATCATCACTGATCTCAGTTGAGGTGCAGGTGGCCATGGTGAGACCAACATGCCGTGGGCTAAAAGTTAAGTAAATCTGCTTTATAGGGTACTCAAACTTCCATGACCACTTCTGCTTTTAGAGGTGGTAATAGTGTCCAGCATATCTATTTTCATGTAACCCTGAAGAATTGTTGCGGAATCCCAGATTGTATCTGCAGAGGAGAAAAGACGCACCAGGTAATGTAGGACAGGCTTGGATCAAAACCGTTAGTCCTGATCCTGCTAATAGCTAGATTCCACACTCTCACTCTATGAGTGTGTCCAAGATCAGGTGAATTCACATTTAACATGGAAATTATATTTACACATTATCAACATGAAGGGAGTAGCCTTTTACTGTGGGATTTTTTCCCAACAGTTTTGTAGCAGGCATCATAATACATGCAGTTGTTATGGTGCTTATGGTATCCCAATAAGTAGGCAGACTTAACACTGTATTTAACGTATGCATAGTGTTTATTATTTGGCCTTTTAGAGCTCAAGGACATTAGGTCCCCCTCTACTAGCCACCAGCATATGTGATGGGTGGGGGATTTTTGGTTCCCCCCCTTTAATAGTAATACCCACCCACACTAGGTTCACTTATGCCGGCGGCTAGTAGAGGGGGGACCTAATGTCCTCTGCGCTGGCCCCACCTATCCCGGCTGATGGGGACCCTAATTAATTATAAAATAGAGGGGTGGGACATGCCATTGTTCACCACTCCAAACAATTGTAGCCTTCGAAGGTTGGCTAGGGGTCCCAAATCCCCTAACCATCCCACTGAAACAATGTCCCTACCTGCCTCCTCACCCTAATGGCGAGGCGTGGGGGCATAGATCTATGCCCCTTTAATATTAATACCCACCCACACTGGGTTCCCCTCCCCATATTTTATAAATATTACTGCCCCCCACCTTTTCCAGGCAAGGGGACACTAGGTTCCTCCCCCTGAAATTTAAAGTAGCCCTCACCTGATGTCCACTATGCCTCCCCCCAATTTCTTCTAACTACTTGGCAACAATGGCAGGTTGAGGCATACGGATGACAGGTGGTAGCATATGGAGGCACATTACCTCCATTATAGAACCCGAGGGGTCTTACTGACCCTTAAAGAAATTGGATTACCTGTATTTTTATTTTTTTATTGATATAATATGGCAGCTGGCTAGCGAGCATTGGCTAGGTTCTACTTAATTAACCCTCGTGCTATCAATTGTTTTAAACTATTTGTCCAATGGCTGCTAGTGCTGTTAGCAGGCACATAGTTCACATTTGTTTTAATCCAGGCCGGAGTTGATACAGGACGGATTTCAGCTATCCAGTTGTGTGCGGCCTGGCTGAAATTCAGACTAAATTTAGGCCTATTCAGGGGCCTGATTTACAAAGTCCAGACATTGATTCATTCCGACAACAAAGACCAGATTTTACAGTCTGAATGGCCCTGTGTGCAGTCAGATGGATATAAACCAACCATTTTGTTTGGGGGTAATTGTAATTAAATGATAAAATATACCACGGAAGGTAATTTATTTCAAGATATGGAATATTGAAAGTGAGGGATAAAACCAGGCATGGAAATCATGTGAAGAACTAAGGGAGAGATTTTGAATTAAATATGGAAAGGGTGACATTTTGGGTAATTTATACGAAGTGCATATGAAAGTAGGATATGAACATAACTAGTAGGAGATTAAATATACCTGCTCTAATAGCAATCTTTTCCAGTGACTTGATCTCAGAAAAATGTATTTTTTGACCTACTCCACCATAGGCAGTAGGGATGCAACTCATACCTAGCTCACTTCAAACTCATCCAAATGTTTCTTCTCCGGAGCTAATCATCATCTGTTTCAATGTGTCTTGGTGTCCCTCGAAGATCAGACTTTGCTTTCCACATCCGTTCTTTTGCAATAATCTTTCATTTTTCAATATGCATGCATGTGCAGACAATATCCAGATTTATCTCTAGCCTGCACACCTTTCCCCTCCTCTCATATGAAAAATATGCACCTATCCATCTCCTCCACATTACTCATGTTCTACCAGCTCTCATCTAATCCTCCCCTCCTGCTTACAAGACTTTTCCCAACTATCCCTTATATCTGGAACCCATTACAATACGAACTTTTCCTTTCTCCGTCCTTGACCATTTCCTAACATTTCATCTGACAAATAGTTACCTAAACCCAATAATCACACTG
>OW240922.1:10123793-10158958 GCA_933207985.1 Pelobates cultripes | reverse complement strand
TTCTGACAGTTGCCAATACTAAAGCATTTTCAGCTCGAATTCACTCAACACGTAAAAGGGTACTCTATGCTGGAAGTGTCCCTCATTTTGTAATGCATTATCCAGACTTTTTAAGAACCTTCTGTAGTGCCAGTGCCATAGGTAAAATACAGTAGGAGGCAGCCTTTCCTACATCAGGAAGAGGCTCAAACAAAAAGAAACCTCACAGTCTTGTATTCAAAACCTGATTTTATTCTATAAAACTCTGTCTACCAATGAGTTATATATTGGTCAGGGCCTTGAATGAAGTATTATCCATCAGACCTGATATGTGGAACGACTGAAAAGACTAAATGCAACCATATCAAGGCAGCTATCAGTCTATTGACAACCCCATTCACAGTTTTGTGAAGTTGTCTGTACACAGCTTGAATGTATGTAGTCCCCCCCAGCCCCCCAGATACAAGTGCGTGCGAGGGTTGTGCCAGATGTGCCCAGGAACACGATAATGTAAAGCCACATTGTCTCCTGTCTACCTGCTTAGGTCTGTATAGGCACTTTTGCAAGATCAGGGTTTGCTTATGTTTTTAAAGAAAGAAAAAAATACTGACCATTTCTATACATATTGTAAAGACAAAATAGTGTATTTTATACATAATTTGTTAAATTATTACATTTTAAATAAGGTTTAGATGGCATTTCTGCATGTATAACCTAATGTAAAATATTGTTCAGGCCTGTTAACATGTGAGGACATGCACCATGTTCAGTACATAGTGTATATATATGGTCAACGGTGTGAAATTTAGACTTCTCATTTAATGTCAGAGAGAAAAGGACAGTCTTTTAGCTAAATTGTTATAAGCAAAGGGGCAAAGAGACAGGGTCTCTAAACCTTGTTGCACCATAACCTCTGTATGTAGCATAGGTTATGCATGGAATATACCTTTAAGAGAAGAAAAAAATAGTGAATGGTTATAAAATATTGAAAGTTTATTTTTGATTAGTTTGAGTTATAGCATGATATGCCATATACATAGATAATAAAGAAACACAGAGGTCAACATTACAAGAGGAGAGAATTGTGAAACTCAGATAGTATTTCCCAATTGTTCCCAATTGTTTGTAATTTATTAGCTGAAGCAGTTCCAAATAAAAAAGCATTAACTAAAAGTATTATATCTTTCTATTGTACAATACTTTTTAAATCATTTATGAATAAATACGAGTATCAAGTATTTTTCTGTTTTTCAAAAAATGAAGAATGATAGAAACAGTTCTAGTTTGCCAGGAATTATATTTTCATTTGGAACAAGGAAAATGGTATGTCCCTTGTTGGTCTACTTCCTGGAAAAACTTTGAATTTGGCAGAATTTGTTGAGTTCAATTAACAGACCTGTGACGTTGGTATTAGAACTATGACAAGAACATAATCAAAACTAAGCAAACCAATAAACAGAATATAAATGCCTATATCACTACATAAAGCCCTCAAAAGGACTAATACACAAACCAACACACAAACCAAAGGACCATATTTGTTAAAGGACCACTATAGTGTTAGGAATACAAATGTGTATTCCTAATGCTATAGTGCTCTAGTCACCGTCTAGGTGACTCGTAAACTTACCTTCCACCCCACATGTCGCTGCCCTTTCCACAGATGAACGTGACTCCTTGGCTATCGATATTATCAGCCAACCCAATGTGTTCCCATAGGAAAGCAATGGCAGCCACTAGAGGTAGGTTAACCCTGATACGAAAATGTTTTCAGGCACCCAGACCACTTTATTGAGATGAAGTGGCTTGAGCGGTTATAGTGTCCATTTAATGCTATACATGATCCCTGTTGAGGCAACAAACTGGTTTCCACAAATGGACATTTACTCTGATTTTTAAAGTAATATTGCCAGGCAGGCACCTCATATATATGCATACCATTATTTAACTACAGTGGAGCAATGGAATAGATAGGCAGTGGAGCTTGCTAAAGTATTGCAGTGGAGTAATGTAAGAGCCTGGTAGAGCTATACAGTGCAGTGATGGTAAGTAGCCCATGTGGCAATGCAATGGTGTAATGGTAAGCACCTAGTATAGCTATATAGTAGATGTGACGAAATGCCTTTTGTCACTGGATTTTTAGGTGACAAGCTGCGCTTTGCCCCTAGCTGTTGGAAGAGCCTGATTGCCAGCCTCCTGCCTCATGACTATGGTCCTGGGTTGTATGGCGCTTTACAAACATGATTTGGGCATAATGGATTTGTGTTGTGCTGCTGCTGGCCCTTTAAGAACCATCTGGGGACATACTGTTGAGTTACTGGGTGGCCACCATTTCATGTATCAGAGGCACATGGTGAGAACAATGGATGAAGCACATGGTGAGAACAATGGATGGCGGCCATTTTAACTCACAGACACTGTGTGGACTTTTCTACACGGTGCCATCTCGCCGGTATTTGGTGCACAAAGACATCGTGCAGTAGTTTTAAACTATACAACAGGGGACACATTAAACAGTAATTATTTTTCATATAGCTTGTATATGTTCTGCAGAATCTGCATTAAACTGTATCTTCCAAACTACTGAACGGATCTGGGTGAATTTTGGATATGTGGTTCACTCAGATCCCCCGGTTCCGAGGATATATATATTTTTATGGGGTTATTGCATGTTTTGGGGTCCCTGTGATATGTTTTATAATACTGTATTTCTCTGCCTGTGATAATTATATTAACCATTGTGTTCAGTAATCATATCACAGGCAGAGGGGAGGATTTTGTGTGTGAGTGTCTGTGTATTGTACGGATTGATTGGTTGTATTTCAAAACCCTGTGGCCTGTACTGTGTTTGTGGATTGTGAATAAAAGAGGCTATATGTGCCAGTACAGTCAATTCTGCTTGACCTCAAAATGAAGTGTCGTCTCGTTATTGGGGGAATTTGATTGTATGCTGAACGCCAGGAGTGTAAGCTGATTGTATGCTTTTCCTGTTCAGCTGCTTACAGCATTCTAATGCTTGAGACCATTCATATGCTTCTCCGGTTCGGTGGTTGTGGTGTCTGCTGCAGTGCTTGGAGTCCTCAGGAAGCGCTAGGAGCATCCTTCAACGGAGGTACCCAGTCGGGGTGCCAGGTGATCTGTTACAGTAGAGTATAGGCAAGCACATGTTAGAGCTATACAGTGGAGTAGTGGTAAGAACCGGATAGAGCTATGCCACGGAATAGACACAAGAGCTTACTATAACTACGCAATGCTGTAGTGCCAGTGGTGGGACTCTGTTAAGGTTATGCAGTGCGGTAGTGGCAAGAGCCTAGTAGGGTGCATAAGCTTACCAGAGTCCTATAACTGGCACCTTGTAGAGGTATGCAGTGGAGTAAACCTATCTTACAAAACCACTGTAACAAGATGTAACAATGAACACTTTAACTCTCCTCAGTGCCTTTCCTCACTGTCACTGGTAAACTGATACAACCTTTTCAAAGTCTGTCAAACAACATTCAAATAAATATACTCGAATAACCGTATTCTGTATATGTCACTTAATTTGTTATGTTTCACATAGTTTCGACAGTAGAAAGAAAATAATTTCATATCTACATACTTGTTTAACCCCTTAAGGACCACACTTCTGGAATAAAAGGGAATCAGGACGTGTCACACATGTCATGTGTCCTTAAGGGGTTAATAAGGCTCACATTAACCATTCCAATTCCAGACTCATTTAACTGGCAGGGTTTGTATCTATTGATACCAATAGGTTATAATTGCTGTCTATCAGTATATTATTTTTACATTGACAGCAAGAAATGTCTTCTTTCATGCTTACAAGAAGCACCTTTCAAAAAACATGCTTATTTCAATAGCAAGTTGTGCTACTTTGAGAGTCAATTTGTAAACTATAGTATTAGCGGACTCTGTTATGTTGCTCTAAGTTCCAAACATCAGTTCACAACTCACTGTTTTAATGAACAGATCACAAAGCTGTTGACAGAATTCTACCAGATAGAAGAGTTTGAATACCTAAATGACCCAGCCAAGGCACTTTTGCTATTTATTTAATATATAATTTCTTTAGGGGTGTATTTACTAAACAGGGAATTGTTATGAACTGCAACACTAAAAATGTGCCTAAAATGTAAAATTAAACAAGAAAAACTCACAGGCACTCCAAATGTGAAGCTGCGGCTTCACATTTGGAGTACCTGTGAGTTTTTCTTGTTTGCCTTATCGTGGTGGGATTGCTGGTCCTGCTCCGGAGTTCGGTTCCTGCCATCAACCTTGCTATAAAATGTAAAATTAGGCACAAACTGCAAGTTTGAACAATGTATCTAATTCACATATATTACCAACAATGTCACTGTAGTCTACATTTTACAAATTTGTTTTTAATTCAGCACAATTCACTGTTTAGTAAATAAGATCCTTAGTTAATGAGGAATTGTCACTTCCCGGGATTTTTAATACATATATATATATGTAGAAATCCATACCACTTTTTTCTGCTGCTGGATGCCTCCATCTTAATTCCCTGTCAATCCTTGTTATAAACTCTGTCCTCTGTCATTGTTATAAACTCTGCACCTGGCAGTCAGATTAGAGCAGGGGTGCCCAAAAGGTAGATCCCCTGATTTTGTAAATGTTTTGGACTATACCTTCCATGGTGCTTTGCCAGCATTATCGGTGTAAAAGTATTATGGGGTATGTAGTCCACAACATCTGGAGTGCCGAATGTTGCTTACCCCTGTATGTAGAACTACAACTCCCATGCCTTTACAAATGCTTTTAGAATGACAAAGCATCATGGAAGCTGTAGTTTTAAAACATTTGGGATCTACATTTTGGGCACCTCTGGTTTAAGCGAAAACATAGAGAGAAGAGGATTACAATGTTTCTCTTTCTCCTGTTACTTTGTGATGTTTGTCCTGTCTTTGTCTTGTATGAATATGATTATGATGGTAATTTTACAAATTTTGGATATAAATTCATAGAAAACCGGGCATCTCCTAAAGAAAATGTTAATACAAGTTATGGGCAATTTTCATTGTTTTATTCAATAGTGTCACAGTTTCACCATTCAACATGTTTATTTTAACTAGAAAATGACTTTCCTGTTACTGGTCACTAAAACCAGAACCAGGACTGTCAGCTGGACAAAATATTAGTAGATAATAGATAATTAAATCAAAATTGCCATCAATATGTCGGAATATAGAGAGGGTTCATACGTAGATTCAAGTGATTAAAATAGCCTAAATGGCTCTTCTCCTGTCTAAAGGACTCTTAGACGTAAAGAATCTATTTGAGACTCAGGACTTTAATATAATCAACCATAGTATGTCCATGTCAACAGTAAAAGCGGTTGTGGAATGAGCCTTTAAATTAACTCCTGTAATCTAGATGGAAAAGACAATCAGTCAAGGAGGAACTTTGAATATTGGCTGTATATAAAGTAACACTTGTAGCAAAGCCCGCTGTATCAGAAAAGCTACAATAAGAGTGTAGTTAAGCAATCAGCAATTTAGGATAACAGCATTTAGCTGGATACCAAGTAACATATAATAAAAGGAAAGAAGTCTACATGAAAATTCGTAGATTAATCACAAAATATGTCATAAATGATAAATCTTAAGTTAGTGGTTTCCTAAATCGCTATGGGGTACAAAGAGTATCTGTTGCCCCCTCAAATACATACAGAGCCAGTCCAGATTCCTCAATCAAATAGATAATTCCAATCTAGATAGCATATCAGGAGTGACAGGAGGAAAAGGTGAAAAATTAGGAAATAATAGTGCTAATGTGTAGAACCATGCTTAGAATGCTGGTTACCTACACATCGTGAAATAGTGCCCTAGAAGTGAAAATAAAAAGTGAGTGAAAGTGAAGGAGAAAAACCTCCTTCAACCCGACGCGCGTTTCGGTGCTGTGATGCACCTTCGTCAGGGGCTGAATTCGTTATGGACCCTAGACCTTGTTTAAATACCCCTGGTATTGTAACTGTTGAGAGGATTCCACCAATCAGGGTTCCTGTGTGGACCGTCAGTTGGCGCCAAAATGACGTCAGAATATGCTAATTAGCTGTTTAAATAAAGAAAAAAAGAAAAAAAAAAAAGGAGAAAGAAAACTCCAAACAGGGTTAAGTCCACCTCTACATTGTGTGGTTTATATTTAACCCTGTATGTACTCATTGGATGGAGTGACTTGCTTCATAGAATAGGGAAAGGACGAAGGTGAATATATCTGTGTAAATTTTATAGTCAGAGACGAATGATTCGTCAAGAAATTTATATCATGTAAAGTCAGTGTATTGCTATCACAAGGCATTGTTTGAGAAGTAGACGGTTCATCATGGGTTATCTGGACGCCTGTGGGATCATGAGAATGGGTAGAGAGGCTTTGAGCGAAAAACCTCAAAAAAGTGAAAATAAGGGATTTTAACCCTCGCTCAGCCATGGGGACCTAATACCTATCCCAGGATATCATAAGGATTATATAAATATGGGCGGTCAGGTTAACTGTACTTCCTATTAGGGTAATGATCATTTCATTATCAAGCCTCATTCTCGATTTACGGGCGGAATTAACCCCCGCTATACTGTTCTTAGCAGTCGTGTGAAAATAGTAATAGCTGAGCTTATACCCAAAATTCCCATGTGCGGGTATTATCAATGGCTTGATGATCGTAAATAAATTGCCAGATATTCATGTACCAGTGTGTCTACATAAATACTAGGTAATAAATGCCTCTGATATACATAATCAGATATTGAGGCTTTTTATAATACAGATAAATTCATCAGTTCTTATTCTTACTAAATGGAGATTAGTATTTCGGTAATCGAAATTTGTCCAGCCATTCCCATTGGCAGTATCAATTCAATTTGTCAATTTAGATGGCTGGTACGTTGTGCTAGTCCATATATCCAAATAGCGTGTATAGTATTATAAATAGGAGATGGGGGGAAAAGTAGCATACGATATATTAAATTTTAAGTAATTTATATAACTTTTAATGGATCATGTGTCATCATGGGATCAGAGTGATCGGTCATGTGTAAATCTTACTGGACATAATTTACTCAAATGAGTGAGTTATATAGTATAATTAAAGTGTATCCAGAAGATACCCACTAGACAGGCTATAATAATGAGGGCTGTATACCTTCTTTGAGCCACTAGGGGTCAGTCACAGACATACCAGGGGTAAATTTCCATATTGAATGTATCTAAGTAGTATTTACTCTTTTGATGGATTAATTTCCAATTATTAAATAGTAAATTAATGAAGTGTTGCTAGGGAAGAACCGGTATTTAATCAGGGATAAAGGGAGTGTATGAGAATCCTTCGTTAAGGCCCAAGGGGGATAAAGTTTTTAATTTAAATATCCAGAAGCTCTCTCGCTGTAAGAGTCTTTTGTCCAGATCTCCCTTCCTTGGTCCCAACTTTATTTTTTCTACTCCATTAAAGCGTAAGCCCTGTGCAGAGCCGGCATGTTTAATTTTCAAATGTCTTGATATAGATGTATCTATCTGTCTAGATGGATTCACAGAGTTTATGTGTTCAAGGATGCGGGTTTTAAACTGTCTGAAAGTCTTCCCCACGTATTTCAAATTGCAACTGCAAGTAATGAGGTATATTAGGCCCTCGGTTTTGCAGTTAAAGAAGGTTTTAGTTGTGTGTATCTCAGTATTATCCGAGTTAGAGAATGATTTCGATTGTTTCCGGATAAATTTACAGGCCTTACACTTGCCGCACTGAAAGGTGCCGGCAGCAGGCGATTTAAGCCAGGTGTTAGTAGGTTTTGGGAGAGATAAATGGCTTGGAACCAAAATATCTTTTAGGTTCTGACCTCTCCTTGCTGTAATCGATACGTGGGGTGTCAGCACATCTTTAAGATGTGTATCTTGGTACAGTAGTGGCCAGAATCTCTCTAGTGTTTTTTTCATACCGTCCCAACCCGAATCAAAGGTTCCAATACATCTTATTATTTCCTGATTTTTGTTTTGGGGGGGGGGGGACTTTTCGGACAGAAGGTTGGTCCTTTCAGTAGCTAGTGCCCTGTGATAAGCTCTTTTTAGACACTTGTTTGGATATCCCTTGGCTTTAAAAAGGGATCTCAGGGTCTGTGCTTTTATTTTAAAATCTTCTTGGGAGGAACAATTCCTCCTTAGTCTGAGATATTGGCCTGTCGGTATCCCACTTTTTAAAGCAGGGGGGTGATGACTCTCCCAGTTCAGAAAGTTATTGGTTGCGGTTGGTTTTTTGAAAAGCGTGGTGGTGAAATCGTTGTTATGAGAAATTTCGAGAGTTAGGTCCAAAAAATTCAGTCTTTTATCACCTATATCGAAAGTGAATTTAAGGTTAATCTCATTCACATTGAGTACTTCCACGAATTCATGGAATAGATCAATCGGACCTGTCCACACTATCAAAATGTCATCGATATAGCGTTTCCATAGGTTTATGTGTACGCTAAATTTATCGAGACTAGGGTTGAAGACAATGTTACTTTCCCACCACCCCAGGTGAAGGTTGGCATAGGATGGTGCACAAGTCGTACCCATCGCTGTGCCCTTCACCTGGTGATAGTAGTTGCCTTTAAAGAGGAAGTAATTATGAGTCAATATAAACCTCAACAGTCTGAGGACAAACTCATTGTGTTCATTGCGGGTAGGGTCTCTCATATACAGAAACGTTCTAACGTGTCTGATACCAACATCATGGGGAATAGAACTATACAGACCCTCAACATCTAGGCTACAAAGGCTTGCTTTGGCCGGAATTTTCATATCTTTGAGGATGCTGAGGGTCTGCTTAGTGTCTCTCAAATGAGAAGGAAGAGACTTAACTAGATCACGAAGGATGTGTTCAATATACACACTACAATTCTGCGTCAGATTATTATTGCCTGAAACGATAGGTCTCCCTGACAATGTTTTGTGCTGTTTATGAATTTTTGGTAAAGCATAAAAAGTAGCTATCACTGGTTTTTTATTGAACATAAATTTAAATTCATCCTTAGAAATGAGATTGGACTGAAGTGCTTCCTCTAGTATTCCTTTTAATTCATTTAGATATTTAGCTGTGGGGTCTGAGCTCAGAATCATATATGTGTCTTTGTCGTCTAGGATTCTGCTGACCATTTCAATATAAACGGTTTTATTCATAACGACTATGTTGCCCCCTTTGTCTGAAGCCTTTATGATAATTGAGTCATTCTGTCTTAGTGTATTGAGAGCTTTTCTTTCAGCTTGACTCAAATTATCAAAATGGTCAGAGGAATAAAAATCATCACTCATACCCTCAATCTCTTTGCATGTCAGTTCAACAAAGAGGTCGATGTATTTAAACTCCGAAATATATGGTGTGAATTTACTTCTAAGTTTCAGATTCGTGAAGGGTGCTTGCTTCTTCTTCTTTGCTTGATAATGAAATGATCATTACCCTAATAGGAAGTACAGTTAACCTGACCGCCCATATTTATATAATCCTTATGATATCCTGGGATAGGTATTAGGTCCCCATGGCTGAGCGAGGGTTAAAATCCCTTATTTTCACTTTTTTGAGGTTTTTCGCTCAAAGCCTCTCTACCCATTCTCATGATCCCACAGGCGTCCAGATAACCCATGATGAACCGTCTACTTCTCAAACAATGCCTTGTGATAGCAATACACTGACTTTACATGATATAAATTTCTTGATGAATCATTCGTCTCTGACTATAAAATTTACACAGATATATTCACCTTCGTCCTTTCCCTATTCTATGAAGCAAGTCACTCCATCCAATGAGTACATACAGGGTTAAATATAAACCACACAATGTAGAGGTGGACTTAACCCTGATTGGAGTTTTTTTCTTTTTTTTTTTTTTCTTTATTTAAACAGCGAATTAGCATATTCTGACGTCATTTTGGCGCCAACTGACGGTCCACATTGGAACCCTGATTGGTGGAATCCTCTCAACAGTTACAATACCAGGGGTATTTAAACAAGGTCTAGGGTCCATAACGAATTCACCCCCTGACGAAGGTGCATCACAGCACCGAAACGCGCGTCGGGTTGAAGGAGGTTTTTCTCCTTCACTTTCACTCACTTTTTATTTTCACTTCTAGGGCACTATTTCACGATGTGTAGGTAACCAGCATTCTAAGCATGGTTCTACACATTAGCACTATTATTTCCTAATTTTTCCCCTTTTCCTCCTGTCACTCCTGATATGCTATCTAGATTGGAATTATCTATTTGATTGAGGAATCTGGACTGGCTCTGTATGTATTTGAGGGGGCAACAGATACTCTTTGTACCCCATAGCGATTTAGGAAACCACTAACTTAAGATTTATCATTTATGACATATTTTGTGATTAATCTACGAATTTTCATGTAGACTTTTTTCCTTTTATTATATGTTACTTGATATCCAGCTAAATGCTGTTATCCTAAATTGCTGATTGCTTAACTACACTCTTATTGTAGCTTTTCTGATACAGCGGGCTTTGCTACAAGTGTTACTTTATATACAGCCAATATTCAAAGTTCCTCCTTGACTGATTGTCTTTTCCATCTAGATTACAGGAGTTAATTTAAAGGCTCATTCCACATCCGCTTTTACTGTTGACATGGACATACTATGGTTGATTATATTAAAGTCCTGAGTCTCAAATAGATTCTTTACGTCTAAGAGTCCTTTAGACAGGAGAAGAGCCATTTAGGCTATTTTAATCACTTGAATCTACGTATGAACCCTCTCTATATTCCGTCATATTGATGGCAATTTTGATTTAATTATCTATTATCTACTAATATTTTGTCCAGCTGACAGTCCTGGTTCTGGTTTTAGTGACCAGTAACAGGAAAGTCATTTTCTAGTACTTCCATTTTGGGGTTATGCCCCTTGACACCACTGGTGTGTCATTTAAAGGTGTGACTGACCACTAGGAGGGTGGTATATTCAAGTCTGGAATAACCACTACCTTTGGCCTAGTCAATTTCTACTACTTTTTTTGTTAAATTGGTTTCAGTACCATATCACCTTTTAAGTGTTGCCTGGTTATGGCCGGTTTTCTATCAGATAAAACGTCAAGGGATGCCTGGTACTCTGACATAGACTCAGTCTTCTCTGAGGGGCACCTGCAAGAGAATATCACTCATACAAATATAAACTCAGCATTCAACCACTTAACATTCTTATTTAAACAGCAAATTAAAGCAGGTTGGGAGATAGCTTCCTTAGAAAAATATCTAAGCAAGGAACTTATTCCAAGAGGCTTGAGGGTTCAAAATATCCCTGCCCCACATATTGAAGAATCCGAGTTTATTAAAGAATGGGAAGAGGCAGCAGGAACATGCTCAAAAAAATTCATGGATATTTTATGTAGGTACGAAACTAAGAGACTAGAGAGAGTTAATAAAGAGGTGGACGAGGAGATTGAAAAAGTCCAGACGTATAAAAACGAACCCAACTTCGAACAATTTGAGATAAAACTCAAAACCAACCTAGATAAGTTTCAAACATCAATTAAACTTAGGAAACACTCCAAATTCATGAGAGATACAAAAGATTTTCAAACTGGTAATATCTACCGCAAATTTAAAAGCAAGAGAGTAGACTTTGATAGATTCTCCACATCAGAGTACGACTCCAGTGCATCAGAGCCTGATTCAAACCAAGAAAGCCCCTCAACATCAGCAGAGGGTAATCCTAAAAGTATCCTTAAGAAAGGGTTTAATTTTTTAGAAAGAACGAATACAGAGGAGAAAAGCCAAAGAAACACAAGAAGCAAAACCTCAACACGAGGATACAAAAGGAGAAAAGCTTATTAATACAAAGTAGCCAGATCATTAATTTGTCGTCTCATCAACTCACTCCCCTTGAGTCCCAGGTGCTTGGAAGAGGGCTGGCCTTTGTCCCTACACCCAAGTTCGATAAGTTTGTGTGGACAAAGGACATCCATCTTTTCGCACGCAAGTTGGCGTTACATAAGTTTCATGAGATTCAAAAATCTAAAAAGGCATTAAGACTGGGGTTGGAGGTTAAGGATATGGATCTTCTTGACAATTTAGTTGATCTCCTCAACAGCAATGACCTCCCTACGAAGAAGCAAGCACCCTTCACGAATCTGAAACTTAGAAGTAAATTCACACCATATATTTCGGAGTTTAAATACATCGACCTCTTTGTTGAACTGACATGCAAAGAGATTGAGGGTATGAGTGATGATTTTTATTCCTCTGACCATTTTGATAATTTGAGTCAAGCTGAAAGAAAAGCTCTCAATACACTAAGACAGAATGACTCAATTATCATAAAGGCTTCAGACAAAAGGGGCAACATAGTCGTTATGAATAAAACCGCTTATATTGAAATGGTCAGCAGAATCCTAGACGACAAAGACACATATATGATTCTGAGCTCAGACCCCACAGCTAAATATCTAAATGAATTAAAAGGAATACTAGAGGAAGCACTTCAGTCCAATCTCATTTCTAAGGATGAATTTAAATTTATGTTCAATAAAAAACCAGTGATAGCCACTTTTTATGCTTTACCAAAAATTCATAAACAGCACAAAACATTGTCAGGGAGACCTATCGTTTCAGGCAATAATAATCTGACGCAGAATTGTAGTGTGTATATTGAACACATCCTTCGTGATCTAGTTAAGTCTCTTCCTTCTCATTTGAGAGACACTAAGCAGACCCTCAGCATCCTCAAAGATATGAAAATTCCGGCCAAAGCAAGCCTTTGTAGCCTAGATGTTGAGGGTCTGTATAGTTCTATTCCCCATGATGTTGGTATCAGACACGTTAGAACGTTTCTGTATATGAGAGACCCTACCCGCAATGAACACAATGAGTTTGTCCTCAGACTGTTGAGGTTTATATTGACTCATAATTACTTCCTCTTTAAAGGCAACTACTATCACCAGGTGAAGGGCACAGCGATGGGTACGACTTGTGCACCATCCTATGCCAACCTTCACCTGGGGTGGTGGGAAAGTAACATTGTCTTCAACCCTAGTCTTGATAAATTTAGCGTACACATAAACCTATGGAAACGCTATATCGATGACATTTTGATAGTGTGGACAGGTCCGATTGATCTATTCCATGAATTCGTGGAAGTACTCAATGTGAATGAGATTAACCTTAAATTCACTTTCGATATAGGAGAGAAAAGACTGAATTTTTTGGACCTAACTCTCGAAATTTCTCATAACAACGATTTCACCACCACGCTTTTCAAAAAACCAACCGCAACCAATAACTTTCTGAACTGGGAGAGTCATCACCCCCCTGCTTTAAAAAGTGGGATACCGACAGGCCAATATCTCAGACTAAGGAGGAATTGTTCCTCCCAAGAAGATTTTAAAATAAAAGCACAGACCCTGAGATCCCTTTTTAAAGCCAAGGGATATCCAAACAAGTGTCTAAAAAGAGCTTATCACAGGGCACTAGCTACTGAAAGGACCAACCTTCTGTCCGAAAAGTCCCCCCCCCCCCAAAACAAAAATCAGGAAATAATAAGATGTATTGGAACCTTTGATTCGGGTTGGGACGGTATGAAAAAAACACTAGAGAGATTCTGGCCACTACTGTACCAAGATACACATCTTAAAGATGTGCTGACACCCCACGTATCGATTACAGCAAGGAGAGGTCAGAACCTAAAAGATATTTTGGTTCCAAGCCATTTATCTCTCCCAAAACCTACTAACACCTGGCTTAAATCGCCTGCTGCCGGCACCTTTCAGTGCGGCAAGTGTAAGGCCTGTAAATTTATCCGGAAACAATCGAAATCATTCTCTAACTCGGATAATACTGAGATACACACAACTAAAACCTTCTTTAACTGCAAAACCGAGGGCCTAATATACCTCATTACTTGCAGTTGCAATTTGAAATACGTGGGGAAGACTTTCAGACAGTTTAAAACCCGCATCCTTGAACACATAAACTCTGTGAATCCATCTAGACAGATAGATACATCTATATCAAGACATTTGAAAATTAAACATGCCGGCTCTGCACAGGGCTTACGCTTTAATGGAGTAGAAAAAATAAAGTTGGGACCAAGGAAGGGAGATCTGGACAAAAGACTCTTACAGCGAGAGAGCTTCTGGATATTTAAATTAAAAACTTTATCCCCCTTGGGCCTTAACGAAGGATTCTCATACACTCCCTTTATCCCTGATTAAATACCGGTTCTTCCCTAGCAACACTTCATTAATTTACTATTTAATAATTGGAAATTAATCCATCAAAAGAGTAAATACTACTTAGATACATTCAATATGGAAATTTACCCCTGGTATGTCTGTGACTGACCCCTAGTGGCTCAAAGAAGGTATACAGCCCTCATTATTATAGCCTGTCTAGTGGGTATCTTCTGGATACACTTTAATTATACTATATAACTCACTCATTTGAGTAAATTATGTCCAGTAAGATTTACACATGACCGATCACTCTGATCCCATGATGACACATGATCCATTAAAAGTTATATAAATTACTTAAAATTTAATATATCGTATGCTACTTTTCCCTCCATCTCCTATTTATAATACTATACACGCTATTTGGATATATGGACTAGCACAACGTACCAGCCATCTAAATTGACAAATTGAATTGATACTGCCAATGGGAATGGCTGGACAAATTTCGATTACCGAAATACTAATCTCCATTTAGTAAGAATAAGAACTGATGAATTTATCTGCATTATAAAAAGCCTCAATATTTGATTATGTATATCAGAGGCATTTATCACCTAGTATTTATGTAGACACACTGGTATATGAGTATCTGGCAATTTATTTACGAACATCAAGCCATTGATAATACCCGCACATGGGAATTTTGGGTATAAGCTCAGCTATTACTATTTTCACATGACTGCTAAGAACAGTATAGCGGGGGTTAATTCCGCCCGTAAATCGAGAATGAGGCTTGATAATGAAATGATCATTACCCTAATAGGAAGTACAGTTAACCTGACCGCCCATATTTATATAATCCTTATGATATCCTGGGATAGGTATTAGGTCCCCATGGCTGAGCGAGGGTTAAAATCCCTTATTTTCACTTTTTAGAGGTTTTTCGCTCAAAGCCTCTCTACCCATTCTCATGATCCCACAGGCGTCCAGATAACCCATGATGAACCGTCTACTTCTCAAACAATGCCTTGTGATAGCAATACACTGACTTTACATGATATAAATTTCTTGACGAATCATTCGTCTCTGATTATAAAATTTACACAGATATATTCACCTTCGTCCTTTCCCTATTCTATGAAGCAAGTCACTCCATCCAATGAGTACATACAGGGTTAAATATAAACCACACAATGTAGAGGTGGACTTAACCCTGTTTGGAGTTTTCTTTCTCCTTTTTTTTTTTTCTTTTTTTCTTTATTTAAACAGCTAATTAGCATATTCTGACGTCATTTTGGCGCCAACTGACGGTCCACACAGGAACCCTGATTGGTGGAATCCTCTCAACAGTTACAATACCAGGGGTATTTAAACAAGGTCTAGGGTCCATAACGAATTCAGCCCCTGACGAAGGTGCATCACAGCACCGAAACGCGCGTCGGGTTGAAGGAGGTTTTTCTCCTTCACTTTCACTCACTTTTTATTTTCACTTCTAGGGCACTATTTCACGATGTGTAGGTAACCAGCACTCTAAGCATGGTTCTACACATTAGCACTATTATTTCCTAATTTTTCACCTTTTCCTCCTGTCACTCCTGATATGCTATCTAGATTGGAATTATCTATTTGATTGAGGAATCTGGACTGGCTCTGTATGTATTTGAGGGGGCAACAGATACTCTTTGTACCCCATAGCGATTTAGGAAACCACTAACTTAAGATTTATCATTTATGACATATTTTGTGATTAATCTACGAATTTTCATGTAGACTTTTTTCCTTTTATTATATGTTACTTGGTATCCAGCTAAATGCTGTTATCCTTAATTGCTGATTGCTTAACTACACTCTTATTGTAGCTTTTTTGATACAGCGGGCTTTGCTACAAGTGTTACTTTATATACAGCCAATATTCAAAGTTCCTCCTTGACTGATTGTCTTTTCCATCTAGATTACAGGAGTTAATTTAAAGGCTCATTCCACAACCGCTTTTACTGTTGACATGGACATACTATGGTTGATTATATTAAAGTCCTGAGTCTCAAATAGATTCTTTACGTCTAAGAGTCCTTTAGACAGGAGAAGAGCCATTTAGGCTATTTTAATCACTTGAATCTACGTATGAACCCTCTCTATATTCCGACATATTGATGGCAATTTTGATTTAATTATCTATTATCTACTAATATTTTGTCCAGCTGACAGTCCTGGTTCTGGTTTCAGTGACCAGTAACAGGAAAGTCATTTTCTAATACTTCCATTTTGGGGTTATGCCCCTTGACACCACTGGAGTGTCATTTAAAGGTGTGACTGACCACTAGGAGGGTGGTATATTCAAGTCTGGAATAACCACTACCTTTGGCCTAGTCAATTTCTACTACCTTATATCATATCCCCTTATTCACTTGGAAGTGACCTCTACCTGCTTCTACCTTGGATGCATAGTTGCACTAGTTACACTTGTATATACTTTATTTTTCACTTATTTATGGTCTCAATTCTGTTTTGGGTTAGTCTAGCCAATAATTAATACTTTCTTCCTACGTGGCTATATTTATATCCAGGGGGTGCACATGGTCTCATGTCTTTACCAACACTGAGACCATCAGCATCTACCTTTTGTTTTTTGTTCATTATCTATATTGGGGTTAAGCCCCGGAGACCCCTGGAGTCTCCCCGCGGTACATAAGACCACGAGTCTAGACCGGCACTATTATCCTAGGATCTAGTGCATAGGTCTGTTCTCACTGTCTTTTATCTGTTCCTGACTTGGCTCATATTCCCATGTAATCGACACTATAGAAGTTGTCTGGAATAATGGCAAACAACTGAGTGCTGGCAATCCAGTAGTTAACAACACTTCTCCCTGTGACATGTCATACTAGAGGTACTTAGAAGTTTTTTTTTTGCCATTCAGAAATCAGATGTCATTTCTAGAAAAGAAGCAAAACTGCCCTTGTTTTCTTACTATATACTATCCCAGGGGCTGCAGAAGCAGAATCTCTGGTTCTCAGTTACAGATTCCTCCTCTTGGAGGCAATGTATTTGACACTTCTTAACCGTGGCAGCTGCCCATCCCACCGCCCTAGGTAGATATTATTTGGACCAAAGTGAGATTCTCACTTTGGCGCCTGGGGTATCCAGTAATAGTGTTCATCAGTAGTTATCCTCTAGTGATGATGAATTCATACCTTAATTTGATCTTTTGACCTTTGTTTTCCACACTGTTTCCTTTAAGGGTGTTTCATTTTTTAGAGCAATCCATGTTGACCCTTATTGAGACATACCGTTCCCCTAACCATAAGGTTCCCTGGGGAGCGATTTTCGTCCTTTTGTCCCATTGCCTGCTGTAGACCATTTGTGGCTTGTCCCTGTGGTGAGCTGCTAGGATTCCAATGACACGAGACACACACTCACACTTGGCATACAAAGTTTAGACTCTTTCAAGCATGTTAGTGGAAAAGGTTCCCAGGATGGCTGCACAAAATCTATAAATTCCAAACCCAAGATGTCAACTGGGATACAACTGTAGGGCCTGGAGGTAGACGATTGCTATATAATTTCACATTTAAACTATTTTAAAACGTGAATAATAAATCTGAACATTAACTATGTTTTCATATTTTATTTTAGTTTTTTTAATTGACTTTCCCCCAGTTTTCTTTTGCCTTGAATTGTATGGATTACAGCAAAACTGTACGAGGACAATATGCATGGGTTTCCTCTCTGATTTGAGCTGGATGATCACTGTCAAGAGGTCAAGCCCTAAGCATCCAGTGGTTATATTATAAAAGCACAATAATATATATGGTAGCATACAAAACCTTTTTGAATCAGGAAACGTATGCTATTATATGATTACCGGCCCTTTACACCATGCTTCTGCACATACACAGTGATCAAGAAGATGTTAATAAATGGTAATAATTATGAATATTATTTGTATAAGTAGTGAAGTGACCAGGTCAGTACGTTGCCAGGATTGCTATTTCCACATAGCCAATGTGTTTCTTTGTATTACTTTGCTGACATTTCAAGCGTTTAACCAATTTTTATCCCATACTTTATAGAAAGAACAATATTTCACACCTCTCTTGCTCCGGTAGGTGATCTAAATGAAGATAAAAGTGGCCTTTGTAGAAATACAACACAGAGGACACAGGAAAACTCTGTACAAAATGATACAACACAGAAAAGACCGAGCAACACTCGGTCAGCATTATATGGAGAAAGCAACCTTACTGATATCTATAGACCCACAGAACATACACACATAGAGTATCCATTTACTCATATGAAAGAGGAACCAGCCTTAAGTGAAGAAGAAAATGTCGCAGACACGATCATTTATACACCAACTGACTATACACAGACAGAATATTCATTCACTTATATTAAGGAGGAACCAACCTCAACTGAACAAGAAAATCTCACAAACATTAACAATTATACACCCACAGAACATGAAGAGTCGGTGTATAAAGCAACACGTATTAATGAGAAATTAGTCATGTGTGGAGAAGAAGGTTTTAGACATGATCACAATTATACTGATACAGAATGTACATTTTCATGGCCTGAACATGCTAATAGTATTAATCACATGTCAAATCATACTCTGCATCAGAGAATATTAACAGAACAGCAATTGTCATGCTTTATCTGTGGCAAATATTTTAAATTAAAGAATTCTCTTATTAATTGTGGGAAAAGTCACTCAGGAAAAATAATACTTAAATGCATTGAATGTGCTTCAAGGGAAGAAAGTACTCTGAGAAACAGTGACATTTATACACCCACAGAACATACACAGACAGAATATCCATCTACTCATATTAAAGGTGAACCAGTGCCATCAGAAGAAAGTAAGCTCAACGAAAAAGATATTTCTATACCCACAGAATATTCACAGACAGAATATAGATCTTCCTCATGTGAAGAGGGAAATATTATAGACACTGACGTTTACACACCTACAGAACATACACAGGCATCGTATATATGGATGGTTAAGAAAGACGGGTTAATGAAGACAACATTTAACTCCATTACAGCAAAGCAGGTAAGTGAGTATCACTCAAGATGTAACAATGACTCTGAAAATCAACAAACTACCCGCATTACAAACAAACTGTATACCTGCTCTGAGTGTCAGAAATGTTTTACTAACAACATCGAATTTATTAAACATCAGAGGAGTCACACAGCAGAGAAACCATTTTCCTGCTCTCAGTGTGGAAAATGTTTTACACATAAATCAAGTTTTGTTAAACACCAGTGGATCCATATGGGAAAGAAACAGTTCTCGTGTTCCGACTGTGATAAAAGTTTTGTTTGTTCATCTTATCTTGCCAAACATCAGAAGATTCACTCAAGCGACAGACCATTTTCTTGTTCTGAATGTGGGAGATGTTTTAGACGATCTTCACAACTTGTTATGCATGAGAGAACACACACAGGAGAGAAACCATTTTCTTGTTCTGAATGTGGTAAATGTTTTGCAGTTAAATCAAATCTTGTTACACATCAGAAGATTCACTCAGGTATTAAACCTTACACATGCCCTAAGTGTGGGAAATGTTTTAATTGTAAGGCAAGTCTTGTTATACATCAGGATATCCATTCAGAAAAGAAACTGTATACCTGTTCAGAGTGTGGGAAAAGTTTTGCTCAAAAATCAACTCTTTTTAGACACAAGAATATTCACACAGAAAGAAAATCGTTCCCGTGTTCTGTATGTGGGAAATGTTTTACACAGAAATCAAGTCTCAATTTACACCAGCGAATTCATACAGGAGAGAAGCCATTTTCTTGCTCTGAATGTGGGAAAAGTTTTACTAATCGACCAGATCTTGTAAAACATGAGATGATTCACACAGGAAAGAACCCATTCCCATGTTCTGAATGTGGGGTATGTTTTAATCATAAGTCGAGTCTTACTAAGCATCAAAAAATTCACATAGAAGAGAAACTACAAGGGATCAGCAAAATAACAGAAACTACTAAAACACATGAAATGGGTTTTAAATTCGGACTTACATAATGCAACTGAGACGCATGGTTATATTCAGACTGAAACCTTTGTGGCAAAGGGTGCTCTTAATAAGGTTGTTAATATCAAAATATTTTTAGGTATTTGTCTTATTATGTCCATCTTGTGTGCAGAATGAGGGAATTGTTTTACCTGCTTCTTTAACTTTGGTCAAATGACCACGTGAGGGGTCCAAAGCAATACAACATGGACTACAACTGACATGGATTATAACATTTGTTCAGTCGGAGTCCATGTTGCATTGTTTTGTTAATATTAATTAATATTATTGTTATTCTACCTGTTAGTCTACCTGTTATCAAAGAAGAAACAATAATTTGAGCTGTAAAACCAAAAATAATAATATTTGAATGTAACACAAATTGTTATTTTGCAGTCTTCTCTATTGTACATGAAGCACCCTGGATTAGGGATCTGTGTAAGACGTGTAAAATAAATGCTGATTCAAATGTGCTAACTTTTTTGTAATGGTCATTTTTACCAAAAATTAGGTCCTTTGTGGTAGTAATTTGTAGCTGGAATCCAGACAGAGGTAGATGCACAATTGTATAATAATTTAGAAACAAATGTATATAACAGCTGGCTAGAGCAGTGTTAACATCACTGTCTTATGGAAAACCAGGTCAGATCACCTCACCAGTACGTGTCCTTGGACAAGACACCTAATGATATATATCCACCGACCTCAAAATGCAGTTAAACTTGTAAGCTTGCTTGAGCAGGTTTTTCTTCACCTCTAAATTTTCCCTCTGTTTAACGGCAAAGCACTTTGGGATTTGTCAGCACTACATAAATGCTAATAATATATGTAAGGGAACCTCCAGGCAGCCTTTCACTGTCCCAGACACAACAGTACTGAAGCTCTGCATTTTACATCTTGCAGCAACTCCCACAACCTCCAGGCCTCAAGTCACACTCTTAGAAACAACAATACGGAAGCTCTGCATTTTTTCTCTGCACTACCCATCCACGCACCCAGGTTCCCCCTAAATATATAGCATGCTACTCCAGCTGTTTGAGATTTTCACTCAATTACCTCTTTATTCCCTTTATATTTTACCAATAGCTGCCCAGGATATCTACCTTTAAAAATGAGAAGGGCAAAGGTTTAAAAATAATTTCCGGAAGTATTACTTTACTGAGAGGGTAGTGGATGCATGGAATAGCCTTCCAGCTGAAGTGGTAGAGGTTAACACAGTAAAGAAGTTTAAGCATTCGTGGGATATGCATAAGGCTGTCCTAACTATAAGATAAGGCCAAGGACTAATTCAAGTATTTAAAAAAAAAATTGGGCAGACTAGATGGGCCGAATGGTTCTTATCTGCCGTCACATTCTATGTTTCTAAAAATAATGCTTAATGAGCTGTAATATAGGGTTCTCTTATTGGGCACAAGAAAGAGATGGCTTGCACCACCTGGAAATAGCAGATCTGCAGTTATTGTAAGCTGCATTCTGAGTTTCACCCACACATACAGGCAAATAGAATTGCATACATGTTTTCTATGGGGTATATCTACTAAATTGAAATGTATCCTTTTTCCCCTTTGGATTGTTTCTTTAACTAATTTCCTGGTATTCTAATTAAAACAGAGTCACCAATCATAACATTACCCCCCATGCACATGCACACACGTTTATTTATATTAAAGAGTGATAATCTTAAATACAAAGACATCAGCTTTCTTGTCAAATTCATTTATTGCATATTTGCAAAATAAGAACAATTTTATTACATGCATTATAAATAATATAATCAATGTACAAAATGTACAAATAAAAAAAATAACAACCACAAAAAAATAAAATGAGGGAGGAGGAAGAAACATAACATCGTAAAAATTACATTTTATTACAAAGTCTAAAGAATATTAAAAAAATAGCTGTGAATTTGTAATTTTGTATTACATCAGGGACCACCAAATAACTAGGGGTGCACCGAAATGAAACTTCTGGGCCGAAACCAAAACCGAAAATTCAGGATGCCCTTGGCCGAAAACCGAAAATTACTTTTTTCCCCAAATGATTTTTAAAAAGTTTTTTTTCCTATAATTTTTTTAATATTATACTTTTTAATGAATTTAATTAATCTAATATGAAAAACTTCTCTTCTAGAGGTCCCCCCCCCTCGCTTAATTTTCCTCTCTCCCCCCTCTAGTGTTCTACTCCCCTCCCTCTTTTTTATTGTTCTTTCCCCCCCTCCTCTCCAGTTCCATAGTGTTCTTTTCTCCCCTCCCCTGTCCCAGTGTTTTTCCCCATGCCATAGTATTCTCCCCCCCTCACCTTTCCCATAGTATTCTCCCCCCCTCACCTTTCCCATAGTGTTCTCCCCCCCCTGGCCCATAGTGTTCTTCCCCCGCCTGTCCTATAATATTCTCCCTCCCTGTCCTATAGTATTATTGCCCCTCCCCTGTCCCATGGTGTTCTCCCTCCCCTGTCCCATATTGTTCTTCCCCCTCCCCTGCCTCATATTGTTCTGCCCCCTCGCCCCATATTGTTCTCCCTCCCCTGTCCCATATTGTTCTTTTCCCACCCACCCCCTCTTTTTAATTACGGCAAATATGACCCGTTTTCGGCCGAAACGGGATAGGCCCATTTTCGGCCGAATATTTTGGCAGCCGAAATTTCGGTGCACCCCTACAAATAACTATATGATGAAACACAATTAAGCATGATGTAACCTTCTGATGCATGATGCCCACTCGGTCCATTCCCTCTTCAATTCCACCAGCTGAGGAGTAAAAGTTCTTTTATTTCAGTTGTAACTTATATTTTACTAATATTTCTGACACTACTCTTTTTTTTCTAATGTTAAAATTATCAGAACGTAGAGACACTCCAAGCATCAAACAACATTATCTTAGAGGGACACTATAGTTACCAGAACAACTATAGCTTAATGTAGTTGTTCTGGTGAGTATAATCCTTGCCTTAAGGTATTTTAATGCCAACACTGACTTTTCAGAGAAAAGGCAGTGTTTAAATTGCCCGTAGGAACACCTCCAAGTGACCACTCCTCAGATGGCCAGTGGAGGTGCTTCCTGGGGCAGTGCTGCACAGTAGGCAGCACTGCTGTTTAGCATCTCCACACTGCATGGGGACGCTGAATTTTCCTTTATATTATTATTGTTATTATTGCCATTTATATAGCGCCAACAGATTCCGTAGCACTTTACAATATTAGAGATGCATTCAAAACGGCTGATTGGTCAAAACTGTGGGAAAGCATTGGATTGGCTAAAAATCAGCTATTCTGATGATGTCACCAAGGGGGCGGGCAAGTACCAGCAGGCCCACAGGGCGCTGGAAATAAGGTGAGTTTTAATTGCTTTTAAAGGGACTAAGTGGGGGAAAAAAACACCTAAATGGTGGATTTGGCACTATAGTGTCAGGAATACATATTTGTGTTCCTGACCCTGTAGTGTTCCTTACATGAAGTGGCTATGAAGTATAGCTCATCGTGCTGAGGTCTAACTGCTCAATTCTCTGCCATTTAGGAGTTATATTTATGCAACCATAGTCATACCTCCTCATCTGTTACATATTATCGATGCAAATCTACGGATGTCAACAAAATAAGAATGTCACCTGAGTAGAGTATGGTAAAAAAAAAAAATCAACATCTCATACTATATTATTTGACATCTGAATTTTGCTGAAATTTTAGAATTTCGAACCTTCCAAATTCCGAATGTGGCAGAATTCAAAATGAAAGAATTTAAAACACATCGAAATTAAAATGTTCAGATCTATTTATTTTCATAATAATAGAAAATTAGTGACTTATCTATCAAGCTAGTTTTTTTTTTTAAATTTTGCTCTTTCGTAGATAGCTCCCCAATATTCTTACATGTAATTGCCATAATTAAGGGTACCAAATTAAGGCTTTATCTACTAGGCAACTGAGAAGGCAAATTTAAGAAAAGGAGCTTTTCTTGTTTTGCTCTTCCAACTGTTTAGTAGATAGCTCCCTAACGTGGTACCCTTAAGTGGGATTGTCATAATTGGGATACTGTTGTGTTTAGTAGAAAGCTCAATAATGTGGTATCCTTAATATGGCAACCTCACATAGGGGTATCTATGGGATAGTCAGGGTACTATCTACTAAACAGCTGCCAGAAAGATCAAACATTTTTAAAATGACTTTTCTTAATTGTAATCTTTCAGCTCTTTAGATAGCTCCCTATTTTGGTATCCTGTGTATATCACATACATTCTATATGCATACTGCATGTATATATTACATACATACTATACTCATGCAGCACATACATTCACTCTTAGCCTCCACCACTTCCACTAAAAGGCAGTTCTAAGTATCTACTACCCTTTCTATAACACTATTAGCCTGTACCACTTCCACTGGAAGGCTGTTCCATGTATCTAATAACCTTTCTATATCACAGCTTCTACCACTTCCACTGAATGGGCATTCAACATATCTACTACTCTTTAACCCCTTAAGGACACATGACATGTGTGACATGTCATGATTCCCTTTTATTCCAGAAGTTTGGTCCTTAAGGGGTTAAGTGCCCTAAAGGCAGCTGAAGGGAGAAAGATTTTACTCCCTCAGTCATTAAGAAGACAGTTCTAAAAATCCTTACAATTGAGATTTCAACCTTCCTCCTCCAACATAGGATCCAGAGGAAGAGGATCATGCCAAACTTCTAAAACTTTATGAAGGTCAGATCACCCAGACTGTAATAGTGGGAGGCCTTCTAAAACAGTTTTTTTCCCAGTCTGGGCAGATATAATCAGAGACACTTGGGTCTTGAGTATCATTAGGGACAGCTCCCAAACCTCAGAGAAATTGGAGACTTATCCTGGATCTAAAAATAACCAATATCTTCCTCACAAATTTGTCATTCAAGATGGAGTAAATTTCTTCCATAAAACAGGTGATCCACTGAAAGGGTTAAAAAATGAAATACGTGACTACTGTAAATGGGCAGACTATTCTTGAAAACGTCAGCTTAAAAAATGAACCTGTTGACGACCATCAATGAGATAAACTTTGAGACCTTGCTACCAGAAATACATGTTGTTGGTTGCAGAATAAGCAATATCGTGTTTAGCTGATGTAATCTTGTTACGTTACTTTTTGCTGTAACTTCTGTCCAAAAATTAAGTTTAGCTGTCTCAAATTAAATTGTGGTCGTCTTGAACTGACATACAGTGATTCAGTAAGAGATTACCACCTGGACGTCCAAATCTAAAGGTGGAATGCACGTGTGACGGACCGCTGGCACTCCGACTGAGTACCTCCGCCAATCGATGCTGCTAGTGCTCGCTGAGGACTCCAAGCACTCCAACCGACACCATCAGCACTGTAGACCCCACTTCCAGCGATGCAACGGCGCCGGGGTCTCTGCTGTCTCCACCCACCCTGGACCCAAGGCCAGGATCCAGCTTCCAGTGGGTGAACCTCTCTTTCCCCAGAGAGCAGGAACAGGAACAAGCTCTTAGCAGAACTTAGTGATCATACCCTGGGGAGTATAGTGATTATAGCAATCCCCAGAGTGTATTTCTCCAATCCCCCAAACATGAGCCAAGGCTTAATGCTGGAACAAGACTGATTTACTGGCACACAGAACTCACAATTTATGCAACACAAAACTCCTCCTCTGGGCCAGGCTAGATAATTGAGTTTCTACAATACACAAAGCTCAATTATCTGCTGGCCAGAAATAATACAGTTTTTACAGCATATTAATAACTTCTAAAATATACATCACATTCACATAAAAATTATATATTCACAATCAATCCATTCAGGGAAACAACATATCAAAAAATGGCATGAATCAGACCAGGGGTTAAGAAGTTAGTAAAGTATCTTTTGGGGCCTGGCTGGCAGCATGGCTATCTGGCCCAAACTGGTTTTACAGAGCCCTCTAGCCTGGAGACAATGGGGAAAGTAATCCAATTATCTAGGGATAGAAGCAGACTCCATTGAGCACATGTTCCCAGTAAAACACAAAAGGATACAAAAATACATAACTCCTATCATACTGAATTGAACGGGCCAAATCTCCCAGGGTCCATAGTCACAGGGCAAGAGGCGGTCAAGCAGTCCTCTCCAGGCACAAGTGGCGAAGGGCACTTCGTCACAGCATCATTCACAGCAGGCACTGCTTCTTGTGAAAAGCAAACCCAGAACTGGTGTGTGTTTTTTATAGGGCAGGGCAGCTGTAACCAACACCTCCAATCTCATCTCATTGATTGGACTCCAGTTGGCTGACATCTCACTCCAATTAGCTCTTGGAGATGTCATAAGTCTAGGGCAGGCTTAGGCAACCTTCGGCACTCCAGATGTTCCGGACTACACCTCCCATGATGCTTTGTCAGCATTATGGGTGTAAGAGCACTATGGGGATGTAGTCCAAAACATCTGGAGTGCCAAAGGTTGCCTATCCCTGGTCTAGGGGTTCACATACTTTTTCCACTTGCACTGTGAATGTTTACATGGTGTGTTCAATAAAAACATGGCAACATTTCATTCTTTGTGTGTTATTAGTTTAAGCAGACTGTGATTGTCTATTTTTGTGACTTAGATGATGATCAGTCAGCTCAGAGGAAGAGCTCCCTCACCAGCTGCCCACACAGCAGCCAGAGCCGCCCAGCCCGACCGGCAGCCACTGGACCACCAGGGAGAGAGAGACCCTCCCCCCAGCACTCCCAAAGGTAAGGAGGCTGGGGGGGGGAGGTTAAATAAAAATAAAAACATTTTTTGATGTGAGTGTGTGTGTGTCTGACTGTGTGTGTGTGTGTGATTGTGTGTCTGACTGTGTGTGTGTGTCTGATTGTGTGTGTGTGTTTGTGTCTGACTGTGTGTGTGTTTGTGTCTGACTGTGTGTGTGTGTGTGTGTGTGTGTCTGACTGTGTGTGTCTGACTGTGTGTGTGTGTGCCTGACTCTGTGTGTGTGTGCCTGACTGTGTCTGACTGTGTGTTTGTGTCTGACTGTGTGTGTGTGTGTGTGTGTGTCTGACTGTGTGTGTGTGTGTGTGTTTGTGTCTGTCTGTGTGTGTTTGTGTCTGACTGTGTGTGTGTGTCTGACTGTTTGTGTGTGTGTGTATTTAGAAGGTGGGGCGGGGGGAAGGGTTGGGTGGGGGTGGCGCGGGGGGAGGGGGGTGCCTGAGTTTTGTCCTGCCTAGGACCGCACAAAACCAGGATACACCACTGGTTGGGGGCGGGGCTTGCACGCAGAACTGAGCTGATGCATGTGGGCACAGCTCCTGCTCTGAAAGCCACAAACAACGGCGAAACAGCACAATATAACCCAGAAAAGCAAAAAACGGGTGACCACACAAATGGCAAAGAGAAGCTGATCACTCTGATGCCACGCAAGCGACCTTTAATGCCGGATCGCCGAGATCAGCAAATAATGCCTAGTATGACAAGTGGCCTGATTGCCGGGGGAGGCAGCCGATCTCCCGACATGGGGTCCGCACCGCACAGCTCTCCAGTCTTTCCGTTACCCCCTATGGACCGGTGGGATATATCCCGGTCCACACCTGGGACTCATACTTACGTGCCACAAAAGACTATCTTGTCCAGCAGAGAGTCGCACGAGGCGCCCAAGATGGCCGCCATACAAACCTCGCAGCAGACAAACAAGGACCCAGAGCTGTGGAGGGACATGCACTGGGAAAAGCTCCGGTTTCTGTTAAACTTTTAAAGCTGCTGTTATATTGGCGGTTTAATGTTTAATTGAGCTCCTAAATGAAGCTATTTTTAACATTTAGGAACAATGTGGTTTTGAGGAAGTGGCCATTTACTTCTCCAAGGGGGAGTGGGACTGTTTAAAAGAAGATGAAAAAGAGCTTTACATGGGAAGTGATGTAAGGTTATTTATGGGGTGATAAATATAAAACATTATATTTTCATAAAATTTATCAAAAATGAATTTAATCATTTTTATTATTTCAAAAATGTATATATTGGCACTGTTCCCTTTGATTGATTTAAAGCAAGGAGTTACCCACTATTTTAACTCCTATAGACCCTGGAGTACATTTATTAGAGAGTTTGTATTTCACACATTAATCACAAACTATTATAAAAATATAATTTATTGTGACAAATAATTAATAACATTAATAATATGTAACATGCATGACAATAATCAGTGAATATTTAGGTATAACATAAGTATACATATGGCAGCAGTTATAACACAATTACAGATCATAAATAATGGTCCAAAGACAAATGAACAAACACGAAATTTAGTTTGGAAAAAATGAGATTTTTTTTCCGTAGGAATGTGAGCATAGTTTTGAGCATAATAAAAACAAAATATAAACAATTAACACATCAAAATATAATTGAGTTATTAAGATTACTATTAATTACCTTAATATTGGTTAAATTTTGAATTATTAAGCTACTAGGATACATGAAATAAAGATAAACTCCAGTACATTTTTAAAATAAACAGCAACAACTGTGAAATGGACGCAGAGTGGGCAGTTTTCACAAATTGCCCAAGTTTTACATAAGGGTAGAAAAGTAGGTTGCTAAAATAGTATTCACTGAAGACTTTTTTTTTAAAATGACAGTTGCAGGTGAGGAATCAGGGCATGGTGCTGGGGGCTATTAACAGTTTAATTGATATGCTTTCCTGGACAGAAGCTGTGGAGAGGGGCAGACAGAAGCTGTGGAGAGGGGCAGGGGCTGTGGTGAGGACAGGGGCTGTGGTGGGGAGACAAGGGAGCAGGAGCTGTGGTGGGGGGCACAGGGGCTGAGAGGGGGGACAAGGGCTGTGGAGAGGGGCAGGGGCTGAGAGGGGACAGGACAGGTGAGAGATTTGTGAAGGGGGCAGAGGCTATGGGGGGCACAGGGCTGTGGTGGTGGCACAAGGGGCTAAGATAGGGACTACTTAAAGTTTGTAAGAAAAAAATGGATTTTATAAAAACTACTTATCCCCCCCCCTCCATGAGGCTTACCTTGGGCTAGTAGGGGTGAGACAGGAGATGAAACCTTCATCTGGATCACAGCAGCCAGTGGAGTCAGACGGCCTTTCCTGATGATGTCAGGAGGAGGGGACGTGACTTTCACTGCTCTTCTCCCATCCGCTGGGGTGTCTGGGAGAAGAGCAGTGGAATTCAAGCCCCCTCCTCCTGACATCATCAAGAAGACAAGTCGACTCCACTGGCTGCAGGCTGTTAAAAATCTGAGTCCCCAGACAGAGGCAGGGCATTTGGATTTTTGCGGCCACCTGTGCCTCCTTATAGACGCGCCGACCCTGGCTTTAGGTCAGTACAGTGGAGGTTTCTGTGAAATCGATGTGCTGAGGATGGTGTAATTTGGGTGCAGGGTTTGCTGCCGTTGGTCAGACAGAGTAAATGGAACATTGGAGAATTTAGAGATCACAAGTTTTTCCCGCTGTATAACTTGCTGAATTGAATCGTTGCATGAGGCCAAAAGAAAACCCCGCCAAGTAAGTAAAGTCAAAGGGGTCAAATACTTATTTTACTCATTGACATGCAAATCAATTTATAACTTTTTTGACATGTGTTTTTCTGGATTTTATTTGTTTGTTATTCTGTCTCTCACTGTTAAAATACACCTACCATTAAAATTATACACTGATCATTTCTTTGTCAGTGGATAAACGTTCAAAATCAGCAGGGGGTCAAATACTTTTCCCCTTTACTCTATAGTATATGTAAATTTTCGAATGTTTTTTTTAAATTTCTACAATAAATATGCCATTTTATAGCAGAAGCTTTGTGAATATGACTGCAGTTATATGCTTAGGGAGACAGGAATAGAGCATCTCGTGCACCATAACTTATACAAGTAGCATGTTTTCACTTGGAATGTCCCTTACCTACTTTTGGCTAGTAAACGAGGTAAACTGAATGTCCTGGGAGTGTGTCTGCTGTGCTGTATACAAATTTTGCTCTGGACTTGCACCACTATATCAAAGAACACTGGCTGCTTTTTCTGTAGACAGCATCTCAGTTTATTGAATAAACACTCATTAAATCAATATCCCAAATGTATAAGAGAATAAGTAAATAGGAAGTAAGCAGGTGCAACCACTTACCCATTGTTGTGTGTATGCACCCTTGTAGGAAGTTGTAGGCTGGTCCTATCACCCAAGAATGACTCAATGACAGCATGGCCAGTGTTACGTTGCCTTAGCAACACTGTGCCATGCAGTGGTGTATTTAAGATTTGTGCTGCCATAGGCAGGACAGTGCTCCTTCCTGTCAAGGCCGCACTTTGAGTGACAGACGCACACTCACTGACAGACGCATATACTCATTGACAGACACACACTCTCATATACACTGACGAACAATGACATACACACACTCACTGATTTGACACACTGATAGACAGACACACACTATTACTTGGACACACACTGACAGATTCACACTCTCACTGACAGACGCACACTCTCACTGACAGACACATGCACTGACAGACTGACACACACATTCACTCACTTAGACACACACACACATTCACTCACAGACACACACTCATTGAAACACACACACTCACTCAAATTCACTGACACACACACTCACACTAACTCACATTCACTGACACACACATTTCCCCACACTGTCAGGGTATTTATATCGGCAGACATTTTGTGCTATGATAGAAACTAAAAGTGTATATTCTGAGTCACTCTGAACAGAGCAGACTCCATTTTGTTATAACAAAAAAAAAAAAAACACAAGATTTCTTTCTGTAAGACTAGCCATTTTGCCAGAGCTAAGGAATGCATGCATGGTATAAACAAGTGATAAGAAGAATATAATCAAATCTAAACCCAGACAATTGTGACAGAGAAGATTAAATAATATAATATTTAACTGTCTATATATATAAGGTACCATTGTATGGAAAAGGGTAAACTTAGTTCATGATCTGTCATATCAGAAATTATGGCAGGAATTGCAGACGCTAAGTCTGGACAAAATTTAAGAAACCCTTTGAAATTTTAAATTATGGCACTATAAAGATAACACAACATGACGTCAAAATAGCCACCAGGAAAAGTTAACTCTTTCCTGGATAGGTATGTTTAGTGGGACAAGACTGCCCTCTATAGACTAAATACCTAAATTGCGATCTGGAAGATAACCACACCTCTAGTGCTTCTATTGGGTTATCAACTGATGACGTACAGAGAGTCTGGCCCTTTAAAAGTTAAGACAAAGGCAAGAGATGCAGGATATGCAAAGGAGAAAGGAAAAGAGGAGAGAGGAATTGGAAGTTTTGGGACTCCAACCTCCATGCAGAGAGACATCCAAATAAGTTCCTGAGACTACCAATCGGATGAAATATCTACTCAACTGGTAATTATACTGGTTTCATTTAATTAATTAAATTAATTTAAATGTATTAATAGCATTATATATGACTGGATAAAGCACGGTCAGATTTCCATATTAAGAAATCTTAGTTAACTAAAGAATATATAGTTATAAACATTCCATTCTGCAGGTGGAATTAAGAATAATTATATATTGAAGTGATATTATCACGTGTTAGCATACCGTTGTTTTTATCCAGGTGTATTGATTTGCTCTAAATTAAGATAAGATATCTTTTAGACAAATTAAAATCTGCTTATATAATATGGTAGATTCTCTTATTGGATGGTTCCAGGAAATGACTAATGAACTGGTTTAAATGTTATTTTATTTAAAAATTACATAAGAATAGATCTTGATTACCTAGGAGATCTAGCCAGCATTGAAAGGGTTATTCTAACTGTCAGCTAAACTTTACGACCTTACGCTGCACTCTGAAGAATTCTGTTCTCTGAGTGAAACTTTTTCAGTCTGTGTTAAAGATAGTCATAAATCGTGTAAGTCTTGACAGATAATGCTATTTAGCCATTGAAATCTGTATAGCCATTCCTTTGTATTGCATATCATTTTATACTGAATATTCATTGATTATTGTCATGCATGTTACATAATATTATTTGTTAATTATTGGTTATCATAAATAAAATCTATTTTTATACATTGTGATATTATTTATATGAAATACATTCCACTTAACACGATAAACGTTCTTTGGGATCTGAGAATTGAATTAGTGGGCAATTTTCACTGTTTACTATTATTATCCCATAAATATCCCCACAACACTCACAATTAGTACAAATTTATTTTTTAAAAATTAAATCCACCCAGGCTCCCTACGTTTGGGATAGCTGGGAGGATTATTCACCTTGGGTCCAGTGGGGCTGCTGGGCAGGAAGGCGGACGGACGAGCAGTTTTCAGCGTCATATTCCAGCTCCCAGCATTACTGCAGATCGTACGAGGGAGCTGAGAGCTCAGGGGAAGTGCTCCCTCGCCGCCCCTCCGAGAAACAGCCGCCAGCTGCCTCAGGCGAGTTCAAAGGTGGCCAGCCAGCCAGCTCTTGGGCTCCCATAAAACGAGGCAAACAATGTATTTGCCTGGCCATTTGGGGGCAGCGTTTTTTTCGCGCCCCCAGGAAATTGCCGCCCAAGGTAAATGATACCGTGTATATAGGACAAAAAAATGAGGGGGTATCCACCAACAAATAGTAGCTGGAAACCACTGCCATTCACTAATACCTCCTAGTAGAAGTCACATAAAGCGGAACCTTTATTAGTATGCAATACAAAAAAACAAAACAAATAAATAAAATAATGATCAGGACTCAAAATCCATGCCCCTACATACCCCCAAATGTGAAAAAAGTAACAAAGTGAAAAAGGTGAACACACTGGGTCTCCTTTAAGAGAGTCTGAGTAGGCTAACCTAAGGTACTACCAACATTTAGCCCAACTGGTTAGCCCAACACCATTACGCTTCTTTGTTATCTGATACCGTGTATATATAAGATAGATGATACATATATTAAAGGTTGATATAGACTAATATGATGACCTTGGCAGAATAGGAATATGTCACATCCAGCCATCAATAGCCTTACCAGTGAAAACATGAACAAAGCTTCTATTAACTTATAAAATTCTCTATTCCAATATAATCTGTTGAATTTCTGGTACATTTACTGCCTTTTTCAAATGACTAACCATGTTAGTCATAATAAATAAATAAGTAAAAGCCTGTCGGGGTTGATATGACCCCCACATTTGTACAAGGCGATTTAAAACCTCCCCCGAGGCCCCACTTGCTCTGACGAAAGTGGGGGCATATCTACTAAACAGTGAGCAGCAGCTGCTTGCTGTAATAAAAGACTCGTGACCAGGCAGCAATTGCTACCCAGTCACTAATAGTGGTACAGGAGGGGGCTTGTATTATAAAAAAACAGGAGGTGGACAAGCTCTTGTGCTCCTATGGTGGGGTTTCAAATTAAAAAAAATAAAGTTGGGGTACATATTGCCACAACCACAAATCCCCATAGTGGGACAATAAATTAATAATAACGTGTGTGCAGAGCAGGTGGAGGCTATACTTATACTAAGGAGAGGGGACTTAGTGTCCACCTCAGCCCCCACCCATGGTTAATGGGTGGGGGCTATAAGAATAGTAAGTGTGGGAATTTAATGTCTCCCCAGTTCCCACCCGTGGTCAGTGGGAGTGTGCTATAATTATAGGATGAGAGGGACCTATTGGATCGAGGCGCTAATGTTAATAAATATGGGGTTAATATATGTTGAGTTACGTGAGACTTGCCTGTCAGAGTGCTCTGACTGACATTACACAGCGTGGGAAAGTCCTTGTAAGGATCGAAAGAGGGCAGAAAGCTTATTTTTTATAGCATCACAGTTTTCATATTTTCTTTTTGTATTTTTTCCAATTTTTATTTCTTTCAAAGTTGCAATGAATTTTTATTTGGCCATTTTTCAGGCTGAAGAAAAGAATATTTAAGACGAAAAATTACATCTGATGATAAATATTTGTCCACCTCACTATTATTAGGGTGAGGGGATAGGTATTGTAATTGTATTTAAAGTAGGTGTCTAGGGGCTTGGGGATCCCAAGGAGGCTCTGGAGAGACTTAAGAACAATTTGGGGGAGTGGACAATGGTCCCCACTTGCCACTCCTCTCCCACTGCTTATTATAATTATAGCCTCTACACACTGGTCATAGTGGGGGATGGGGATTACTATTAGTGCATTATTACATTAGTCCCCCACGATGGGCACACTATGTCTCAATGCTTTATTTATTTAATTTTTAATGATCTGTCTGCCCACCATTTATTAACTTCAACCTGTACCCGGTCCCCTGAATGTTAGTAGGTACTGGGTAACAATAGCTGCCCAATCACTAGTCTTCTATAACAGTGATCAGGCAGTGGCTCGCTGTTTAGTAGACATACACCCAATTACAGTAAGGCGAGAAGGGACATGGGGAAGATTTGAAATATAGGCTTTTTTAAAAAGTATTTGCCCTCTTGTGACTAGTGCTGCCAGTGGGCCAAATAGTATTAGAAAAAAAAGAATTTTTATAGATTTTGATGTCGCTACTTTCAAGGCCATTGATAAATGGTATTGAATCACTGAATCCAGTAATTGCAATTGAAAGTATATGATAGATTCATAGGCGTGCACACGGGGTGTGCCAGCATCCCCGTCGGCTCATGTAGAGCTGGCGCTATCCGAGCGCCGGCTCAGCTCTCAGCCTCCCTCCCCACCGGCCCACATGCAGGGAAGGAGGCAGGAGAGGACCCAGGGAGCTATTGCCAGCAGTTCCGCCGGGTTCCTCTCGCGAGATCTGAGCATTGCCGCGACAACGCTCAAATCTAGCGAGAGTGAACTCTAGCCCCGCAGGCTAGAGTTCACTCTCCACTGGACCACCAGGAATCACAGCAGCAAGGATCCCCTCCTCCACTGGACCACCAGGGAAGGAAGCAGCAGGATCCCCCCTCACTACAAAAGGTAAGAAAGGAGGGGGGATATTTATTAACGAATCTGCCCCCACCTCCACAACCACAAATCACCCAAACATACAGCACCCACACACACACACAGCACCCTCACACACAG
>OW240922.1:10101311-10123693 GCA_933207985.1 Pelobates cultripes | reverse complement strand
CACCCCCCACACACACAGCACCCTCACACACAGCACCCCCACACACAGACAGCACCCACACACACACAGCACACCCACACACATACAGCACCCTCATACACACAGTACCCTCACAAACACACACACAGCAACCTCACACACACAAACAGCACACTCACACAAAAACAGCACCCTCACACACGGCACACTAACGGCACCCTCATAAACACACAACACCCACAAACAGCACCCTCACACACACAGCACACTAACAGCACCCTCACAAACACGACACACACAGTACACTAACAGCACCCTCACAAACACACACACATAAACACTCTCACCCACATAGCACACTACCAGCACCCTCACAAACACATCACACTAACAGCACCCTCGCACAGCACACACACACACAGCAGTGTATGTATGTGTATGTGTGTGTGTGTGTATATATATATATATATATACATACATACATACTGTCAGAATATTTATATCAGCAGACATTTTGTGCTAAGAAAGAAATTAAAAGTGTATATTGCCAGAGTCACTCAGAACAGAGCAGACTCCATTTTGCTATCTTCAGGATAACAAAAACACATAATTTCCTTGATTTCACTAACCACTGAGCTTTAGCTAAGGAATGCATTATATAAACACAGACACTAGTGACAGAGAAGACTAAGTAATTCATTTTACTTTCTAAATTTTACAAGGTTCCATTGTTAGTAAGGGGTGAAATTGAGTTTAGAACTGTCAATTTTACAAATTACGATCAAAGTAGTTGCCACAAAGACTGAGACAAACGCTTTGAACTGACAGCAAATCTAAGTTATAGTAGTCATTTTAGATAAGCCAAATTACATCAAAATCGTCATCAGGAAAAGTTAACTTTTTCCTGGATAAGAAGGTTTAGTTAGGCAAGACTACCCTCTATGGACCAAATACCTAAATTGCGATCCATTGATTGAACCCACCTTCAGTTTCCTATTGGCTTTATCAACTAATGACGTACAGAGAGTCTGGCCCTTTAAAAGTTAGGACAAAGGGAAGAGAGAGGGAGTTGGAGTTTGGGCAATCAGATTCGGACATGCAGAGAGAGAGACCCAAGAAACATTCTCTGAGACTAACACTCTACTCTCAAACTCTCTTGGACACTCAACTCTTAAACTCCTTGACACTTAGAATTTTACTCTGACTTTCTAACTAACACCACTTTTCTCTATCACTCATGCACCTCCATACAACCAATCAAGTTTCTGGGACTACTTACTCATCTGATGAGAATATCTACATAACTGGTAATTATGCTGCTTTTATTTAATTAATTAAAATTAATTAAAATTTACTAATAGCATGATATATGACTGGATAAATCACGGTCAGATTTCAATATTTAGAAATCTTAGTTAACTAAAGAATATATAGTTATAAACATTCCATTCTGCAGGTATAATTAAGAATAATTATATATTAATGTGATAGTATCACATGTTAGCATACCGCTGTTTTTATCCAGGTGTATTGATTTGCTCTAAAATAAGATAAGATATCTTTTTAGGCAAATCAAAATTCGGCTTATAAAATCTGGTAGATTATTCTTATTGGATGGTTCCAGGAAATGATTAATGAGCTGGTCTGAATGTTATTTTAATTGAAAATCACAGGAGAATAGGATACTATATGCCTAGGAGGATCTAGCCAGCAATGAAAGGGTTACTCAGTTGATTTAACTGTTAGCCAAGGTTTTATGGCTTTTCGCTGTGTGAAGCTTTACTTTTGTCCATGAAGTACCCTTAAAAATCTTAAGTGACAGATGATGCTGTTAGCCATTGGAACGTGTATAGCCATTCCATTGTATTGCATACTTATGTTATACTAAATATTCACTGATTAATATCATGCATGCTGCCTAATATTATTGTTATGTTATATGTCACAATAAATTAAATCTATTTTTATAACACATTGTGATCTTAATTGTATGGAATACTTTTCACTTACATGATAAACGATCTCTAAGATCTAAGAGAATTGAAATAGTGGGCAATTCTCGACTGTTTAATATTATCATCCCATAAATATCCCCACAATACATACATATACACGCAGCGTGTGTTTGTGCTTTAGGGTGCACACCCTAATGCAATAGGATGCGCACGCCTATGGATAGATTACTGATTTAAAAATGAATAATATTTGATTCAATACTAATTGGTTCCCGATAAGCCTTTCATGGTGGTAATTAAACCAATAAAAAGCTTATCGGGAGCCGAAATAAAGCTGATACAAGTGATTGGTTGATATGTAATCAAGGCCCAAGTTTTACAGGTTAACTTACTGGATTTAAAGTTGCAAATCCTATCTGTGTGGCTACCTTTCCTAGATCTAGTCCCATATTCACACCACGACAGCTGTGATTTAGTAACACAGTAGCATAGAGGCATACCTAGGTAATTTGGCACCTGAGCAATATTTTAATAACGTACAAGTACCATACTATGCATAAATAATAGGTTGCAGTTATATTCCACTCAACAAATAGTGTAACTTGTCTACAGTCCCCTTAGATCAACAAAAAAATTAAAGGAGCACTATAGGGTCAGAAACACTAACATGTATTCCTGACCCTATAGGGTTAAAACCACAATCTAGTCCCCCTGGCTCCCTCATACCTCCCTAAATATTGTAAAATCTTACTTGTATTCAAGTCTGAAGATGCATGTTTTGTCCATGTTTACTTTAGACCTGCCCACTGCCTGCGTGGTAGCCTGATCCAATCACAATGCTTCCCCATAGGATTGGCTGAGACTGACAAAGAGGCAGATCAGAGGGCAGAGCCAGCACAATCCAAACACAGCCCTGGCCAATCAGTATCTCCTCATAGAGATGAATTGAATCAATGAATCTCTATGAGGAAAGTTCAGTGTCTGCATGCAGAGGGAGGAGATACTGAATGTTTGGATGCATTTTAGGCAGCCATGACCCAGGAAGGATCTCTAACAGCCATCTGAGAAGTGGCCAGTGAAGTTATCACTAGGCTGTAATGTAAACACTGCATTTTCTCTGAAAAGAAAGTGTTTACAGCAAAAAGCCTGAAGGTAATGATTCTACTCACCAGAACAAATTCAATAAGCTGTAGTTGTTTTGGTGACTATAGTGTCCCTTTAACCTAAACGATGTGAAAGTAAAATTACATACTTTTTAAATATAATATGGATCCCACACATGCACTGTATCCAAACCAGGAGACTCAAACCCACACTGCCCTCACTGTGCCAGAAAATGACAGCCCTTATTGCTGCATTAAAACATTGAGGCTATTGTTTGAAATGAGTGACAGTCATTATATGATAATTATTTTCAGGTATTTTTCTTCAGAGTAAAGGTCACTGAATATCTTTATGTAATCAAGGTGCGGGACTTCAATGGGAACTATATTTTGTTAAAATATAATAAATTAAATAATAAGTTATATTCCTTGAAGTAATAGTATTATAGACACAAGATTAAACACTATGGAGCCCACGTAGTCCATATAACTGCACCAGAACAGAAACGAAAAACTTGCCAAGCACCAAACCACATCCGATTTTATACATTCTGCCAATGTAATGCCAAGTTTGCTCTGTATAAAATGTATTCACAATTTCTGTTTCAACAATGTCTGTTAAGTCACAATTTGTAACTGTATTAACGTGTTCATAGCATATACTTTGCTTAATACTTACTGGGTTTTTTTTGTTCTCATGCAAGTATGTGAACTTGTTCATTCATAGTCAAAGAAAATGAATAAAAATAAAATATGTAAAAAAAAAAAATAATAAGTTATGTTAATACATAAGAAAGGATTATGAAGACATGGTTTGAGCATCTTCTTCATTACAGGTAGAGAGGACATAAGATTAGGGAAGTCATGGCCCAAAGCTTTATCAGATGACGTGGGGAGGGTTCTGGGAGCCCTCTTTCATAGCCAGGATTTTGACTTACTCAAATAGTTTATGCTGCATTCTTCTGAATAGTCTTTATTTTCAAAAATATAATTAGCATAATTTCACAAATGAATACTGCATAAAAGAACATTACCAATAATTAGATATGTTAACACAAAGGAGTGAGTGCTGGCTTTATCAGATAAAAGGGAACATTTTCTGATGATTTTAAGTCAGCTTTCATTTGTATGTGATGGGCCATTACACTACATTCTTTGGGTGAATCACCTAATGCAGCTCAGTATATCAAGGACAGATAGCAGTTTAAAACCTTCAGAACATGACTGCAGGTTATACGTTGAGCAAAACTCAACATACAAGTAAAATATGCTCCATGTTAGGAGCATGAGGATGGTTTTCTTCCTATGTGCATCCTCTGATGTCCAATAAGGCTTGCCTTGCAAGTATATGCTTTCCCGCATTCAGAACATGAGAATGGTCTCTCCCCTGTGTGGAGCCTTTGATGGGTAACAAGATTTGATTTAACTGTAAAACATTTCCCACAATCAGAGCAAGAGAAGGGTTTCTCTCCAGTGTGAGTCCGCTGGTGTGTAACAAGATAGGAGGAACGTGTAAAACATTTTCCACATTCAGAGCAAGAAAATGGTTTCTCACCTGTGTGAATCTTCTGGTGGTTAGCAAGATATGAAGAATATGTAAAACATTTTCCACACATAGGACATGAGAATGGTTTCTTCCCTGTGTGAATCCTCTGATGTGTAAAAAGATTTGATTTATCAGTAAAACATTTCCCACATTCGGAGCAAGAAAATGGTTTCCCTCCTGTGTGAATTTTTTGATGTTTAACAAGATCTGAGGATTGAGTAAAACCTATCCCACATTCTGTGCATGAATATAATTTCTCTCTTGTGTGACTCTTCTGGTGTTTAACAAAATACGAGGAACGGACAAAACATTTCCCACATTTTGAACATGAATATATTTTCTCTTTTGTGTGAATCCTCTGATGTTCAACAAGATTGGACTTGAAATAAAAACATTTCCCACATTCAAAACATGAAAATGGTTTCTCTCCTGCGTGAACTGTCTGATGTTCACTTAATTCAAGGTTAGTTGTAAAACATTTCTGACACTCGTAGCACTTATACAGGCCTGCAGTGCTGTGGGTAATTTCATGATGAATTGTTTTATTAATGCATTTAATATCCTCACTGCGTTGCATTGCTTTAGTAGCATCAATTTCTTTCAAGGTTTTACTTTTAATTGAAATGGTTTCATCGTTAGTACTATATACCTTTGTCTCTGTATTATCACGGGTTGGATAAGTGTTAGCGTCTGTAATATTGCCTTCTCCCCATGAGCGTGGTTCCTCCTTAATTTCAATAGATAAATATCTGTCTTGTGTATGTCCGCTGGGTGTATAACTGCCTGTGTCTGCTGTATTTTCTTCTTCCCATGAAGCCGACTCATCCTTTATAGTTGTAGATGTATATTCTGTATCTATATATTCTGTATCTGCGGGTGTAGAAATGTCAGTGTCTGAGAGACTTTCTTTGTCACTTGAGCCAGATTCCTCTTTAATATGACTTGATGTGTATTCCATTTGTGTATGTTCTGTGGGTGTAGAAATGTTAGTGTTCATGGAATATCCTAAAGAGACGGGTTCTTGTTTAATAGAAGTAGATGTATATTCTGTCTCTGTAAGTTCTGTGAGTGTAGAAATGTCAGTGACTGTGACATTTTTTTCTTCACAAGAGGCTGGTTCCTTTTTAAAAAGATTAGGTGTATATTCTGTTTGTGTATATTCTGCTGGTGAATAAATGTCAGTGTCTTCAAAATTTCTTTCTACTCCTGAGACAGGCTCTTCCTTAATGTAAGTGTAATTATATGCTATCTGTGTATGTTCTGCGGGTGCATAAATGGTAGTGTTTGTGAAGTGCTCATCACATGACGATTCCTCTTTGATAGAGGGCGACGTGAACTCTGTGAGATCCCCTTCATATGAATCAACTTCTTCTTTAATATCAATAGATGTACTGATATTATACTCTATTTGTGGACAAACAGTGTCCGAGAGAATTTCTTCATGCGATTTCTTCACGTTTCTCACACAGATTTCCGTCTTTGGCATACAGTCTGTTGAGATTTTTTCTTCATTGTTATTTTGAAATATGGTCTCTTGTTTTAAATAGACTGGAGATGATGCAGGAGCTTCAAATTCTCTAGGTGAATGTTTGGCCTTGGGCAAAGCTGTGTGAAAGAAATATATAAATACATTATTAATAAACAAAGTGTCTAATTTGAAGATATTAACATTTCTTTCTAATATAAAATTACTTCTTTGTATTTCATATCATAATAAGTGATATTAAGATAAGAACCGTAACAGTAAGTCAAGAACAGTACAATACATACAAGACACAAATTAAATAACTGTATAAAAAATAAAATCCAGCAATATTTATAATGCATATATCAAGATTGATGATCTCAGCCATGGAGGCAGAGCCAGACGTGGAAAGTCCAGCATGGCATTGAAAAAAAAAGGTAAATTTAAACACCTTTTTAAGGCACTCTAAGGAGGGTGGATGGGGAGGTCAAAAGATAGTTTAACACTTTAGTGTCCAGAATACATGTTTGTATACATGACACTATTGTGATCCTTGCAATACTAACTCTTACAATAGGTTAAATTGATTGAGCTGCTCCTGGTTTATGATTAGCATGAATGCATCACTAATTTATTTACATGATGCTTGATTCTCCCAAACATTAGCATGTCATTGGTACAGAAATAAATAGTATTTACATGTACTTAACATCCTTTATGATTCATATTTATTTGACTAGTGTTTGTTACACATGTACTACGTTCCTACAGGGCTTACAACTGCTTACCCAGTGATCCGAAAGACTGGTGATTCTCCATCGTAGAATCTTCTTTATATAAAATCGCATGTCAGTCTAAACACTCCTTTTCCCATATTGGAGAAAGTGCCATCTACACACATTAGAGAGAGAGAGATTAGGATGAGGAAATAAAAATACAAATATGAAACATATTAAAATATAACTTCTTGCCTCATAGCATTTTCATGCCACTTAACACATGTGAGAAAAGTGAAATGTACAGTGCCAACGAACCTAGAATTACATATTACAAAAGTGCTTTTTAACACATATACAATAATGCGAATTTGCTGAGGTTGTTAGAAATCAGTTTTGACCCAATCCATATTCAAAACTCATTCTATGATATGAATTCCCAATCTAGAATCAAAACCTTTCTACAAACCGGATTAACTAATGGATTCCCAATCTAGAATCAAAACCTTTCTACAAACTGGATTAACTAATGGATTCCTAATCTAGAATTAAAACCTTTCTACAAACTGGATTAACTAATGGATTCCCAATATAGAATTAAAACCTTTCTACAAACTGGATTAACTAATGGATTCCTAATCTGGAATCAAAACCTTTCTATAAACTGGATTAACTAATGGATTCCTAATCTAGAATTAAAACCTTTCTACAAACTGGATTAACTAATGGATTCCTAATCTAGAATCAAAACCTTTCTATAAAGTGGATTAACTAATGGATTCCCAATGTAGAATCAAAACCTTTCTACAGACTGGATTAACTAATGGATTCCTAATTTAGAATCAAAACCTTTCTACAAACTGGATTAACTAATGGATTCCTAATCTAGAATTAAAACCTTTCTACAAACTGGATTAACTAATGGATTCCTAATCTAGAATCAAAACCTTTCTATAAACTGGATTAACTAATGGATTCCTAATCTAGAATTAAAACCTTTCTATAAACTGGATTAACTAATGGATTCCCAATCTAGAATCAAAACCTTTCTACAAACTGGATTAATTAATGGATTCCTAAACTAGAATCAAAACCTTTCTATAAACTGGATTAACTAATGGATTCCCAACCTAGAATTAAAATCTTTCTACAAACTGGATTATAGAGAGCAGGGACCCTGTATGGAGCACTGGGTGTAACTGAGGGCCAGCAGGCTGTTTATCAGCTCCATATCCATGGAGATAAAATGCCCAGACTAAACCAGGACCCTCCCCAGTCTCACCTGCAGCACACAGGGGGCACACTTTACTAAAACCCCCAAACCCGGATGTTGATGTGTGAGCTCTTCCGGTGTGCGTTCCAGACATGGTCCATTCTGTTTAGTTGTGCGTTCCACCTGGAGCATTTCTCGCTGGGCGTCTCTCGGTCTCCATGGTAACAGCCATCCTCACAGGGTGCCCGGTGTGTGAGAGCGCATGCGCTGTGCTGGCTGAGGGTGATAGTCCAGGCTAGTGGTGGATGCTCTCATTAGGAGGGATTAGAAGAGGGGATAGTGAGACCTTGCAGCTAGTGTGTATTATACTATAATGGGACTGCAACTCCCATCATCCACTGACTACAATCAGCTATATAGTCATAGGTCACAGAGCCCCCCTCCCCTGGGTTCTCTCCCATAAGTTTAGCTAAAGGAGTGCTCTACCCCCTTCCTCAGGATGTGGGATGGGGGCCACTGGGAGCTCTGCTTAAAGATCACACAATGCCCCCTCCATGTGCACTGGATGTCAGGTTAAAGGAGCACTTAAAAAGTGAGTCCATGCCTTCTTCTATACCCATAAATGTATATATATGTAATATTGAAATATTAATTCTATTGTTATACATACACCATTCAGCTTTGGAGTTAAATAAAAAATGCTTTTACACCTGTGTCATTGCAATAATAGACTAACATGATAGGTATAAGCAGGGCCGGCCCAAGACATTGTGCTGCCTGGGTCCAAGGATGAAATGCTGCCCCCGCACCACCAAAACCATGGCCACAATGGTCCGCTCAGTCACGCTACATGAAGTGATCGGCAGGAGGTGGCGCACTGTGCTCTCCTCCTGTCGGGCACCTAGAGCCCAGTTATTGAAGCCCTGACTAATGCACCCTAATGTGGCCCCCTGTGCCATCATATGGTATAGTCGACCCTGAATGTGTGTAGTGTCTGTGTTTGTGCAGTTGATGCAATGTGTGTAGTGGATGCAGTGTCTGTGTACTGCGTGTAGTGGGCGCAGTGTCTGTGTAGTTGGCGCAGTGTCTGTGTAGTGCATGTAGTGTGTGCAGTTTCTGTTTAGTGCATGTAGATGTAGTGTGTGCAGTTTCTGTGTAGTGCATGTAGTGTGTACGGTGGGTGCAGTGTCTGTGTAGTGTATTTACGGTGTGTGCAGTGTCTGTATATTACATGAGTGTGTGGTGGGTGCAGTGTCTGTGTAGTGTATCTATGGTGTGTGCAGTATCTGCGCGGTGGGTGGGGGCCATAAATTACAATGGGGGGGACCTACTGTCCTCCCCCCCCGCCCCCACCCTTGAGCAGTGGGTAGGGGCCATAAAGATAATGAGGGGGGGGATCTACTGTCCTCCCCCCCGGCCCCCAGCCCTGGGCGGCGGGTGGGGGCCCTAAGACAAATTCCCCCCCCCCAAAGGTCACTAGGGGTCCTCAAGCCCCTAGTAACCCACCCCCCCACCCAAATAAAATGTTACCCCCTACCTACTCCCCTCATCCTAAAAAATAGTGAGAGGGAATAAAATAACTAACTTGTAAAGAAAAATTAAACTTACCATTTGACGTCTTCTTTTTTCTAAAATCTTATTTTTTTGCCCCCAAAAAGTCCAAATAAAAAAACTATCATACCCGTCGAACTTAAAATAAAATAAAAAACCCGAGCGCCAAAAAAAAAAACCTGACGCAAAAGAAAAAACACAAGCGCAAAAAAAATAATCCTTCTTCACCCGTGGAGGGCTCCGGCAGAGTGAGCTGTGCAGGGCGGGGAAGGCTTCTAAAGCCTTGCCCTGCCCTGCAATTAGGCTAAGAACACTCTGATTGGCTGGTTTAAGCCAATCAGAGTGCGCTTTTTCATTTTACACAGTATGGGAAAATTCCAAAGAACGTTCCCACGCTGTGTAAAATGACACAGAGCACTCTGATTGGGTGGCTTGAAATCCATCCAATCACAGTGCTCTGTGTCATTTTACACAGCGTGGGAAAGTTCTTTGGAATTTTCCCACGCTGTGTAATTTGACTCCTAACACTCTGATTGGTGGGCTTGGAATCTAAGCAATCAGAATGCTCTTGGTCATTTTACACAGCGTGGGGTGGGTGACTATGGGCTTGGGGACCCCAGGTCACCTTTGATGGGGGGGGAATTTGTCTTATGGCCCCACCCGCCACCCAGGGGTGTGGGCCGGGGGGGGAGGACAGTAGGTCCCCCCCATTATCTTTATGGCCCCCACCCGCTGCCCAGGGGTGGGGGGCGGTAGGAGGACAGTGCTCCCCCCCCCATTATCTTTATGGCCCTCACCCGCCGCCCAGGGGTTGGGACTGGTGGGGGGAAGACAGTAGGTCCGTCCCCCCTCATTATCTTTATGGCTTCCACCTGCCGCCCAGGGGTGGGGGCCAGGGGGGGGAGGACAGTAGGTCCCCCCCTCATTATCTTTATGGCCCCCACCCACCGCTCAAAGGTGGGGGCCGGGGGGGGTGGAGGACAGTAGGTCCCTCCCTATTGTAATTTATGGCCCCCCCCTCATTATCTTTATGGCCCACACCCACTGCTCAAGGGTGGGGGCTGGGGATGGGGAGGACCAATTTCGGTCTTTCAGCCTTTTAGTAGATAACCTGATACTGTGGGAATTAGGGCGTTATCTACTAAGCAGCTGCAAGATGCAGCCACAGCACGAATAGGATCGGAGTTTCATTCATTCAATTGAAATTCCGATACGAACAAAGTCACGAATTGCGTTCTAACACAAATAGAGAAACTGTTAGAACGCAATTCGGCAGTTTTGCCGGCGTCCTGTCTAAGTGACAGGAAGCATCGTGGGAACAGGGAGGAAAGGTAAGGATTGTGGGAAAATTCCTCGAAGCACACTTTGCTCCTCCGCTGGTCACGGCGTAGTAAACCTTCATAAGAGAAATAGTCCATACCTTTTCTTAACTTTTAATGAAAACTAGAGCAGACAGGAAGAAATGAAGAACAGTTCCCGAGAGAGGGAGAGAAGAGGAATCGATTGGGGAAAGGTAAGTTCGGCATGACAGTGCCGCTTTAATCATGCACGGGAGGCTCCTGTAGGGTCTAGCAAACTGTTAACAGAGCAGAAGATGAAACATTCTAAATTAAACAGAAATTGCAATAAAGAAAGTGTAATCATTAGATGATTCTTTACAGGAAGTGTTAAGACGGCTGTGTAAGTCACATACAGGGAGGTGTGCCTAGGGCTGCATAAACAAAGTGATTTAACTCCTAAATGGCTAAGATGTGAGACTAAAGTGGCATGATCTATACACCAAAAACCACTTCATTAAGTTAAAGTGCCTCTTAAAAGAATTGCTGCTAATTGCATACCATGGAAAAGAAAATTCTCAGATAACAGATTTTGTTTAAAGGATGACTATTTCCATTGCCTCTCAAAATACTGCCCCCATAACCCACTGCCATATGTTTTTAACTGTTTACTGTTTCCTACTTCATATAGAATCCCTATTCTATACACATGCACAAACCATTTATGTGTTTTAAGTAATGATTCATGTAAATTAATATTATCGATTACCTCCATTCCTGCTCGGCAAGGAACCACAACTTTTCAAATTGTTATATAAAAATGATGTAAACATGTAAAAAAATACGGGATTAAAGGGATGTGCTAAGTAACAAAACACATACAGCTCACTGTAGTTGCTATTGTGCCTGCAGGGTTCTTGTGTCATCGCCCTGTTTCAATATTAAAGGACCACTCTAGGCACCCAGACCACTTCAGCTTAATGAAGTGGTCTGGGTGCCAGGTCCCTCTAGGATTAACTCCTTTTTTTTTTTATAAACATAGCAGTTTCAGAGAAACTGAAAAAAAGGTGTTTTAACCCTTTCCTCTCCCCAGAGCCAGGCAGGAGGTGGACCCTGAGGGCGGGGGCACCCTTAGGGCACTATAGTGCCAGGAAAACGAGTATGTTTTCCTGGTACTATAGTGGTCCTTTAAACTATTTATAAGAATAAACCAGGATCCTTAAGGGACACAGAGACAGAGAGTGCTAAGGGGTGGTCTTACCCTGAGATATCAGTCAGTGTTTATTCCATATTATTATTGAAGCTGTGGAGGGACATGCACTGGGAAAAGCTCCGGTTTATGTTAAACTTTTTAAAGCTGCTGTTATATTGGCGGTTTTACGTTTACTTGAGCTCCTAAATTAAGCTATTTTTAACATTTAGGAACAATGTGGTTTTGAGGAAGTGGCCATTTACTTCTCCAAGGGGGAGTGGGACTGTTTAAAAGAAGATGAAAAAGAGCTTTATATAAGAAGTGATCGTGGATAATTACCAGACCCTCCAGTATATAGCTAAGAAAATCCCATCCTCCTTAGAGGAAACCTGTAATACCAGAGAAAACATAAAAATCTGGGATTTAAGATGCATATCCTCAGGTATGTGCCTCTATATCATGTAATATTTGTGTGGGGATCCCTGTATTTCAATATTTTTCTCATAATTCTCTCACAGGTTGGATCAGTGAGATACCCCCAGTTGTATTGGTGATAGAACAGGGAGAAGAGCCATATATGAGAGGCCACCAACAGACCAAAGAGCAGGAGAGTCCTACAAGCTCTGGGCTAGGTTGGTATGACATATCACACAAACTTTTAAATACAATTTGCCATATGGCAATTATTACTAGCAGGGGGCCTGCATTGACTATGCAGTGTCCCAGGACATATTAAGGATGCATGCACTATAGTATTCTTCCTGGCTGGAATAGTTAAAGAAACGGTATGAGCACCATAACAATCTCATCAAAAGTTGTTATGGTGTCCAGGTCCCTGGAGATTTTTTGCCTGAAGGGGTTAAACTGTTCTCAAACAGTTTATCCTCAAAGGTTGCTCTCCAGCGCAAGATCTCCCTGTCCCCAGTGGCGTCCGGGTTCTACACACTACAGTTTGAAGAAGCATGGAGTGCCACCGGACAGTGGTGTTGCAGTTTGGCAACCTTGTAATCCCTTAAGGTGTGAATGCATCAGGGACCCTTGTGCACCATGACAACTTTATTTAAATTAAGTTGTTATGGTGTCCATACCGTTTCTTTAATATCATGGAATTAAACTACTCATGCCAAGAACTCTTTGTATATATTCCCCATTAAAAACAGTCAAGCCGCCTATACTGGACCACTTGAGATGGATTAACCCTATACATTGTTGTAACACATTTGCTAGCAAATGTATACATTGGGCCAAAAATCTATTTAAAAATAGGTCTACCTCACACCTGTAAATCACCTGACTGACAGAGAGCAGAAGTAATATCCTACAGGTGGTCCTTTTGCTGCCCAAGCATAGCAATCACAGTGCATACAAAGTGGTTGCTATGGTGACTCCCTAGCCGACGCTGCTATCAACGCTGTCTAGGGAGTTTAGGAACAGAGTGACTGGTGTGACTATGCAGACTCCAGCATGCTTGCAATGAAGCCCGGGTATTGGCATCACAGAGAAGGTTTGGCCTGCTTTGGGAAGTGTCCTCAAGCAGGGCAAATGAAAGAAGACAGCGTGCAGAGTGTAGGCGGACCTCTGGATCAGAGGGTAAGGTGAGTCATTAATAATAATTTCATTTTGACATTTTAGGTTATTCACTGAGTTTGATTTTTGCCCTCCCTCAAACAGCCTTGTAAGGAAATATAGATGTTCACATGCACCTACCCGTTTTGTCTTTATTTAAAAAGACACTCCAGACCCTAAAGCACCTTAGCTTGCTGAAATTCATTGTGTGCATATTTCATTACAAATTGGCACTTTTATACATGAACCTTGTTACACTCCCTGACTGTCAATCGGACATGTCCAGTTACTTCCTGGTGGTTTACCTTAGTGGAATGAATGTGGAAAATAGTTTACATTCAAATCTAAACTACTTGGACATCAAATAACTCACACAGGAGATAAACCATTCTCATGTTTTGAATGTGGGAAATATTTCAGTCGACATGCAAATCTTATCATACACCGCATACAGGAGAGGGACCTTTCCATGCTTCCAGTGTGGGAAGTCTTTTAGCCAACGCTCAAGTCTTGTTGCACATGAGAAGGATCACACAGGAGAGAAACCGTTCTTATGTCATGATTGTGAGAAATGTTTCAGCTGTAGGTCAAATCTTGTCATTCATCAGAAAATTCATACCGAAGCAAAGCCTTTCAAGTGTTCCGAATATGGGAAATGTTTTAGTTGCAACTCAAAGCTTGTTACACATCAGAGAAATCACACTAGAGAGAAACCATTCTCCTGTTCTGAATGTGGAAAAGGCTTTAGCCGAAGTGCAAATCTTGTTACACATCAGAAAATTCACAGAAAATTCACAGGAGAGAAACCTTTTTTTGTTCTGACTGTGGTAAATGTTTTAGCTGGCAATCAAGCCTCATTGCACATCAGCGAATTCACACAGGAGAGAAACCTTTTTCATGTTCTCAGTGTGGGAAATGTTTTAGCCACAACTCTAATCTTGTTACACATCAGAAAATTCACACAGGTGCAAAGACATTTTCATGTTCTCAGTGTGGGAAATGTTTTATCCAGAATTCAAATCTTTTTACAGACCAAAAAACTCACAAAGGTGCAAAGCCTTTTTCATGTTCTCAATGTGAAAAATGTTTTAGCCTAAGTCCACAACTTGTTAGACATGAGACAATTCACAGCGGAGAAACTCAAATCTTATTACAGAACAAAACAAAATGACATAGGAATTGAAGTCTTTCTCGAGTTCATACTGTGGGAAAAACAATCAGGATATTATAACTGCATAACAACATATTTATAAAGGAATGGGTAAGACAATAACCAGCACAAAATATCTCTCCTGCTTGCAGAATTGTCAATATGCAAATCTACCAGAATATGCAAATTAAGTAGCCTTGCTATTCAGGTAATGCATATTGCTGTTGCTACCAACAGAGGGCACTACACAGGCTTCATAGCCAAATCTACCTTATTGGTAGCAACCCTCAGCAGTACAGGAGAGCAGACAAAACATTTAACAGTATACACACAAATTATAAACACCCTGCACTTATAATGGGCACAGGGTGACTGAGACAGAGGAGCCATTTAGGAACCATTGTAAAGTGTCCTTCTGCTCTCAGTGATGGTGACTACCGTCACACCCCCAATACTGAAAGAAAGGTGAACATGAAATCAAGAATGCATCATATTATTATTAGCATTTATACAACGCTTTACAATTATAAAATAGATCAATCTGGCAATTAATTGACATACAATGTAATACTGACAGAGAAATTAGGTGAATAATTCCCTGCTGTGAGATGAGCTTATTCATCACAGCTGAATCTCTGTTGTGAGGATATTTATGGGGTGCTAAATATTAAAATAATATTTTCATAAAAATTATAAAAAATCTATTTAATAATTTTTATTATATCAAAAATTTATATATTGGCACCGTACCCCTTAATTAATTTAAAGCTAAGAGCTACCCACTATTTTTAGCTCTGATTGACCCTGGCGTATGTTTATTAAAGGATTTATGTTTCACACATTAATCACAAACTAATTATAAAAATATAATTTATTGTGACAATAATAATACTAATAATAATATTCTATAACATGCGTGACAATAATCAGTGAATATTTAGGTATAACCTAATTATACAATATCGCAATGGTTTAACACAGTTTACACACAGCTAAATAGCAACATTTATATCAACATGTATGCGGTTTTCCACAAGATTTATGACAGGACACTTCACTTTGAAACCAGCTTGCTAAACATTCCTTAACACAGCATCACCTTGAAATTTCTTTACACAGAGCTTTTTACAGTTTCTGTCTCACAACAGCACAGCATAGAGCAACGAAAAGGATTTTTGGACTGTCTGGTAACTCCTCACTATTGGCTACAATTCTCATAGGCAAGATACCCTTTTATGTTGCAATTGACAATATAATCTTTCTCATACCAGATAATTTAAAGGCCCACTCTAGGCACCCAGACCACTTCAGCTTAATGAAGTGGTCTGGGTGCAGGGTACAGCTAGGTTTAACCCATTTCTTTTTATAAACATAGCAGTTTCAGAGAAACTGCTATGTTTATGTTAGGGTTAATCCATCCTCCAAATCCTCTAGTGGCTGTCTCATTGACAGCCGCGAGAGGCGCTTGCGTGATTCTCACTGTGAAAATCACAGTGAGAACACGCAAGCGTCCATAGGAAAGCACTTGCCGCACGTGCGCATTCAGCCGAAGAGGAGGATCGGAGGCGGAGAGGAGGAGGAGAGCTCCCCGCCCGGCGCTGGAAAAAAGGTAAGTTTAACCCCTTTTCTCTTTTTATTCATTTTATCCTATACATTCTTATCATATTACTATTATTTTCTTCTGTTTTTTAATGTGCATATTTTACTATTTTGCTACTACCACCTTAACACTTTTCACCAATTCTATTTTTATTTGTATTCTCATACCTCCATTTTTTCTCTCATATCTCTTAAAGGCATAGTACTCCATTTTTAACAATCTTTATCCACCTCTGTAGTCTTTGTAGATCCCATGTGATTTTATACTGCCCCATACAAGCTATTATCACGAGTCAGCTCCTGGTTTTCACACTCTATCATTCAGAGTGTTCTCTCTTGTTAAGTTGGGAAAGATACAGAGAGTCAGATGAGAGCTGTTAGATCTTCGAAGTTAGATGTTCCATCCCCAAATAGTGTGTTTCTATTCTTTGTCCTTAATTTGTAAAGGAGAATGTCTCTATACATCACTACTTGACAATGACCGATAGAGTAAGGTGGGCATGTCTTCCCTACAGACTATCATCTAGATTTTGGTCAGTAGATGGCGCAATTACATCACAAAAAATTCTTGTCGGGGGTCCATTTACTACTTGGTATAATGGGTTAACTGAATTTTGTGATGCGTTTGACATCATCTTGGTTATCTTTTGGATAACCATTCGTCAAAAACCTGTCAATCTTCAAAGGCTTTGGTTCGTTTTTTACCAGACAGAGTGTCTACTTTTGTGCCATTAAATTAGCTTTTTGACACGTCTTAGCCTTAGTTTCACCATATTAATACAATGGAACTTTTTTTCAGATCCTTAATATTTAAAAAGTAAAATAATTTGTTCTGTGTCTGGTTTCTTGTGTGAAACTGTGTGTAGCACTTAGTAATGTTACATATGTGATTTATACACATCTATTTACATGTATTACACTAACGTTAATAAATAATATGAAATTTCTTCATTGATATTATATCCATGGATATTCTAATATTATTAACTATTACTATTTATATATAATGAAGAATAATTATAGTTAGTTATATGTGTGTATATATATATATATATACATACATATATTTTTATATATATATATATATATATATATATATATATATATATATACATACATACATACAGTTGCAAGAAACAGTATGTGAACCCTTTGGAATGATATGGATTTCTGCACAAATTGGTCATAAAATGTGATCTGATCATCATCTAAGTCACAACAATAGACAATCACAGTCTGCTTAAACTAATAACACACAAAGAATGAAATGTTGCTATGTTTTGAACACACCATGTAAACATTCACAGTGCAGGTGGAAAAAATATGTGAACCCCATGACATCTCCAAGAGCTAATTGGAGTGAGATGTCAGCCAACTGGAGTCCAATCAATCAATGAGATGAGATTGGAGGTGTTGGTTACAGCTGCCCTGCCCTATAAAAAACACACACCAGTTCTGGGTTTGCTTTTCACAAGAAGCATTGCCTGATGTGAATGATGCCTCTCACAAAAGAGCTCTCAGAAGACCTACGATTAAGAATTATTGACTTGCATAAAGCTGGAAAGGGTTATAAAAGTATCTCCAAAAGCCTTGCTGTTCATCAGTCCACGGTAAGACAAATTGTCTATAAATGGAGAAAGTTCAGCACTGCTGCTACTCTCCCTAGGAGTGGCCATCCTGTAAAGATGACTGCAAGAGCACAGCGCAGACTGCTCAGTGAGGTGAAGAAGAATCCTAGAGTGTCAGCTAAAGACTTACAAAAGTCACTGGCAAATGCTAACATCCCTGTTAGCGAATCTACAATACGTAAAACACTAAACAAGAATGGATTTCATGGAAGGATACCACAGAGGAAGCCACTGCTGTCCAAAGAAAACATTGCTGCACGTTTACAGTTTGCACAAGAGCACCTGGATGTTCCACATCAGTACTGGCAGTTGAGTTGTTTGGAAGAAACACACAACACTATGTGTGGTGAAAAAAAGGCACAGCACAACATCAAAACCTCATCCCAACTGTGAGGTATGGTGGTGGGGGCATCATGGTTTAGGGGTGCTTTGCTGCGTCAGGGCCAGGACGGATTGCTATCATTGAAGGAAAAATTAATTCCCAAGTTTATCAAGACATTTTGCAGGAGAACTTAAGGCCATCTGTCTACCAGCTAAAGCTCAACAGAAGATGGATGTTGCAACAGGACAATGACCCAAAGCATAGAAGTAAATCAACAACAGAATGGCTTAAACAGAAGAAAATACGCCTTCTGAAGTGGCCCAGTCAGAGTCCTGACTTCAACCTGATTGAGATGCTGTGGCATGACCTCAAGAAAGCGATTCACACCAGACATCCTAAGAATATTGCTGAACTGAAACAGTTCTGTAAAGAGGAATGGTCAAGAATTACTCCTGACTGTTGTGCACGTCTGATCTGCAACTACAGGAAACGTTTGGTTGAAGTTATTGCTGCCAAAGGTGGTTCAACCAGTTATTAAATCCAAGGGTTCACATACTTTTTCCACCTGCACTGTGAATGCTTACATGGTGTGTTCAATAAAAACATGGCAACTGTAGCGGAACGCCAATATTAAATCCACGAATTCCGTTGGTTCAGGAAATAATCCACAGTCAAGCGCTGAAACAACAAGGCAATATCCCCAACCTCCCAGTAACCGGACGAGACACAGTTCTGAGAGTCAACTGAAATCCTTTAATTCGGCTGCACAATTTATACAAGTCCCCATGCAAGGGGTTTCCTGAGTCCCTTCCCAGGGGCACTCCCAGAGGGGACTACATGGGGGACTTACATTACAGCATATTTCTCCCATCAGGCACTGCTGCACGAGAGGGGTCCTCCTCCCAGAACCCACCGTTAATTGAATTATCCCCTCATGCAGCAGAACCGACAATTTACACAAAAATCCATAACTTGGTGAATGTACGGTGGATTTACACGAATGGACGTTCGGTAGATAGCTGGGGTCTGAGCGCATCATTCGTGAGATTACCGCTCAGATCCCAGCTAAAATAACCGAACGCCGCACGAAAAACACATTTCTATTAAAACATATAAAAACGCCCTGGAGGCTCAGCGGTGTTCGTGCCGTCGAGTGGCCGTTTTTAGTACCATGCGCTCGACGACCTAGCACCGCTGAGGGAACAAAGGATCCAAGATGGCCGACCGCCGCATGGTCGGTAGTCGAACGACGGCCACCCAGGAGAGCCTCTAATTACCGATTGCAACATTGTTGCAATCGGTTAACCAGCGCCACACGCCTCTAAGTGTGTGGGCTATTAGGGGTATTGCGTTCGGTTCACGAACGGCCCTCCCAAGTGTAATGGTATTTATTAATTAATGACTTTACATCATAAAGAAAGCATATTTAGTGTAATGCTTTGGGGGCACCACTAGGGGGAGTGTGTAGGAAGACATGTGCTTCTGGCAGTGACATCACAGGCCAGCCTACTTACACTGAATAAAACCAGATGGAGGAGAAAACTCTGTCTCTTTGCCTCTTTGCCTGTACCTGAAAGATGTAGTAGCAGCTCTGACTTAACCCCAGCCAAAGGGCTGGGGCCTTGTAAGTAAAATGTTGTGTAACATGTAGCAACCTTTTGTAAGTATTATGTTGTAGTTTTGTATTGTATCATAATTGTAGTAAATTGACATTCTGCTAGCATCTGTTTATTTGTTATAGTTATATTAAATATACATTTAATATTACAACGTTTTGTGTATTTTCTATCCACATATTCGACCATATTACCATGAATTATAAAAATATTAATGTTGTTCCGTATTGCTTAATTATTATGTATTAAGAGATTAATATTCATATTTAGATCACGACCACAACACCAAGTGCCGTTCGTTACACGAAAGCAAATCCCCATACAAACCGCCATTTGCATTCGGCAGATGGCAAATACAGGATATTCAGACAATACATGTAGCATACAACATACAGAGTAAAGCACATATCTTCCCAGACCTATAGGCAACCCTTAAAGATATAGTCTCTGGTTATAGTCCAAGTGGCTAGGTTTGCCACAGCAACATTTCATTCTTTGTGTGTTATTAGTTTAAGCAGACTGTGTTTGTCTATTGTTGTGACTTAGATGATGATCAGATCACATTTTATGACCAATTTGTGCAGAAATCCATATCATTCCAAAGGGTTCACATACTTTTTCTTGCAACTGTATGTGTGTTTCTAGGTTGTCACGTTCAACCCCCCTTCTGTTGCAGACATCATGTCTTATCTCAGCAGTGTTTATGTTAGTCATATTCCTTTGCGAATGGCTGAATGAATAGAGTACAAAGAATTAAAAATGTGTCTGTTTTTGTAATTTGTTACAAAATGGAGTCACCTCTGTTTTAATTGTGACTTATAGTATACATTTTTAATTTCTATCTTAACACAAAATGTCTGCCAGTGTAACTATAGTGACACTATCCATCATAACTGAATTCTCTTTGCTTTGCAGTCCACTTTACGGACATGGCAGGTGAGCTTACACTTGAATGGCCATTGGAGTGATACTAAAAACCCTCCAGTTATTTAAATGTGAATAGGGATTTGGGATACTCTGCAAGTAACTCTTTACTTTGGTTTTTATTGGCTTATGTCAGGAAAGGAGGCTGGGCCGCAGACAGAGAAGGTGGTGTCACCTAAATGGTGACGAAGAGACTATAATGTTAGAAATACACATTTGTTGATGGCTGGACTAAAACCTGAGTTAAATCTAGAAGGGTATATAATGTCCAATGAATCCTAAAAACAATGTTGTATTCCGTTTTGAGAACCAAACTGAATATACAGGGATATTTTCTCACCAAAAGCCCTCTCATTTGTAATATATTTGTATTTGTATACACTATAACTATTTTTTGATCCTAGTAAATGTTTCATTATGGTATTAACAGGGATTTTTAAATCATTATTTTATTGTATAAAAAAAGACAATCAGCTCTATAGACACAATTTTATATTAGAATGAACTTGATTCATGATCTTCCAATTGGAAAGTAAACACACAGCAAGCCAGTGTTGATCCCTGGAAGCAGGATTTTAGCCCGTAAGGACCACATGACAGTCTACACTTTTTTGCAGGGCAGGGCTTCCACGCCGATTGACAGCATAAACCAGCATGCATTAAAAGTACCAGCACGGTAAATCCCAGCTGGTACCAAGGAGCCCCATGTATGATCTGATACTTAACAATACAAAATACTTATTTCATAACTGTATTGTACGATTTTATTCATACATAACCAAAAATGTAAAGCAAAAAAAATAAAAATGTGTTTTACAAACGATTATATACACTGCATATTTACACAAAAAGACATGGAAAAGGATTGCCTAAACGGGAGAGCTATGTCATCACAAATATAATTATAAACTGGCATAAAATGAAGAACAGGAACAGTAGTCGTGATTTCACAATGTATTTTGTCATACAATTTGCTGCATATTTACCCAGGATCGCAACATGCCTTCAAATCAGCCTGTAATCAAACATCTTCTTTTCTCTGTTTTTCCCATAAGCATCACACTGATGTCATAGTCTCCCTTCTGACATGCAGCTCACAGCACACTCACACATTCAGACATGCTCAAATAGTCACTCATGCCTGAAGCAGTTCTCTGACTTTGGATTACTGATATTGACTCTGTAAGGGGCTCAATGAGCAGACAAAAACCGAACTGGGCAGCATTCACCTTTAAGGCTCTTTAAAGATATGAACTTAGATCTGCTTTCGTGCAACCAGTGCACATCCTGCTCATGGACATTTGCAGCAAGCAGTGTCCATGGGCTGCCGGAGTGTCAGACACATGGTTAATGATCTGGCTAGGTAGAAATAAAGTGTCAACCTGACAGTGTGGGCCCTCAACAAATCACCTTGCATTGTAAGTACTGTAGCAATATGCCCACATGCAGCATAACATTGCTCCAACAGCACCAAATTTGCTAATCTGCTGGTCTGACAATATGACAATTAAGCAGCAGCCAATGCTGGCTGTAGATATGCCCATTTAGCAGATCAACTAACATGGTAGTCTTTGGACTTT
>OW240922.1:10085452-10101211 GCA_933207985.1 Pelobates cultripes | reverse complement strand
CAGTCAGACACACACACACACAGTCAGACACACACACAGTCACACAGAGTCAGACACACACACACAGAGTCAGGCACATACACACACACACAGACACAAACACACACACAGTCAGACACAAACACACACACAGTCAGACACAAACACACACACACAATCAGACACACACACACAGTCAGACACACAATCACACACACACACACAGTCAGACACACACACACTCACATCAAAAAATGTTTTTATTTTTATTTAACCTCCCCCCCCCAGCCTCCTTACCTTTGGGAGTGCTGGGGGGAGGGTCTCTCTCTCCCTGGTGGTCCAGTGGCTGCCGGTCGGGCTGGGCGGCTCTGGCTGCTGTGTGGGCAGCTGGTGAGGGAGCTCTTCCTCTGAGCTGACTGATCATCATCTAAGTCACAAAAATAGACAATCACAGTCTGCTTAAACTAATAACACACAAAGAATGAAATGTTGCCATGTTTTTATTGAACACACCATGTAAACATTCACAGTGCAAGTGGAAAAAGTATGTGAACCCCTAGACCAGGGATAGGCAACCTTTGGCACTCCAGATGTTTTGGACTACATCCCCATAGTGCTCTTACACCCATAATGCTGACAAAGCATCATGGGAGGTGTAGTCCGGAACATCTGGAGTGCCGAAGGTTGCCTAAGCCTGCCCTAGACTTATGACATCTCCAAGAGCTAATTGGAGTGAGATGTCAGCCAACTGGAGTCCAATCAATGAGATGAGATTGGAGGTGTTGGTTACAGCTGCCCTGCCCTATAAAAAACACACACCAGTTCTGGGTTTGCTTTTCACAAGAAGCAGTGCCTGATGTGATGTGAATGATGCTGTGACGAAGTGCCCTTCGCCACTTGTGCCTGGAGAGGACTGCTTGCCCGCCTCCTGCCCTGTGACTATGGACCCTGGGAGATTTGGCCCGTTCAATTCAGTATGATAGGAGTTATGTATTTTTGTATCCTTTTGTGTTTTACTGGGAACATGTGCTCAATGGAGTCTGCTTCTATCCCTAGATAATTGAATTACTTTCCCCATTGTCTCCAGGCTAGAGGGCTCTGTAAAACCAGTTTGGGCCAGATAGCCATGCTGCCAGCCAGGCCCCAAAAGATACTTTACTAACTTCTTAACCCCTGGTCTGATTCATGCCATTTTTTGATATGTTGTTTCCCTGAATGGATTGATTGTGAATATATAATTTTTATGTGAATGTGATGTATATTTTAGAAGTTATGAATATGCTGTAAAAACTGTATTATTTCTGGCCAGCAGATAATTGAGCTTTGTGTATTGTAGAAACTCAATTATCTAGCCTGGCCCAGAGGAGGAGTTTTGTGTTGCATAAATTGTGAGTTCTGTGTGCCAGTAAATCAGTCTTGTTCCAGCATTAAGCCTTGGCTCATGTTTGGGGGATTGGAGAAATACACTCTGGGGATTGCTATAATCACTATACTCCCCAGGGTATGATCACTAAGTTCTGGAAGCTGGATCCTGGCCTTGGGTCCAGGGTGGGTGGAGACAGCAGAGACCCCGGCGCCGTTGCATCGCTGGAAGTGGGGTCTACAGTGCTGATGGTGTCGGTTGGAGTGCTTGGAGTCCTCAGCGAGCACTAGCAGCATCGATTGGCGGAGGTACTCAGTCGGAGTGCCAGCGGTCCGTCACACGTGCATTCCACCTTTAGATTTGGACGTCCGGGTGGTAATCTCTTACTGAATCACTGTATGTCAGTTCAAGACGACCACAATTTAATTTGAGACAGCTAAACTTAATTTTTGGACAGAAGTTACAGCAAAAAGTAACGTAACAAGATTACATCAGCTAAACACGATATTGCTTATTCTGCAACCAACAACATGTATTTCTGGTAGCAAGGTCTCAAAGTTTATCTCATTGATGGTCGTCAACAGGTTCATTTTTTAAGCTGACGTTTTCAAGAATAGTCTGCCCATTTACAGTAGTCACGTATTTCATTTTTTAACCCTTTCAGTGGATCACCTGTTTTATGGAAGAAATTTACTCCATCTTGAATGACAAATTTGTGAGGAAGATATTGGTTATTTTTAGATCCAGGATAAGTCTCCAATTTCTCTGAGGTTTGGGAGCTGTCCCTAATGATACTCAAGACCCAAGTGTCTCTGATTATATCTGCCCAGACTGGGAAAAAAACTGTTTTAGAAGGCCTCCCACTATTACAGTCTGGGTGATCTGACCTTCATAAAGTTTTAGAAGTTTGGCATGATCCTCTTCCTCTGGATCCTATGTTGGAGGAGGAAGGTTGAAATCTCAATTGTAAGGATTTTTAGAACTGTCTTCTTAATGACTGAGGGAGTAAAATCTTTCTCCCTTCAGCTGCCTTTAGGGCACTTAACCCCTTAAGGACCAAACTTCTGGAATAAAAGGGAATCATGACATGTCACACATGTCATGTGTCCTTAAGGGGTTAAAGAGTAGTAGATATGTTGAATGCCCATTCAGTGGAAGTGGTAGAAGCTGTGATATAGAAAGGTTATTAGATACATGGAACAGCCTTCCAGTGGAAGTGGTACAGGCTAATAGTGTTATAGAAAGGGTAGTAGATACTTAGAACTGCCTTTTAGTGGAAGTGGTGGAGGCTAAGAGTGAATGTATGTGCTGCATGAGTATAGTATGTATGTAATATATACATGCAGTATGCATATAGAATGTATGTGATATACACAGGATACCAAAATAGGGAGCTATCTAAAGAGCTGAAAGATTACAATTAAGAAAAGTCATTTTAAAAATGTTTGATCTTTCTGGCAGCTGTTTAGTAGATAGTACCCTGACTATCCCATAGATACCCCTATGTGAGGTTGCCATATTAAGGATACCACATTATTGAGCTTTCTACTAAACACAACAGTATCCCAATTATGACAATCCCACTTAAGGGTACCACGTTAGGGAGCTATCTACTAAACAGTTGGAAGAGCAAAACAAGAAAAACTCCTTTTCTTAAATTTGCCCTCTCAGTTGCCTAGTAGATAAAGCCTTAATTTGCTACCCTTAATTATGGCAATTACATGTAAGAATATTGGGGAGCTATCTACGAAAGAGCAAAATTAAAAAAAAAAAACTAGCTTGATAGATAAGTCACTAATTTTCTATTATTATGAAAATAAATAGATCTGAACATTTTAATTTCGATGTGTTTTAAATTCTTTCATTTTGAATTCTGCCACATTCGGAATTTGGAAGGTTCGAAATTCTAAAATTTCAGCAAAATTCAGATGTCAAATAATATAGTATGAGATGTTGATTTTTTTTTTTTACCATACTCTACTAAGGTGACATTCTTATTTTGTTGACATCCGTAGATTTGCATCGATAATATGTAACAGATGAGGAGGTATGACTATGGTTGCATAAATATAACTCCTAAATGGCAGAGAATTGAGCAGTTAGACCTCAGCACGATGAGCTATACTTCATAGCCACTTCATTTAAGGAACACTACAGGGTCAGGAACACAAATATGTATTCCTGACACTATAGTGCCAAATCCACCATTTAGGTGTTTTTTTCCCCCACTTAGTCCCTTTAAAAGCAATTAAAACTCACCTTATTTCCAGCGCCCTGTGGGCCTGCTGGTACTTGCCCGCCCCCTTGGTGACATCATCAGAATAGCTGATTTTTAGCCAATCCAATGCTTTCCCACAGTTTTGACCAATCAGCCGTTTTGAATGCATCTCTAATATTGTAAAGTGCTACGGAATCTGTTGGCGCTATATAAATGGCAATAATAACAATAATAATATAAAGGAAAATTCAGCGTCCCCATGCAGTGTGGAGATGCTAAACAGCAGTGCTGCCTACTGTGCAGCACTGCCCCAGGAAGCACCTCCATTGGCCATCTGAGGAGTGGTCACTTGGAGGTTTTCCTACGGCAATTTAAACACTGCCTTTTCTCTGAAAAGTCAGTGTTGGCATTAAAATACCTTAAGGCAAGGATTATACTTACCATAACAACTACATTAAGCTATAGTTGTTCTGGTAACTATAGTGTCCCTCTAAGATAATGTTGTTTGATGCTTGGAGTGTCTCTACATTCTGATAATTTTAACATTAGAAAAAAAAGAGTAGTGTCAGAAATATTAGTAAAATATAAGTTACAACTGAAATAAAAGAACTTTTACTCCTCAGCTGGTGGAATTGAAGAGGGAATGGACCGAGTGGGCATCATGCATCAGAAGGTTACATCATGCTTAATTGTGTTTCATCATATAGTTATTTGTAGGGGTGCACCGAAATTTCGGCTGCCGAAATATTCGGCCGAAAATGGGCCTATCCCGTTTCGGCCGAAAACGGGTCATATTTGCCATAATTAAAAAAAAAAAAAAGGTGGGTGGGGGAAAGAACAATGGCGTGGGACAGGAGGGGGGAGAAACAATATGGGACGGAAGAACAATATGTGAGAGGGAGGTGGGAAGAAACAATATGGACAGGGAGGGGGGAGAACACCATGTGGGACAGGGGAGGTAGTAAAGAATACTATAGGGACAGGAGTGGGGCAATAATTACTCATATAGGACAGGAGGGGAATTACAGGATGAGGGGGAAGAAACACACTATGGGCCAGCGAGTGTGTATAACCACCAAAAGTATAAAACTACCTCATGCATGGAATCACCGCCGAAACAGCAAAGTATGAACACAGCAAGTTCACCGTATGTGAGTGGCGAAACAGCCTTCCTCAAGTGGAACTGGAGAGGAGGGGGGGAAAGAACAATAAAAAAGAGGGAGGGGAGTAGAACACTAGAGGGGGGAGAGAGGAAAATTAAGCGAGGGGGGGGGACCTCTAGAAGAGAAGTTTTTCATATTAGATTAATTAAATTCATTAAAAAGTATAATATTAAAAAAATTATAGGAAAAAAAACTTTTTAAAAATCATTTGGGGAAAAAAGTAATTTTCGGTTTTCGGCCAAGGGCATCCTGAATTTTCGGTTTTGGTTTCGGCCCAGAAGTTTCATTTCGGTGCACCCCTAGTTATTTGGTGGTCCCTGATGTAATACAAAATTACAAATTCACAGCTATTTTTTTAATATTCTTTAGACTTTGTAATAAAATGTAATTTTTACGATGTTATGTTTCTTCCTCCTCCCTCATTTTATTTTTTTGTGGTTGTTATTTTTTTTATTTGTACATTTTGTACATTGATTATATTATTTATAATGCATGTAATAAAATTGTTTATTTTGCAAATATGCAATAAATGAATTTGACAAGAAAGCTGATGTCTTTGTATTTAAGATTATCACTCTTTAATATAAATAAACGTGTGTGCATGTGCATGGGGGGTAATGTTATGATTGGTGACTCTGTTGTAATTAGAATACCAGGAAATTAGTTAAAGAAACAATCCAAAGGGGAAAAAGGATACATTTCAATTTAGTAGATATACCCCATAGAAAACATGTATGCAATTCTATTTGCCTGTATGTGTGGGTGAAACTCAGAATGCAGCTTACAATAACTGCAGATCTGCTATTTCCAGGTGGTGCAAGCCATCTCTTTCTTGTGCCCAATAAGAGAACCCTATATTACAGCTCATTAAGCATTATTTTTAGAAACATAGAATGTGACGGCAGATAAGAACCATTTGGCCCATCTAGTCTGCCCAATTTTTTTTAAAAATACTTTAATTAGTCCTTGGCCTTATCTTATAGTTAGGACAGCCTTATGCATATCCCACGAATGCTTAAACTTCTTTACTGTGGTAACCTCTACCACTTCAGCTGGAAGGCTATTCCATGCATCCACTACCCTCTCAGTAAAGTAATACTTCCGGAAATTATTTTTAAACCTTTGCCCTTCTCATTTTTAAAGGTAGATATCCTGGGCAGCTATTGGTAAAATATAAAGGGAATAAAGAGGTAATTGAGTGAAAATCTCAAACAGCTGGAGTAGCATGCTATATATTTAGGGGGAACCTGGGTGCGTGGATGGGTAGTGCAGAGAAAAAATGCAGAGCTTCCGTATTGTTGTTTCTAAGAGTGTGACTTGAGGCCTGGAGGTTGTGGGAGTTGCTGCAAGATGTAAAATGCAGAGCTTCAGTACTGTTGTGTCTGGGACAGTGAAAGGCTGCCTGGAGGTTCCCTTACATATATTATTAGCATTTATGTAGTGCTGACAAATCCCAAAGTGCTTTGCCGTTAAACAGAGGGAAAATTTAGAGGTGAAGAAAAACCTGCTCAAGCAAGCTTACAAGTTTAACTGCATTTTGAGGTCGGTGGATATATATCATTAGGTGTCTTGTCCAAGGACACGTACTGGTGAGGTGATCTGACCTGGTTTTCCATAAGACAGTGATGTTAACACTGCTCTAGCCAGCTGTTATATACATTTGTTTCTAAATTATTATACAATTGTGCATCTACCTCTGTCTGGATTCCAGCTACAAATTACTACCACAAAGGACCTAATTTTTGGTAAAAATGACCATTACAAAAAAGTTAGCACATTTGAATCAGCATTTATTTTACACGTTTTACACAGATCCCTAATCCAGGGTGCTTCATGTACAATAGAGAAGACTGCAAAATAACAATTTGTGTTACATTCAAATATTATTATTTTTGGTTTTACAGCTCAAATTATTGTTTCTTCTTTGATAACAGGTAGACTAACAGGTAGAATAACAATAATATTAATTAATATTAACAAAACAATGCAACATGGACTCCGACTGAACAAATGTTATAATCCATGTCAGTTGTAGTCCATGTTGTATTGCTTTGGACCCCTCACGTGGTCATCTGACCAAAGTGAAAGAAGCAGGTAAAACAATTCCCTCATTCTGCACACAAGATGGACATAATAAGACAAATACCTAAAAATATTTTGATATTAACAACCTTATTAAGAGCACCCTTTGCCACAAAGGTTTCAGTCTGAATATAACCATGCTTCTCAGTTGCATTATGTAAGTCCGAATTTAAAACCCATTTCATGTGTTTTAGTAGTTTCTGTTATTTTGCTGATCCCTTGTAGTTTCTCTTCTATGTGAATTTTTTGATGCTTAGTAAGACTCGACTTATGATTAAAACATACCCCACATTCAGAACATGGGAATGGGTTCTTTCCTGTGTGAATCATCTCATGTTTTACAAGATCTGGTTGATTAGTAAAACTTTTCCCACATTCAGAGCAAGAAAATGGCTTCTCTCCTGTATGAATTCGCTGGTGTAAATTGAGACTTGATTTCTGTGTAAAACATTTCCCACATACAGAACACGGGAACGATTTTCTTTCTGTGTGAATATTCTTGTGTCTAAAAAGAGTTGATTTTTGAGCAAAACTTTTCCCACACTCTGAACAGGTATACAGTTTCTTTTCTGAATGGATATCCTGATGTATAACAAGACTCGCCTTACAATTAAAACATTTCCCACACTTAGGGCATGTGTAAGGTTTAATACCTGAGTGAATCTTCTGATGTGTAACAAGATTTGATTTAACTGCAAAACATTTACCACATTCAGAACAAGAAAATGGTTTCTCTCCTGTGTGTGTTCTCTCATGCATAACAAGTTGTGAAGATCGTCTAAAACATCTCCCACATTCAGAACAAGAAAATGGTCTGTCGCTTGAGTGAATCTTCTGATGTTTGGCAAGATAAGATGAACAAACAAAACTTTTATCACAGTCGGAACACGAGAACTGTTTCTTTCCCATATGGATCCACTGGTGTTTAACAAAACTTGATTTATGTGTAAAACATTTTCCACACTGAGAGCAGGAAAATGGTTTCTCTGCTGTGTGACTCCTCTGATGTTTAATAAATTCGATGTTGTTAGTAAAACATTTCTGACACTCAGAGCAGGTATACAGTTTGTTTGTAATGCGGGTAGTTTGTTGATTTTCAGAGTCATTGTTACATCTTGAGTGATACTCACTTACCTGCTTTGCTGTAATGGAGTTAAATGTTGTCTTCATTAACCCGTCTTTCTTAACCATCCATATATATGATGCCTGTGTATGTTCTGTAGGTGTGTAAACGTCAGTGTCTATAATATTTCCCTCTTCACATGAGGAAGATCTATATTCTGTCTGTGAATATTCTGTGGGTATAGAAATATCTTTTTCGTTGAGCTTACTTTCTTCTGATGGCACTGGTTCACCTTTAATATGAGTAGATGGATATTCTGTCTGTGTATGTTCTGTGGGTGTATAAATGTCACTGTTTCTCAGAGTACTTTCTTCCCTTGAAGCACATTCAATGCATTTAAGTATTATTTTTCCTGAGTGACTTTTCCCACAATTAATAAGAGAATTCTTTAATTTAAAATATTTGCCACAGATAAAGCATGACAATTGCTGTTCTGTTAATATTCTCTGATGCAGAGTATGATTTGACATGTGATTAATACTATTAGCATGTTCAGGCCATGAAAATGTACATTCTGTATCAGTATAATTGTGATCATGTCTAAAACCTTCTTCTCCACACATGACTAATTTCTCATTAATACGTGTTGCTTTATACACCGACTCTTCATGTTCTGTGGGTGTATAATTGTTAATGTTTGTGAGATTTTCTTGTTCAGTTGAGGTTGGTTCCTCCTTAATATAAGTGAATGAATATTCTGTCTGTGTATAGTCAGTTGGTGTATAAATGATCGTGTCTGCGACATTTTCTTCTTCACTTAAGGCTGGTTCCTCTTTCATATGAGTAAATGGATACTCTATCTGTGTATGTTCTGTGGGTCTATAGATATCAGTAAGGTTGCTTTCTCCATATAATGCTGACCGAGTGTTGCTCGGTCTTTTCTGTGTTGTATCATTTTGTACAGAGTTTTCCTGTGTCCTCTGTGTTGTATTTCTACAAAGGCCACTTTTATCTTCATTTAGATCACCTACCGGAGCAAGAGAGGTGTGAAATATTGTTCTTTCTATAAAGTATGGGATAAAAATTGGTTAAACGCTTGAAATGTCAGCAAAGTAATACAAAGAAACACATTGGCTATGTGGAAATAGCAATCCTGGCAACGTACTGACCTGGTCACTTCACTACTTATACAAATAATATTCATAATTATTACCATTTATTAACATCTTCTTGATCACTGTGTATGTGCAGAAGCATGGTGTAAAGGGCCGGTAATCATATAATAGCATACGTTTCCTGATTCAAAAAGGTTTTGTATGCTACCATATATATTATTGTGCTTTTATAATATAACCACTGGATGCTTAGGGCTTGACCTCTTGACAGTGATCATCCAGCTCAAATAAGAAAGGAAACCCATGCATATTGTCCTCGTACAGTTTTGCTGTAATCCATACAATTCAAGGCAAAAGAAAACTGGGGGAAAGTCAATTAAAAAAAACTAAAATAAAATATGAAAACATAGTTAATGTTCAGATTTATTATTCACGTTTTAAAATACTTTAAATGTGAAATTATATAGCAATCGTCTACCTCCAGGCACTACAGTTGTATCCCAGTTGACATCTTGGGTTTGGAATTTATAGATTTTGTGCAGCCATCCTGGGAACCTTTTCCACTAACATGCTTGAAAGAGTCTAAACTTTGTATGCCAAGTGTGAGTGTGTGTCTCGTGTCATTGGAATCCTAGCAGCTCACCACAGGGACAAGCCACAAATGGTCTACAGCAGGCAATGGGACAAAAGGACGAAAATCGCTCCCCAGGGAACCTTATGGTTAGGGGAACGGTATGTCTCAATTAGGGTCAACATGGATTGCTCTAAAAAATGAAACACCCTTAAAGGAAACAGTGTGGAAAACAAAGGTCAAAAGATCAAATTAAGGTATGAATTCATCATCACTAGAGGATAACTACTGATGAACACTATTACTGGATACCCCAGGCGCCAAAGTGAGAATCTCACTTTGGTCCAAATGCATGACTTAATATCTACCTAGGGTGGTGGGATGGGCAGCTGCCACGGTTAAGAAGTGTCAAATACATTGCCTCCAAGAGGAGGAATCTGTAACTGAGAACCAGAGATTCTGCTTCTGCAGCCCCTGGGATAGTATATAGTAAGAAAACAAGGGCAGTTTTGCTTCTTTTCTAGAAATGACATCTGATTTCTGAATGGCAAAAAAAAAACTTCTAAGTACCTCTAGTATGACATGTCACAGGGAGAAGTGTTGTTAACTACTGGATTGCCAGCACTCAGTTGTTTGCCATTATTCCAGACAACTTCTATAGTGTCGATTACATGGGAATATGAGCCAAGTCAGGAACAGATAAAAGACAGTGAGAACAGACCTATGCACTAGATCCTAGGATAATAGTGCCGGTCTAGACTCGTGGTCTTATGTACCGCGGGGAGACTCCAGGGGTCTCCGGGGCTTAACCCCAATATAGATAATGAACAAAAAACAAAAGGTAGATGCTGATGGTCTCAGTGTTGGTAAAGACATGAGACCATGTGCACCCCCTGGATATAAATATAGCCACGTAGGAAGAAAGTATTAATTATTGGCTAGACTAACCCAAAACAGAATTGAGACCATAAATAAGTGAAAAATAAAGTATATACAAGTGTAACTAGTGCAACTATGCATCCAAGGTAGAAGCAGGTAGAGGTCACTTCCAAGTGAATAAGGGGATATGATATAAGGTACTGAAATAAAGCTTTATTAAGAGACTTGCTTAAATGAAAAAATCAATCCCAACTTATGACCCCTATCTCTGGTCTAACACGTTTGCTCCTCTGGGTGCTGTCTCCTGAAGTACTAGATCTCGAACCCTTACTCTCCAGGGTACACAAAATGCCGTTGTTGGAGCCATCCAGATTAGCCAACTAGCAATAATGGATAAGGTCCCTAAAGTAAAAGGCAGTTTAGGGCAGTTGATCGTGGTCACAAAGACCAAACAAACAATGCAGGACTGCCGCACAATAATATCCAGAGGAGAAATACTTTCAGATAGAAAGGAGAGGGAGTAAGCAGTATGAGATAAAGAGGTCAGTTTCAAATAAACTGACAGTAGAATTTATAAAACCTCTCTCCCCGTAAATCTATCTAGACAGGCATAGTAGCAAAAAGATAAGCTAGTGAAAAGTAAGGTAATCAAATCATATTTGAATTTAAGAGTGCTTAAATCAAACGATGCCCAGTGCCCATAATAGAGAAAAGAAAAAGAAAAAAATGCCCGACGCTCGTTTCGGTGCTTGTGTACTGCACCTTCGTCGGGGACCAACAGAAGAATGATCAGGACTCTCTTAAAGGACCACTTTAGGCACCCAGAACACTTCAGCTTAATGAAGTGGTCTGGGTGCCAGGTCCAGCTAGGGTTAACCCATTTTTTAATAAACATAGCAGTTTCAGAGAAACTGCTATGTTTATTAATGGGTTAAGCCTTCCCCCAAAGCCTTTAGTGGCTGTCTCATTGACAGCCACTAGAGGCGCTTGCGTGCTTCTCACTGTGATTTTCACAGTGAGAGCACGCCAGCGTCCATAGGAAAGCATTGTAAATGCTTTCCTATGCGACCGGCTGAATGCGCGCGCAGCTCTTGCCGCGCGTGCACATTCAACCGACGGGGCGGAACGGAGGAGGATCGGAAGAGGAGAGCTCCCCGCCCAGCGCTGGAAAAAGGTAAGTTTAAACCCCTTTCCCCTTTCCAGAGCCGGGCGGGAGGGGGACCCTGAGGGTGGGGGCACCCTCAGGGCACTATAGTGCCAGGAAAACGAGTATGTTTTCCTGGCACTATAGTGGTCCTTTAAGTATGATGGGCGCCAAAGAACCTGAGTACCTGTAACCAATGATGTCCGAGGGGAAAACCTGAGCCAAGTGCATAGAATCTTTGGATAAATGGCAGTGGAGCTATGGAGTGTGACTGCTGTGTAGTCTGTGGCCATAGAAACTAGTTGGTGGTAAAGCACATGGTGTGATGAGAAGCTTGGACTGGCCCAACCAGAGTTCCCAAATCTCATTCACTGGTTACCAAGAATCCCTTTTATAAATTGCTAATGAGTACTTATCATTGTAAGCTAGCCAATGTGAGGGCATTCGGCAGATTTCAGTGCTAGTGCTTATTTTCTAAATGCTCTAGACAGTTTGCTTCCCTCTGATCCAGGCATGGAGATTGAAGATTGTATTTTAGAATGCTACTGGCTTTGATTTAGATCTGTTATATGACATAACAATGTGCCCTATAACATGACTTACTGTGGATTCTGTCACATAATAGTGGATTCTGTCACAATATGTGCTCTGGAGACCTGTTATATGACATACGAGAAATTTACTGAGTGAAATCATTAACCTGCTTAATTTCCTGTTACTCAGTTCTTCCATTTACACCTTATTACTGAATATTTCCTAGTGATATAAGGTATTTACATATCCTACTCTTTATACTAAGTTATGAGTTATCTTATATTTCCTATATAGGTTATCAACGTCTAGAAATACTAACTTTTTTAGATAAAACCTCCTCTTACCGAGTGGGTTGACCAGTTTGTGATTCTCCATCAACACATCCTTGTAGAAATCCTGGTGTCCTTCCAGATATTCCCACTCCTCCATGGAGAAATAGACAGTGACATCCTCACACCTTATAGGAACCTGACACAAACAATGATACAGTCACCATCCAGACACATCCCTTGGTTTCACAGTATAATGTCCCATTCCCAGCAGCCTCACCTCTCCAGTCAGTAGCTGGATGATATGATTGGTCAGTTCAAGGATCTTCTTGTCATCGTTTTTATCATGTGAAGGCACTGTGCTATGAGGCTGACTTTTGTAGGATCTTTCTAACACACAGAGAATACTGTTCCAAATAACATTATCTCCAGGCTTCTTCACAACTACACAATCCTATGGATTGAGAAATATATTAATCTTAAAGAGCCAAGGCTATTTTGTACCTAAAAGGAAAGATCAATATGGCATTAATACTATATGTTTATCCATAATTCACATTCTATTCAGCATACCCAAATAAGTTATATACTGGCTTTAAAAGACAGACAGGGGTTTCAGTTCATTCCATATTTATACATATAACCTGTAATTTAATGTAACTATTTGAAGGGGAACAATGTTTGTTTGTAATTTAATCTAATATTAAAAAGAATAATAACAAAAAAAATGTTGTTGTGTTTTATATAATTTTATCATTTTTTGCAGCTGCAGTAAATATGAGAATGGTTTGGATTGGCTAGCAAAGCATTAGTATTCAACACATGGCAATCTGGACCTGTAGGTTTATTATGAGCCAAATCTTCCCCAAAAGTATTTTACCAGTGGCATTTGACCTTTTCCATTCATTTTGTAATTTATGAGGAAATGAATGAATAAATATACAGATAACATGAAGCGCTACGGAATCTGTTGGCGCTATATAAATGGCAATAATAATAATAATAATAATCTAACCCCATAGGTACTCCAGAATGGTTGAGTTTATATATTTTTGGTAGAATCTATAACTCAGACCCCTCTAGACACCAAGGGTAAAGATGGAGGAAGAAAATCTGCTTGTGATGTAGAGAATGAAAAGCGACATAGAGAGGTAGTAGACATCATTAGCCATCAATAACAGCAAAACTGCTGTCAGCTCTCAAATGTGAGCTCTATATATAGTATACATAACACACAATACACATATCATTTCATACACACATGCATTGCAAGGGAGTGATAAAGTGCATCTGGGGTGAGTGTGCAAAAAAGCCATGTATATCACTGCTCACCTCACCAGTCAGAAGGTAGATGATTTCTAGAGTAAGGTCCAAGATCTTCTCAGTCATCTGTTTCTTATACTTATCCATTATTACAGAATTACGCAGTATGCTTGTGGAATGGATTATCGTTAAATGGACCTCTGCAGTCAGTGAGATAAATTGTATTTACAATTTATAGCAAAATTAAAAAAATTATACATGTAAAGTAAGTATTGGAGGAACATGCTTAACTGAGAAATCCTAGCCATGTCGTGGTGAAAGAGGACACCCTTGCAAAGGGTCAGAGTATGGGAATTCCCTGTAAAATAGAAAACATCAGTGCGTAGAAACTATATATTACATAGATATGTTTATCAATAATTAGCCAATGTTTATCAATAATTCTAAGAATGGACAGTGACTGCTCTTACTACAACTTTTTATTAAACAACCCCTCTTGAAAGTTAAACATATGTCTCATTACAGAACACTAAAGCAATTTCAAACAAGGAACAATAACAGAATGAACACAAATAGTCCAATAAAGTGTGATGTTTGTCATCTGTTATGCAGTCATATATTTAGTTAAATGTTGGAGGTGAGGAGGAGCTGGTTGTGCGATGGAAATACCCTACATTATCTAGGCTGCAGACAGATATTTTTCAATTTGTCTACTCCTTTATAATAGTATTGCAGAAATGGCTGTGACAAAATCTATCTACCGGCTTTACCAAAGAAGATAAAATTATTCATTCACCAGGTGAAAAAAGCCAAAAAATCTCAAACTGTGTGTCATGGGTGCAGAGATTAGACCCCAGCACTATAAAATGACAAGTCTAGCTTGGCACAATCAAAACCTTTGTGTAAAATGTGGAAGTGATACCTTGATACTGTTGAGGATGAGATGTGAGAAAGTTTACCTGAATGCTTTCTCCTTCCATGTATTCATAGGTTTTTTTTTGTTCCTATATTTCATTTTCATATATGGTTCTGATTACTAATTACTTATATGATATGATGTCACCATATAACCTGGAAAAATGTTGCATATAAAACCATATATATAATAATTACATTATGCTATTACAGCATCTCTGGTGTAACTGACTATTTTGCAGGATTCATGAATCAGCGCTGATATTGCAACATACAATCTGGGTTAACAGATTAGATTAAACCTTCCCACCACAACCCTGAGAGACCTAAAATAAAGGTAACAACATGTGTGGCTTTTTAATAAAGGCCTTACATTTAATTCCAATGGAAGTCAGGTACTGAACACCACTTTGCAAGGTATGCCATAAAACCTACAAAAAGCTGAAACCTGGGTTTATTTTGAAAAGCACTATAATTCTGTCATCACATACCAATCAGGATGAGTTTGCACAGTGTTCATTTAGATGTATAATTGTCCCTGACATGGCCTGTGTTAATGTGATTTCAGGAGGGCAGTGATAGGCAATAATTCAGGATATTTCTATAGACAGGAGGACTGCATGCTTATTCAATGCCATTCACCATAAACACAATGATTTCTAACCATTTGCAGACTGGATACCTGCAGCCATCATACAATAAATTCCCTGAGAATATGGATTTATATCATCAGATGTAAAAATAATGAATGTAAAGAGCCTGCAGCGAGCTGTGTGTAATAATAATAATAATAATAATAATAATAATAGGTACCCAGGCCTGTGTGTAATAATAATAATAATAATAATAGGTACCCAGGCCTGTGTGTAATAATAATAATAATAATAATAATAGGTACCCAGGCCTGTGTGTAGTAATAATAATAATAATAATAATATGTACCCAGGCCTGTGTGTAATAATAATAATAATAATAATAATAGGTACCCAGGCCTGTGTGTAATAATAATAATAATAATAATAGGTACCCAGGCCTGTGTGTAATAATAATAATAATAATAATAGGTACCCAGGCCTGTGTGTAATAATAATAAAATTAATAATAATAATAATAGGTACCCAGGCCTGTGTGTAATAATAATAATAGGTACCCAGGCCTGTGTGTAATAATAATAATAATAATAATAATAATAATAATAATA
>OW240922.1:10045539-10085352 GCA_933207985.1 Pelobates cultripes | reverse complement strand
TAATAATAATAATAATAATAGGTACCCAGGCCTGTGTGTAATAATAATAATAATAATAATAATAATAATAGGTACCCAGGCCTGTGTGTAATAATAATAATAATAGGTACCCAGGCCTGTGTGTAATAATAATAATAATAATAATAATAGGTACCCAGGCCTGTGTGTAATAATAATAATAATAGGTACCCAGGCCTGTGTGTAATAATAATAATAATAATAATAATAGGTACCCAGGCCTGTGTGTAATAATAATAATAATAATAATAATAATAATAGGTGCCCAGGCCTGTGTGTAATAATAATAATAATAATAATAATAATAATAATAATAATAATAATAATAGGTGCCCAGGCCTGTGTGTAATAATAATAATAATAATAATAATAATAATAATAGGTGCCCAGGTCTGTGTGTGAGCAGAGAATAACACTGTGATCCTGTGGGTGTCTGTACATTGCTACATTGCTGGCAGTCAATGAATGATGTCCATTAATATAAAGCACTAACCCGCAGCATTGTTCCACTCCACACAATCCAGGGGCCCGGGCTTTCCTCTGCACTTCCGAAACCACAAGCCCGATCACTTCCTGTTTGCGTTCCACGTGCGTTCCAGCCGCAGGGTGGCTCTCCGATTCCTCGCGGTAGTGGGCTCTTCCCGTCCAGCTGGAGGAGCCATGTGACTACCGAGAGCGGCAGGAGACAGCACACAGTGATCACTGGGAGCGGCTGAGATGGGAAACTTATATAATCACTCCCTGTATCTCTCTCATACTCTAAATCAAACACACTGTGTCTCTCATACTCTCTGAATAACTCACTGTGTCTCTCATACTCTAAATCAAACACACTGTGTCTGTCATACTCTCTGAATAACTCACTGTGTCTCTCATACTCTAAATCAAACACACTGTGTCTCTCATACTCTCTGAATAACTCACTGTGTCTCTCATACTCTAAATCAAACACACTGTGTCTCTCATACTCTAACTCACTGAGTCTCTCATACTCTAAATCAAACACACTGTGTCTCTCATACTCTAAAACAAACACACTGTGTCTCATACTCTAACTCACTGAGTCTCTCATACTCTAAATCAAACACGCTGTGTCTCTCATACTCTCTGAATAACTCACTGAGTCTCTCATACTCTAAATCAAACACACTGTGTCTCTCATACTCTCTGAATAACTCACTGTGTCTCATACTCTAAATCAAACACACTGAGTCTCTCATACTCTCTGAATAACTCACTGAGTCTCTCATACTCTAAATCAAACACACTGTGTCTCTCATACTCTCTGAATAACTCACTGTGTCTCTCATACTCTAAATCAAACACACTGTGTCTCTCATACTCTCTGAATAACTTACTGAGTCTCTCATACTCTAAATCAAACACACTGTGTCTCTCATACTCTCTGAATAACTCACTGTGTCTCTCATACTCTAAATCAAACACACTGTGTCTCTCATACTCTAACTCACTGAGTCTCTCATACTCTAAATCAAACATACTGTGTCTCTCATACTCTCTGAATAACTCACTGTGTCTCTCATACTCTAAATCAAACACACTGTGTCTCTCATACTCTAACTCACTGAGTCTCTCATACTCTAAATCAAACATGCTGTGTCTCTCATACTCTCTGAATAACTCACTGTGTTTCTCATACTCTAAATCAAACACACTGTGTCTCTCATACTCTAACTCACTGAGTCTCTCATACTCTAAATCAAACACACTGTGTCTCTCATACTCTAACTCACTGAGTCTCTCATACTCTAAATCAAACACTGTGTCTCTCATACTCTCTGAATAACTCACTGTGTCTCTCATACTCTAAATCAAACACACTGTGTCTCTCATACTCTCTGAATAACTCACTGTGTCTCATACTCTAAATCAAACACACTGAGTCTCTCATACTCTCTGAATAACTCACTGTGTCTCTCATACTCTAAATCAAACACACTGTGTCTCTCACACTATACTCTCTGAATAACTCACTGTGTCTCTCATACTCTAAATCAAACTCACTGTGTCTCTCATACTCTAAATCAAACACACTGTGTCTCTCATACTCTCTGAATAACTCACTGTGTCTCATACTCTAAATCAAACACACTGAGTCTCTCATACTCTCTGAATAACTCACTGTGTCTCTCATACTCTAAATCAAACACACTGTGTCTCTCATACTCTCTGAATAACTCACTGTGTCTCTCATACTCTCTGAATAACTCACTGTGTCTCTCATACTCTAAATCAAACACACTGTGTCTCTCATACTCTAAATCAAACACACTGTGTCTCTCATACTCTCTGAATAACTCACTGTGTCTCATACTCTAAATCAAACACACTGAGTCTCTCATACTCTCTGAATAGGTCCCTCTGTCAGGATTGTTTTATCAGCGGTTCATTGTGTAAGCATAGGAGACTCGAGGGTCTCTTGGGATAGATCATTCTTGCGTGAGTAAGAGACACTAGGGTCTCAATGATGATATACAACAAGACATGAACAGGACTTGCAGGTCCCAATCTAAACACAATACACATCTTACACGTTAAAGATTTGCGTGCATTACTTGTTGGTGGTCTTTTGCCTTGGATAAGGATAATAGCACACTCTAGCTGTGGTGGAGTGTGGGAAAATTGTGTAGAGTGAAGAGTAGGAGCAGAGTGAGAGAGGAAGAAAAAAGAAAGGGGGGGAAGGGGTTTGTCATCGTCAGGTAGTTCGTCGAGGTGGTGAAGCCTGTCTTCTTAGGGGGGCTTAAGTCGGGTATGCAGTTTGTCCCATAGCACTGATTTCATGGAACTGTTTTGGGCATAGGACCATGTGCACGGCCGGTCAAAATTATGAGTTTGAGTAAATTCTTGAACCCCTGAACTGATCTGGGTGATTTTTGGATATGTTGGTCGCCCAGAACAGGGCTATCAGAGGATGTAACATTTGTGGGATATCATGTATTTTGGGGTATTGTTGGGACTTTTTAGAAATGTATGTTTTTTTCTGTGCTTGGAGAAAATTAGTACAGTTACTGATCCAATTATCTCCCAAGCAGAGGGGAGGGATTGTGTGTCATATTGTAAATGTGTTATAATGGGTTTGTAAGTTTGTGTCCCTGTCCCCAACAAGGTCCACGTGGGTGTGTTCCTTGCTGGGGACTTGCATAAAAGGCCAAGTGTGGCATCATTAAAATCTATTCCAGCTTACACTCCAAAACTGTGTGTCGTCCTATTATTGGAGGGAAAGAAGATTTACTCCTGTGTCTGCTGTTCCAGCTTGCAGGGAATTCAACGGGGAAAGTCCTTGTAAGGACTAGAGCTCCCAGGACTGAGTGTCGTCCAGTGCCTGTGGGTGTCTAGAGCTAATTCCCCATTCGGCTCCAGGAAGGAGCGGTTCCAGGGCCCCAGTCAAGCCACGGCGACTGAGGGCAAGAGTGCTGAGGTTTGTCTCCTGTTCCAGCTAGGAAGCGGTCTTTGGCAGAGGTACTCAGCCAGGTGTACAGGGAGCTCCGTTACAAGTAGTTTTCGGGTTACCAGTGTGGGGAGGTACATTTGGAATCTAGCTGCCAGAATCTTTGCCATTAACTTCATGTCGCAATTGATGAGGGAGATGGGTCTGTAATTCCCACAGTGCGCTCCATCCTTGCCCTCTTTCAGTAGGATGGTGATATGTGCTGTCAGGGATTGTTTAGGTATGTGCAGTCTGTCTCCTATAATGTCATAGGCAGCTAGCAGTGGTAGGTATAGTATGTCAGCGAAGCACTTATTATAACGAAGGAGCAGCCTGTCTGGATCTGGGCTTTTGCCCAGTTTCGATGACTTTATTGCCTGTGCCAGTTCTGTTAGGGTGATTGGTTCATCCAGTGAGTCTGCAATGTCCTTATCTAGAGACGTTGAAGTGTAATTAGTGAGGTAGGATTGTAGTGTGATATTGAGTCACGGCAGTCTGGGGCCGTGGGAGGGAGTAAAAGTCATACATATGGAGCAGGGATAGACAACCTTCGGCACTCCAGATGTTGTGGACTACGTCCCCCATAATGCTCTTACATCCATTATACTGTCAAAGCATCATGGAAGGTGTAGTCCAAAACATCTGCAGTGCCGAAGGTTGTCTACGCCTGATATAGAGTGATATATTCTTATTGCCTCTTGAATTTTAGTTGGTAGGCGGTGTAGGACCCCTGTTTTGTCGCAGATTTTGTCTATGTATGTGGCTTGTCAGCTTTTCGCCAACATTCTTGCCAGGAGTTTACCGCTCTTCTTCCCTTGCAATGTAAAGAATACTTTATGCCTTACTGCATCTCTATGATGTCTAGATAAGTGTTGTCAGGTCATGTCTCAGTTGTAACAGCTTAGCCTGGTGAGTCGGGCACTGCTCATGCTTTTTGTCGTCATCTACCCTTTGTATTTCTGCTATGATAGAAGCCATGTGTGCTTCCCTTTGCCATTTCAGCAGTGCACCCTTTTGTAGGAGGTGGCCTCTCACTACGCTTTTGTGGGTTTACCATGTTACCGAGGGTGTCGTCTGGTCAGGTGTGTTTATGAAGAAGTAGTCAAGTAGGGTGTAAGTATAGTGGGGATGTGATAGAAAGGTATAATTCCTTTCGTCCGGGTGATGAGCCTTTCAGCAGTCAATTAGTTGTGAGCATTTGAGAAGGGTTTCAACCCCTTAGGGACACATGACGGTAATATTCCATCATGATTCCCTTTTATTTCTGAAGTTGTGTCCTTAAGGGGTTAATTAGGGAGAGGTGTTGCAACGCTATATAGGACACTCTCGTGGATGAGTTCCATTTTGGTCTAGAGCCAAGTTAATGTCACCCCCCAGTATCAGTATTCCTTCCGAGAAGCTCTTCAACTTTCTGAACGTGTGGGTGAGGTATCTATAATGCCTCTGGTTGGGTGCGTATATTTTTGCAAAGGTGTATGTTGTCCCTGTGATCGTACCTTTAGGAACAGAAACCTGCCCTCCAGGTCTGTCAGAGCTGCTCCCTCCTGAAATGGGACCCTTTTGTTTATTACGATTTACACTCCCCTTGATTTGTCCCCATGAAAGTCGTTGTAGTATCCTGTTGGGAAATGGTGGTCTGTCATTTTGCGCCTAGACCCATCTCTAAAGTGGATCTCTTGTATATATACTATGAAGGCCCCAGCTGCATGAAGGTGCCCCTGAGCGTTTATTTAGGGTTTATTCAGCCCTCAAGCGTTGATAGTTAAGATAGTGAGACCTGCCTGAGTTAACGTCATGGTCCGGAGTGGGGTATGTTGTCAGTCATCTAAGCCGGGGAGCAGAAGTGGAAAACGAAGAAGAGGAAAAAGAAAAGGTAAAAGCGGGTGAGTGCGTATCAGGGTGTATGTTCGCTCATAGAGTGAGGGCAGGTAAGGTTAATACTTGCAGATGTGTGCCTGTCACGGTAGTGTACCTCAACAAGCAAGATTTAATCCAACAAGAGACAAGATAAAGCAGATACGTCTTACCGGGCCTTAGAATGGCCGGACTCGACGTAGTACAGAGAAGTGACAGAGTCAGGAACGAGCCGAGGTCAAGGGAACAGAGAGACAGCGAAAACACGAACTAGCCAAGGTCTGATACACAGGAGTCAGGAAGCCGGCAAACAAGACAAACCAGGGATAAAGAGAAAAACGGAGTCAGATACAAAGCCAAGGTCAAGCACGAAAAAAACACTACTGAACGATACTAGCACTTAAGGGAACTGAATCAGAAACCACGATAGGGCAGGGAACTAAGGGAAAGGTGATTATAAATACCCTAGTGTTCGATTTGATTGGCCCCTGTCATATCCACACCCCCAAAACGTGAGTGTATGGGGAATGTGGAATGACATGGGCCAATGAGAGACAGTTTCACATTTCGGCTCCCACTGTCCCTTTAAGAGCGCGCCCGAGACTCTTAGAGCCAGACACCTTCCTGTAAACTCCGTCGGACAGGCCGCATGCGGCTCGTGCAGATGCAGGACCACTCGCAGCGGGAACAGAGGACCTCGGCCGGCCCCGGAGAGGGTAAGTACCGCTACAGTACCCCCCCATAGTGTTCAATTTGATTGGCCCCTCTCATATCCACGCCCCCAAAACGTGAGTGTATGGAGAATGTGGAATGACATGGGCCAATGGGAGACCGTTTCACATTTCGGCTCCCACTGTCCCTTTAAGAGTGTGCCCGAGACTCGCTGCGCACTCTCAGAGCCAGGCGGGGCACGTGACTGCGTCTCGCGGTCAGTGCCCGTCTTCCTGTAAACTCCGTCAGACAAGCCGCACGCGGCTCGTGCAGATGCAGGACCGCGCACGGCGGGAACAGAGGACCTCGGCCGCCCCCCAGAGTGGGTAAGTACCATTATAGTGCCCCTCTTGTCAATTGCATTGCGGTCTCATCCCAAACTGGATTTAGTGTCCTGGATATTATAAGCATCCCAGTTCCTGGGATCAGTGCTTAGGTGCAATAGGCTATAGCAAAATAGTTCGGCCAGCACGTGTCTCAACCGGAGTATGAGTCTATTAGGCCGCTGTTCCTGAGGGCCGCATAGCTTGAATACGGGATCTTTGCAGCCTCGGCGGTCAACTCTTGGGGTCCGGCTGTGAATGTGTAGAAGGCCAAAGGGTCCGGCCATTGCATAGGCACTGGGGGGAGCTGGAGTTCCTGTACCAGTGTCTCTAGGTCGTCCATACCCTTGATCAGAAAATGACTTTTTAGGGTGAAGACTTGCAGTCCTGTTGGGAAACACTGGTTTTCCTGTGGCCTTTCAGTGTGTAGGGCTCGGTGTGCTCTGACAAAATCTATTGGGGGTCGACGTGGGTCTGCCCAACAGCCTATTGAATAGTTCCGTGAGGGTTACCTGGATCAGCATGTAGTTGTCCAATGCCTCAGGGACACCCCGTATTCTGATGTTATGCCTCCGACCCTTATTCTCAAGGTCCTCCATGTGATATGCCATCTGTCTGAGCTGGTCTGTATGTGTTTAGATAGTCAGTATTCGCAGCCTGCTCCACAGACATATGGTCACAGTCCGCCTCCAGTTGAGACACTCTGTGGTGTTGGCCTTTGGATATCCTCTCGCAGGTCATGTAGCTCGGCAGTGAAGCACTTGCGGAGGTCTGTGTTCGCCTCACTAAGGTCGGACTTAAGTGGTAGGTTTCATAGCAAAGTCATCCAGTCCGGTTGGGAGTATGTGGGAGCGTTGGTAGGTGAGGTTGTGCTGCTACTCCCCCCCTTCTGGTAGGGTAATTGTGGGCGACTAGTGGTCTCAATGTTGTTATTAGATATTGTCTCAGTGATGGGGCTGGAGACCCCTTAGCAGCTTCAGCGTTCTTAAGGGCTTGAGAAGCCCTATGAGTCTTGCCCATGTTTGTATCTGACACGCGGTATAGTGAGGAAAAGTGTGGAGCCGACGGGGAGCTCAAGCATTACGCTTCCATCTTCCTCGTCCTCCAAGCCACACCCCTCCCGCTAGAGGGTATTTTAAGTACTGCATTTAACCTATTACAGCTCTGAAGTTACTGTGTTAATGGCAAAGAGGAGGCTAGAGGCACACTGGTGTGTCAGGGCACAGTTACTGAAAACCATTGTTACAGAGTACAGAGTCATAATCTATTTGTAATCATCTGCTTGACTATATCAAACTGGTGTAACTCCAAACAAGTTGGTAAGTTGCAGTGGAATGTAAAAATATTTTGTTTCTATACAGTCAGTATTGTGAAAATAGCACCAACCACAAGAACTGCTAAAATGTGCAACTGGCAGCACAGGTCCACTTTGTAAAAGAGAGTGTCAACATGTGTGAATTTGTTGTCTTCAGTAATCATGGTGTGTAAAAAGGATATAGACTGTGAATCTCAATGGTATGATGACCAAATATGCCCAACCAGTTTTGATGGTATGAATACCTGTTTATGGCTTACTAGTTACCTACATTTAACAAAGATGTATCGTTGCATTCACATATGCTGACGTTCCAAACAGACAGAACTCTGCAGTCCTATGCAAATCTTTACAAAGGCTTGTTCATGATGGTAGCTAACCATTAGGCACCTGTGTGCATGCATACTTTAGAATAGTGTACTAAACCAAGTCATGAATCTTTAGTTGTGACTTAGGGAAGATACATTAACATAATATTATTTACCATGTGTTTTATTAAGATGTTTTATTTTGGGTAGCATATTTATTTGTGTTATAGATTAACCAAAAACAGTTTGCATATTTTCAAAGAAATTAAAATAGACGTATGGTTAGTTTTGGCATGTCACAAAAACAAAGCACACACATAAAAAATTTCAAATAATAAATTAATTTTGATCTTACTTATTGTATACAGCAATATAATGCCAAATCTTTCCACTTGAGTGAAACAATATTCAAAAGAGGCTAACAAAGAAGGCATTAAGAGTTGACTTTTGAGTATGTGTATGTCTTATGTGTAAAAACAAAAATAATAAAAAACATTATGCACATTATGTACAGGAGAGCAGTGTTCTTACTGGGTGAATATCCTGATGTTTAACAAGACTTGCTTTGCAAGCATAGCTTTTCCCACACTCAGAGCATGTGAAAGGTTTAATTCCTGAATGAGTCTTCTGATGGGTAACCAGATTTGTTTTAACAGCAAAACATTTCCCACATACTGAGCATGAGAATGGTTTCTCTCCTGTGTGAGTTCTCTGATGCATAACAAGTTGTGAGGAACCCCTAAATGATTTCCCACATTCACAGCAATAAAATGGTTTATCGCCTGTGTGAATCTTTAGATGCTTAGCAAGATATGAAGAACAAACAAAGCTTTTCCCACACTCAGAACATGAGAACTGTTTCTTGCCAACATGAATCCACTGATGCTTAACAAAGGTTGATTTATCTGTAAAACACTTGCCACACTGAGAGCAGGAAAATGGTTTGTCTCCTGTGTGAATCCTTTGATGCTTAGCAAGATTTGTGGATCGGGTAAAACACTTCCCACATTCAGAACATGAGAATGGTTTCGTTAGCAAATGTCTCTGCTGGTGTTTAACAAAATTAGACTTATCTGTAAAACATTTACCACATTGAGGGCAAGAAAAACGTTTCTCAGATGTATTAATAACCTGGTGGTTAATACAATCCAAGTTGCTAGTAGTGTGTGTATTTTGCTGATATGCATGTATACTATTACATTTTGTATGACACCCACCGCCCTTCATAACGGTTAGGGGCTTAATTTTTCTCTTCATTACCCCATCTTCAGTACTAATCCATACATTCAGCGTTTGTGTAGTTGCATATATTTCAATGTCTGCGAGATTTTCTTCATCACCCGAGGCAGACTCCACCTTGAAATGAGTAGATATGTCTTCTGTGGGTGTATGTTCTGTGGGTGTATAACTGTCCGTGTCTGTGAGATTTACAACTTCATTTAAAGCTGGCTCCTCCTTAATATGCATAAATGAACACTTGGATAGTATGTGCTCTCTGGTTGTATAAATGTCATTGTCTTTAACGTGTTCGTCTCTTGAGACTTCGTCCTCCTTAAAATGGGTAGCTGTATGTTCTGTCTCTGTATAGTCTGTGGGTGTATAAATGTCAGTGTCTGTGAGATTTTCTTCTTCACTCAGAGTTGATTCCTTCTTAATGAGACAAGCACTGTAATTTTCAGCTTCTGTTAAATTTCTTTTAGATGAGGACGCTTCCTCCTTTATAAAAGTAGATGCACATTCAGCCTCTGTATGTTCAGTGGCTGCACAGATGTCCATAAGATTTCCTTTTCCAGTGGAAGATGAATCCAGTCCCACATTTCTTACATATTTTCTCTGCCTCTTCTCTGTACAATTTCTGTTAAGTTCACTTTTATCTTCATACACATTTTCTAATGATGCAGAAGGGTTATGAAATTCTTTATGAGTAGGTCTTCCAACTGGACCATCTGCTGAAAATAGATACACATCTAAAATGTTAATTTGTTAATATAAATGAGTTCAGGCAAAAAGACCGACCTACATAGCAAGTTACATTGTAATCTAATCAGAATACAAATGTTAGCAATAATGCATTTTTTATTCCAAGTTTTAATGGATAATTTAGTTAATTTAGCTGTTATAAAGAAACAAGTATAAAAGATAATAGAAATGTTAAAGGACCACTCTAGGCACCCAGACCACTTCAGCTTAATGAAGTGGTCTGGGTGCCAGGTCCTTCTAGGGTTAACCCATTTTTTCATAAACATAGCAGTTTCAGAGAAACTGCTATGTTTGTGAATGGGTTACGCCTTCCCCCTAATCCTCTAGTGGCTGTCTCATTGACAGCCACTAGAGGCGCTTGCGTGCTTCTCACTGTGATTTTCACAGTGAGAGCACGCCTAAGTCCATAGGAAAGCATTATGAATGCTTTCCTATGTGACCGGCTGAATGCGCGCGCAGCTCTTGCCGCGCGTGCGCATTCAGCCGACGGGGAGGAGAGAAGGAGGATCGGAGGAGGAGAGCTCTCCGCCCAGCGCTGGAAAAAGGTAAGTTTTTACCCCTTTCCCCTTTCCAGAGCCGGGCGGGAGGGGGTCCCTGAGGGTAGGGGTACCCTCAGGGCACTATAGTGCCAGAAAAACGAGTATGTTTTCCTGGCACTATAGTGGTCCTTTAACCACAGAATGTTATTTCCTTAATAAGAAAAGGTAGCATTAACTAGTACAGAAAACTGATCAATATACCATTTGCCCTTATTACCCATCCATCAAGTTAATTATGATACTGAGGATAATTGGACTCAATAATAGAGAAGGCAGCGGAAGGTGTCAGGAATTGCAGAATAGAGCACCCCATGGAACCCAGAGTCTAAAGACAGCAATTGCATGGACATAGTCCTAATGTACAGTTAGGTCTAGTATGTGCGGACACTATATGTGAAAATGGTGCTAAAGTTGCAACATGTTTTAACAAGCCAGCAACACGTCAACATCAATATCCCCCAAAAAACAATTTTAACAAAGTAAAGACATCCTCTAAAAGTGAGATCCACATTTTCAACTACTCATGTGGGAAGTGTTAGACAAAGCTTGGGATCTCTGTACGATCTACATTTGATGATAACAACACTCTCTGCTACACAGTTTAAAGACTAATAACACACCACTCTGCTAATATATTCAATAACAGAACTGTACAAAGAAACACAAAGTTACTCAGTGAAACTTAAGAATAGGAGATGTCAACTATAGCAGCAAAAGTCATTGTGTTTTTATGTAGGGCTAAATTACTGAAATTGGTGTGGGTGTGTTGCCTTGATTTAGATCAACAGCAGCAATTCATTAAATGTTTAAATTGTAAAGAGATGCTTTAGTAATAATAATAATAATAATAATAATAATAATAATAAATCTGGTTTTACTATGCACTTTTTATCCTGCATGCTTGTAGAAAAAATACAGCTGTAAACACCAACTTCTCATAGATTAAACCTCCTCTTACCCAGTGAGCTGAGAGGCTGGTGATTCTCCATCACTGTGCCATTGTAGCGATCATTGTGCCCGTCTAGATACTCCCACTCCTGAACAGAGAAATAGACAGTGACATAGGAACCTGACACACACAATGATACAGTCACCATCCAGACACATCCCTTGGTTTTACTGTATGATGTCCGATTCCCAGCAGCCTCACCTCTCCAGTAAGCAGCTGAATGATCTTATTGGTCAGTTTCAGTATCCTCTGCTCATTGTTTCTCTCATGTATCGGTGAGTGAGATGGAGGCATTTTGCTGGAGCTCTGGGCCCTACTGCTGTATGTGATACTCTCGTCCATCTTCTTCACAACCACATAATCCTAGACAGAAACGAGCATTTAAGAACTAAGACTATATATTGTAGATTGCGAGCAAATTTGGATTTTAATTTTATTCTGTGTATCCACATAAATCATAGATCCACCTCTAAAGGATAGGTTAGGCTTTCTGCTGACTCCCCTATAAAATAACACCTGCCATGACAAACATTTATTTAGGCTTTCTGTATTGCAAGTTCTGTTTAATTAAGATTTTCTTATCCCCTGCTAAAGACAGCAATTGCATGGACATAGTCCTAATGTACAGTTAGGTCTAGTATGTGCGGACACTATATGTGAAAATGGTGCTAAAGTTGCAACATGTTTTAACAAGCCAGCTAGACCCTGCAAGAGCCTCCTGTATGTGATTACAGTTCAATTCAGAGATTGAGATACCATTATTTAAGGTAAATTACATCTGTTTGAAAGTGAAACCAGTTTTTTTCATGCAGGCTCTGTCAATCATAGCCAGGGGAGGTGTGGCTAGGGCTGCATAAACAGAAACAAAGTGATTTAACTCCTAAATGACAGTAAATTGAGCAGTGAAATTGCAGGGGAATGATCTATACACTAAAACTGCTTTATTTAGCTAAAGTAATTTAGGTGACTATAGTGTTCCTTTAACAAAACTTCAAATATTGTGCCAATTACAAACCTCCACAGTTCATAGTTTACAAATGTCTAAAACACAAAAGATGACTTTACACATGTTTATATGGTGGAAAACATGGAGTTAAAGGGACACTATAGTCACCAGAACAACAACAGCCTAATGTAGTTGTTCTGCTAAAGTATTGTCTGTCCCTGCAGCATTTGTGCTGTAAACACTGCCTTTTCAGAGATTGCTACCTAGGGACACCTCTAGTAGCCAATCCATCAACTGTGTGCAGACACTGAACTTTACCCATAGAGATGCATTGATTCAATGCATCTCTAGGAGGAGATACTGATAGCTAGGGCAATCAGCATCTTTGGGAAAGAATTGTGATTGGCTGAGATCATCACTTTTGATAATGTCAGCCGAGGAAGCAGATCAGGGGCAGTGCCAGTCACAGCAGACTGGAATTTACTATATTTGGGAGGGCTAGCAGATGCCACATGGCTAGATAGTGATTTTAACATGTTTGTGTTAGTGACCCTATACTGTTACTTTAATTAATAATCCTGGAAGTGGATTTACCATACACACAAAAGTCTTCATTGCTTATATCTTCTTCTTTATATCGCCAAATACCTAATAGCGTTTGTCTTATTCCACCTACTACTAAGTTGTGACCAAAGTAATAGTGATATCACTGTTACATGCTCAAAATAACTCACCTCTCCAGTCAACAGGTAGATGATCTTGAGGGTGAGATGCAAGATTCTCTCAGTCTTCTGATTCCTGTCCTTGTTCATTATTGCAGAGTCATCTAGATGCTCAAGGAATGGATTATCCAGTAACTGATCTTGTTTCTTTTTTCGGTAAACAAATCATGTTGAAATATAGCTCACTGTTAGTCTCTAAAGTGATTAAAATGAACAAAGAAACCATGAACACAAAGCTTCCATTAATCTTAAAGAGAATTATGATATTTCAACTTCCTAGTTTCAATTAAAAAAAAAAAAACATTCACTTCTCACATTTCATGCACAGATTAAAAGATCATATTATTACCTACCAGTCTATTGAGGTCATTTTGATGCTAAAGCATGTTAGCCAACTGGGCAACAAGTGAAACTGTGTCTGCTTACAATGCTGACGATCTCACTATGGAATCATAGACATCTGGATCTCCTCAAATTAGATACTATGTTTTCAAAGCTGGAGAAAGAAATTGTGATTGTGAGTAAAAACTAGTGAAACACGAATATGAAATTTAAGCAAAACAAACAAAATAATTCAATCTGGCTTCCAGGAAGGATTTTAGAGACTGAAATAATGAAAGATATGGAATCCTGGCTCCAGCTTATGACAGTCTGGCAAAGTGTGTTTTTTCATAGTTTTTTTTTTTTTTACTTTTTGTAATTTGGATTACTTCAGCACAGAACCAGGTTGTCTCTGGGGTATATGAAGGATCTAATTACCATCTTGCTAAGCTTCAATTGGAAGCCATTGTTTATTTAATTATTTTAAAGGACCACTACAGACTGCCAGACCACTTCATCTCAATTAAGTGGTATGGGTGCACCGGTCCTGTCCTTTTAGTCCATCAATTTAAACCATTGCTGCTTAGTATGTGGCAATGTATTGATTAAAGGGATAAACACTCCTGAAAGTGACTAGAGGCTCTTGTGCTGCACTAACCAGGTTTCACTCAGTCATGGGATGATCGACATTCCTGAGGATGTTGAGCGTTATTCAAAGCAGCTCATAGGGAAGCATTGATTCCTTGATTTTCACTAGATATGCGTGAATCTAGTCCTCAATGCTCCACTGTAAAGAGCATTGGATATGACAAGACAGCAAGCAATGCCTCCAGGAAGATGTTGTGGGAGGAACATAATTAGTCTTAGCACCGAAAAAAGGGTAAGTAAAACCTTATCTTGTATTTTATTTTACATGGCAAAAGAGTGGGGTGGATCTAACAAAGGACTGCGACACTATAGTGTTAGTAATATATGTTTGCATTCCTTACACTATAGAGTTCCTTTAATTAAACCACATATTTGTTTTAATTAAATAGAGAATAGATTCACTTAGATAGATAACAGGTGTTGGCATAATGTTGGAGCAAGTCATCAAGATCTAGGGGGAATCAGTAATTAGAGGTTTGTATCAGTCAAATGTCTGTGTTGGACCATATACGTGCTGTACAAATGCAACAAGGAGTGGAAAGCGGACTTGTAAAATATGGACAAATGTTTCCCCCCCACCCAGAATGCATTCTCACTAATGTTTGGATGAATAGGAGTGAATATCACAAAGGAGGCATTATTATTGATAAGGGAAAGTAGATGAGAGAATTAGCATTTTTGCATTTTGACAGGTGGGGGGAGGGAAGGGGGTGATTAAAAAAAGAACCAATATTTCAGTCCATTATTAAATCTTAGAAGACACTACTTTAGAATCCAACCCCCAAAATTGAATGAGGCAATCCCAAGATATTGTGAATCTCCATCCTGAAATCCTAAAATATCTCCCCAAAAATGTATGCACCTCCAACCAGATCAGATTTTATCATATTATTAGTTACTATTAAGCATAGCCCCGTGTAATGCACATTAACCGCATTAATTGAATGCTGTGTATTAAAAATCACTAACCTAAAGCATTGTCCCACTCCATATAATCCAGGGGCCCAGGCTTTCCACCGCACTTCCGGTTTGCGGTCCATATGCGTTCCATTCCCTCAGTGGACTTATTCACTTCCGGTTTAGCTTTCCCGAGCAGTCTCTTCCGGGTTATCCTGCAAGCATGCTGCTTCCAGTGTGGGCGTTTCCGAGCTGGGCTTTGTTGCTATGGTGATATGGCAGAGGAGCTCAGTAGAGCAATACAGTGTAATGATAAACAGTCAGCTCCCATAATAAAGGGTTGTGAAAGCAGGATACATGGGCTATAGCTCTGTTTATATTTATTGGGGGGTTATAAAGCACTGCCCAGCACTGCAAGGAGTGTGTGTGCTCCCAATAGTAATTCCCATGTTAGGAGTAGGGGGTAGGCCTGTAATGGGTGTTCCAGTGGTACTGACCATCATTGGGGGGGGGGTTGTTAAAAGGTTGTAGGTCAGTCTGATGTGCAGGTTCACCAACCCACATGTGCAGAGCCATTCTGACATACTTTAACCCCTTAAGGACACATGACATGTGTGACATGTCATAATTCCCTTTTATTCCAGAAGTTTGGTCCTTAAGAGGTTAAGAAGCACAGAGCCTCTATGGTGATTGCTGGAGACTTTTCTTTGATGTTTACTAAAATGTTGTTATGGTTGTCGCTACAGCTTTTCCACGAGCACTGTAACTGAATCAGGGTACTAATGGTTGGAGTCGCACTAAGAGTTTGTGTAAAAAAGTGGTTTGAATTACAGGCACAAGTATCATTAGAGGCTTAACCCCTTAAGGACCAAACTTCTGGAATAAAAGGGAATCGTGACATGTCACACATGTCATGTGTCCTTAAGGGGTTAAAGGGACACTATTGACACTATTTCTGCACCACATGGGGGGATCTATAGTGCCAGAAAAACAACTTTGTTTTCCTGGCACTATAGATTCCCTTTAATATAGTTGTTCTGGTGAGTATAGTATGTCCCTGCAGGCTTTTTGCTGTAAACACTCAGAGAAAAGGCAACATTTACATTACAGCCTAGGAACACCTCTAATGGCCACTCCTCAGACGGCCTCTACAGGTGCTTACTGGAGACACTGCATATTGCATGGAGGCACTTAACATCACCATAAAAATGCACTGAATCAATGCATCTCTATGAAGAGATGCTGATTGGCGCAGTATCTTATGGGAAAGCATTGAATTGGCTAAAATGATTAAATCTGATAATGTCAGCCAGTGAGGCGGGTCGGGCAGTACCAGATGCTAGAAGCCCAGCACGGCTATGGGAAAAAGGTGAGTAAATCACCTTTCTTACCAGAAGCAAAGGTGGGCCGACCACCTAAACGGTGGTTTTAGAACTATGGTATCAACTATATACATTTATTTATATAGTAGCCCTTTAAGTTACGATCAGAATAAACAGCAATTTACTCCTAGTACGGTGTAATCTGAATGCTGTCTCTAAAAGAATAACTGTCACATCACAGGACTTCTAATTTTATATTCGCCTATCTTCTCTATTTATCAAATTCATGTTTGGAATATTCATAAAGGGAAAGGTAGATATCCTCAGACCTCCATACATGATAATATGCCACTATGTGGATCACAAGAGATCATGTTTCCCTTTGCTGGCCAAATGGTTAAATGGACACTCAAAGCACCATAACCACTACAGCACGCTGTTGTGGTGCCAGGAACGCTCTAGCACCATTCCATTGTAAGATTTCAAACTGTTTTTGCATGGTTTGACAGCCTATCAGCCCACCCAACTGCATATATTCTTCTCCAGTAGGAGAAGCCAGATTGCAGGACCATACTCACCCTCAGCTAATGAGTGCAGTCCTGCATTGGCTGTGTTTTGCTATACAGAGAAATCAGTTTTTTTCTCGCTTGTGAAAACTAGATGTGGCTTTTTAATCACTGTGCCACGACCCACCCTAATGTGTCCCAAAAAAGTGTCTTTAGGACTATAGTAGGTGGATTGCTTTCCTCTGTGTGTATATTTATTTTCATTAAGGGTTTGCAATATATGCATGCACTGTACATATTGGATACTTCTCTAGTCAGATTGCTGCAGGGTGTCTGATGACCACTGGGGGCAGAGAAAGGGATATTTACTTACCTGAACCTGCTCCATGCAGGTGCCACCAATCTCTTCCTGCCAGTCCTCTTAGAAACAGCTTAATTTCCATAGAGCCATCACTGGTGACTGCTGGGGAGAATGACAAGCTTGACATTGGTAGCTCCACCTTATTGTCAAGCAAAGGGGAAATACTGAGGGAAGTAGTCCATGTTTTGTCCCAGTATACCCTGTACTGGATTTCAGTACAATTCCAACACAGCCAATGTGAGTTTTTGTAAAAACTTGATCTTTATGAAATACTTCTTTTTATATGGGATTGACAGAGCAGGTAAATTCACATTTACCCATGTAGTTACATTTATTTTATTTTTGTGGGATGCAGACCCTTCTTGTTGATATAAAAGTTAGTGCAATGGAATGAATAACCCTGAAGAAGTTCCTCTTATGTTTTTTGTTTGTTTTCAAGATTTAATAGCTAAAATCAGTTTAGTTGTGATGCCTTGCACACCGTGTAGCCATAGGATTAAAGATTCACAGATGTAAATTATAGCTCTTTACTGTCTTGCACAAGACAAGAAAGTTAACGGGAAATTATGGGGTAACAATGACGCTCCGAGGGAAAGCTTTCCTCCACCTTTGCGTCTTTCCGGTAAGGCGTGCCAAGAGTGCCTGAGTGTAAATACGGTGGCTCCCAGGTTACATGCGTAGTAGGTACTTATCGATATTCACTAAATCCTACGCGTTTCGTGAGTCTTGCGCTCACTTCCTCAGGGAATGGTGTTTCACTATCACAAATTCAAACAGACAAAATCAAAACGACAAATTAAAACAGACAACTTAAAACTGGTGAATTCACACAGGCGAACTTAATTCCCGCAAAATCACATAGACAATTTTGGTTCCTGAAAGAGAGCTTAAGAAAGAATAGACTTAACAAGTAACACTAAAATTGAAATACCATTAATGTTACTATGGTATATGGCAATAAACCTTTTCATTGTAGCACAATGTTGTATAGTAGTATCTTGTAAAAAATGCGCATTACATTTGCCATAAAAAGAAAAAAACTTTCAGCTTCCAGGTGTCAAAAATTGAGGTGCATATTAGATTCGAATAAATACGGTAGTTTTAAAATGTTTATTTAGAAGAACTGTTTAGTGCAGGGGACAGGCATCCTTTTAGCACCACTGTGATATTGTCCTATTTTTGTATTAACATATTTGTATATTGCCATATTATGTCTTTGTTTTGTGTGGATAATGTAGCGTTTGCTACCTTGCAGGGTTCCATATGTGCATAAGGAGTTTGTGGTGTTACATATGTGTTATGTATGTGGGTTATTTATCCATCTAGTGCAAGACGGGACCTTTTTTCACCCCTAGCATAGTCTGAATTGTTCACCGAACAGATCCAAAAAGACAATGAAAATCCCCCGATCTTTTGTCTAAGCTGACTCATAGCATCCAGCAGTTTCTGCAGAGGTGTTCGTTTTTTCCTTGCATCCCAACTCATTTCATTTGAACTGGAGTAAACCGATGTCAGTATTATATACATTAGACATGTGCATTTGAACACTTCTGCATTCCGAATTCGACAGCACACAAAATATACTGAAAACAAAAGTTTTCTAAACATATAGAGCTGAACAATTTTGGGATCAATTTATATATTTAGGTAAAGCAATCAGGGACTTAATTAACAAACTGAAATAGACAAATTAAAATACTTTTTTTTTATATTCCTGCTGTTTAGTAGATAGCTCCCTAAGTTTGAATCCTTACATGGGATTGCCATAATTAAGAGTATCAAATTAGGGACTGATCTACTAAGCAACTGAGAGATCAAATTTAAAGAAACACTATAGGGTCAGGAATACCGTAAAGTGTTAACAAACCTTGATGGTCACCTTATTTCCAGTGCTGAGTGGGTCTGCCAGTGCTGGCCCACCCCCAATTCGCCTCCAAAGCTGACATTACGCTGTAGTTGTTCTGGTGACTTTTAAAAAAGGGCTTTTAAAAATGTTTCCTATTTGAGCTGTTTAGTAGATAGCAGTAGAGTCCCTACTTAGAATACCAACGTAGAGCACTGTATAGTAGATGCTCCCCTAAGTCAGTACCCTTATGTGGGATTCTCCTACTTAGAATACCTAATTAGGGTGCTGTTTAGTAGATTTGTTTTTTATGCTGTTGTGCTGGATGGGAAAAGTGCTGCCCATGGTGAATTTGAAATGTCACGCCAAGGGCGCATAATTCATTGTTGCACAATAGAATGTTGCCATGTAATGTAAATTGTGTAGTGCATATATGAATTGGCCACTTGGTTGCAAGGTCAGATGACAGAAGGGGTAGTGTGAATTGCATAGGAGTGTGAAAGGGGGCAGATGGTTTGCATATGCATTGATCCCTTGATTAGTCAAAGGCTCTGTAAGGTGTGAGAAGTCACACATAAGTGGCCTGGAAGTCTAGCGCCAATGAAAACTAGCTGACTTCAGCCATATGGCACCTACCTTTTAATTGATGAGTTGATTTCTGTGATATGTTAAAGATCATTAGCTTTCAAGAAACAAAAACAAAAAAAACAAGCATTGTGTTCCAGCATCATATCCAAAAGAAAGAAACATTAATATTTACCCACAGAATAATAATTAAGCCTCATTTTTGTTATATTTGGATTGTGACCAGCACAATCTTCTAATCAATCCCAAACATGATTTGCGTAACTTAACCATAGGGGAAGGGATTGGGATGTCTGCTATATTGGGCCACAAGTAAGGAGTGCGACATATCTATGGATTGGAAAAATGGTGACATATTCAAAGATGCAATTATTATTTATGTGGCAAGTACATAAGAGGAGATAGAACAAAATGTTTCCATTTGGATTGATGTTGGTCTGGAACACAAGGGGGTGGTCACTTATAGTTACTATAACTCTGGACGAGGCTTGGTAATCCACAGGGTATATTTCTATTGATACTGAAGTGTGCATTGTACTTGCTTGAGGGGTCAGAATCAAATTCTAAGTGAGTCACCATCTTTCTTACCAGAAGCCCCATGGGGCAGACGTTTTACTTTGAAAACCTGAGTAAGTGGTTAGGACTTCTGTTATTTTAGCCCTTTTGTTTTTATTTGTTGTTGGTGTAAATAATTTGATTGTCATCTATATTTTTGTTAGCACTGTTACTTTTTTGCTCATAATAAATATTCCTTTATTAAGTTCTGCCATTGTCTGGTAAAGAATCACGTTACCTGAAGAGACTAATTAACGAGTGTTTTGTAATTGCATAGGTATTGTGCTAAGTTGTATTTGGTGGGTTTTTATTGTTACGTTTACCTGGGGGACCAAGGCACCCCATTTATGAATTATCTTGGTGGTGGCAGTATTAAAATACTTAAGTGTGGGTGGTGTTAAAGGGGATTTTATCATTATTTCTGGTCTAGTTAATAGTTAACTTTAACCTTGTCACCACCACAGCTATGTCCCACACACTCTTGAAGCCCTCCACAGTGAACACTCCTGTAATAAGCTTGAAGACAGAACCACAGCAGCCTGCATTTATTACACCTACTCACACTGCAGCGGCAATCCCTAGAAGCTGGCTCAGTGCCTACTCCGACTGAGTGCGCCTCACCACCGCTCCTCAAACCGACGCCAGAGACCAACATGGGAAGTGCACTCAGGGAAGTAATCCCCATGCACTAACTCCACTATACCGCAGCCTGCACCGGGACACTGTGGCTTGCAAAGTACCGCGACTATAACCATCCAACAGCCGGGAAGCCTGTCAACTATGGTCTGTACCCTATGGCGGGACTTTGGGACTCAGCGGGCCTCTTAGGTGCATTATAGGAACTCACCTCATGTCTAGGAACAGGCTGCTTTTTCCTATCTTCCGCATTGCCAGAGCCTGCAGCGACCCCAGCTTCAGACAACATAAACGAATCAAGGCACACAACGTGTATTGTACCACTGTTAGCCACATCAGATGTCACTTAGGCTGCAATTACTGGTAAGCGTGTATCTCCTCGGTTAATGTTAGTTTTATCTTCATGCTTTCTGCTGATGACTGCCCAGTATGCTACATTATACCTGGTGGTAACCTGCCTTCATACCTATCTTGGCTAAGCTGGCGACCCAATAACCCACACAAATGTCAGTATGTCTATCTGTATCCTGTGGGGATATTTATGGGATAATAATAGTAACAGTGAGAATTGCCCACTAATTCAATTCTCAGATCCCATAGAACGTTTATCGTGTTAAGTGGAAAGTATTTCATATAAATAATCACAATGTATAAAAATAGATTTTTATTTATATGACAAATTAATAATAATAATATATAACATGCGTGACAATAATCAATGAATATCCGGTATAAAATGGTATGCAATACAAAGAAATGGGTATTACGTTACAATGGCTAAATAGCATTTCCTGTCAAGAATTATTTATAACTATCCTTAACACAGGCTGAAAGTGAAACTTTTCACAGCGAAGAACAGAATTCCTCAGAGTGCAGCGTAAGGTCGTAAAGTTTAGCAGACAGTTAGAATAACCCTTTCCATGCTGGCTAGATCTCCTAGGTAGTTAAGATCTATTCTTATGTAATTTTAAATAAAATAAAATTTAACCCAGTTCATTAGTCATTTTCTTAAAATCATCCAATAAGAGAATTTACCACATCATATAAGCAGATTTTTAATTTGTCTAAAAGATATCTATCTTAATTTAGAGCAAATCAATACACCTGGATAAAAACAGCGGTATGCTAACATGTGATAATATCACATCAATATATAATTATTCTTAATTCCACCTGCAGAATGGAATGTTTATAACTATATAGTCTTAGTTAACTAAGATTTCTTAATATGGAAATCTGACCGTGCTTTATCCAGTCATATATAATGCTATTAATATAATTTAGTTAATTTAATTTAATTAAATGAAACCAGTATAATTACCAGTTGAGTAGATATTTCATCCGATTGGTAGTCTCTCTGCATGGAGGTGTTGGTTAGAAAGTCAGTAAATTCTAAGTGTTAGAGTTTTAGGAGTAGAATGTTAGTCTCAGATGTTGTCCGAGTTGGAATCCCCAAACTTCCAATTCCTCTCTTTTCTCTTTTTCTTTGCATCTCTTGCATCTGCCTCCTCTGTCGTCTATTGTATTCTCTCTCTTCCCTTTGTCCTAACTTTTAAAGGGCCAGACTCTCTGTACGTCATCAGTTGATAACCCAATAGAAGCACTAGAGGTGTGGTTATCTTCCAGATCGCAAATTAGTTATTTGGTCTGTAGAGGGCAGTCTTGTCCCACTAAACATACCTATCCAGGAAAGAGTTAACTTTTCCTGGTGGCTATTTTGACGTCATTTTGCGTTATCTTTATAGCGCCATAATTCAAAATTTCAAAAGGATTTCTTAAATTTTGTCCAGACTTAGCGTCTGCAATTCCTGCCATAATTTCTGATATGACAGATCATGAACTAAGTTTACCCTTTTCCATACAATGGTACCTTATATATATAGACAGTTAAATATTAAATTATTTAATCTTCTCTGTCACAATTGTCTGGGTTTAGATTTGATTATATTCCATTAGCATTAGACAGTCTGTCCAACCCCCTTCCTTATCACTTGGCTTGTATATACTATGCATTCCTCAGCTCTGGGAAAGTGGTTAGCTTACAGATAGAAATATAGTGTCTTTCTGTTAACTTAAAATAACAAAATGGAGTCTGGTCTGTTCAGAGTGACTCAGAATATACACTTTTAGTTTCTATCATAGCACAAAATGTCTGCCGATATAAATACTCTGACAATCCGTACCTCAAATGTCATAACCTGTGAATCGGACGTGATGCTCTGTACTAGATGTGTTAATACCATTTGCAATGTCTATGTTTATATGTGAAATCTGCAAAGCACTACAAAAATAAAGAATTATAATACAATAGACAGTTTTGAGGATGATCTGTTTTTCCCAGTGGCGCACAAATCTTTGTAACAATTGTATTGTTTGTATAAGTATGTCCTGTTTCTTTTTGTACCGATTTTGTTAATTTCCATTTATAATGATTACGCTTATACCTATGATGATATGACTAATGCTATATTTGTTCCTTGATGATATGGAAACAATTATAAAATGTGCTGGCACGCCAATAGGGTTTCCAGTGTCAGCAAGAGCAGCATGTTATACGTCCGGCACAACAGCATTTAAAAAAAAAAAAAAAATATATAGGAAAGTATTTCAAATTGTATTTTAAATTGCTGCTAAAGTGATATTAAAAGTCACAGAGACCAGAACTGTTTATGCAAAACAACATTAAAAAAACAAATTATAAAGTTTTCACACAAACTAATGTGCATGGTATGAAAAGTGCTGCCATGCCAATGAGATGAACAACATGAAAAAGTTACTAAACAGCACCCTAATTGGGTATCCTAAGTAGGGGAATGCCACATCAGGGTATAAAATGAAGGAAGCTGTCTAATAAACAGTGCCCCATGGGGAATAATGGATATCTGAATTTCACAATAGAATCAGATTTTTTTTTCCCCTTTACACATGTCTAAGCTACATGGGATAAGCTTTAGATACTGTATGCCTTTGGATATTGTTAGGCATGAAATCGCTGCCATGGACTTATGCACTAACACGGTTCTGCTTTCCTTTGTCTCTATAATCAGCTGCTGGGAATATTCAAAGAAGTCACACCATTTCAGATGGATTATCAATAAGTATCCAAAAGTTGAATGCGTAGTATATCATATATTTAAAACACCGTTTATTTAGGGGTGTATACATCAACGGAAACATTAACCAATCATAGGAGTATAATTTTTCACATAACATTTCGGAATGCTGTTAGTCTCCTTTTCACTGATGCAAGTGACAGTATGAGATTTGGAACCCAATTAAAATTGCAGGTGCTAGAAATAATGATATTTTTTTCAAGTGCAGGATATTTATAAAAGATAGCGAAAGCTGGTGTCAGGCGCAAGAGTAGAAGAACAGAAAAATATTACATGTTTAAAAAAAATGCGAGCTTAACTCTTTCAAAGCACGAGTATCTTGTATTATAATTCTAAGATTTTACTATTAACATGACGTAAAGTCATAATTTTATTAACGGAGGCTCCTATTATGCTATCTCTTTCTTTATTTCCCCTCAGCAGCAAAGAAAAAAAAATATAAACTTGAATGTAATATGAATAAAAGGATCAAATATAACAAATCTGCCTATGAACAGGGCAGCCAGTCTGGTACAGGAACAGCCTATAAAAGGTCTGAACTAGCAGCTAACTTTTTCATTCTGTGTTTAATGCATTATATATATATATATCTATCTGTATTTGTTTCATTATTTGCATGTTGGCAGGGAGTTTTTCCACTGCTTTGTGCTGGGCTGTCTCTCCCTGCTTTTGCAGCTCCCCTTGGGGAGCACAGGTTTGGAATTCAGGCCTCTGCTGGTTGTTTTTCCTCCCTCCTTTCTTCCCTCTGTGGCGTAGTGGCCTTGCTAACCGGCACTGCGGCGGTCCTCTACACCTTGGATTTCCAGCGCGTGTGCTTGGCTCCACTTTGACGAGTGGTTTCTGTTTTACCTGGCGGCACGAGTGTTTGGCTGCGAGCGCTCCCTGCGTTCACTGGCCATTGCGTGGGGCGGGGCCTGCTTATCTTCGGCGCACTTTTTTTCTACGGAAGCGTGTGAAGGCGGATCTTGGCGGCCTACTTTTTCGCTTTCCAGCTGAGGGACAATAAAGAAGGAGCATAATAGGAGCCTCTGTGTCATTAATAAAATCAGGCCTACTGGCCATTTGGTCTTTCAAGCTATGTATACAGTGTTACTTTACCTATGTAATAAATACAGAAGTAAAGAGCAGGACATGAGACTGACACCCTGTAACATAATATATACAGTATAGCTGCTCTGTATGTCTAGGGGAATATTCACTAAGCATTGCATAGGTAAAACAATTCATTTCCAACTGATATGGTGTATTATTCTGTTGGATGTAATAATTTGAAAATGGACAGTCTGTGCTTGAATTTGTTCCAAGGTGTGACAGTTATCATTCAGAGATGCCCTCCTGCATTCCACTGTTGCCATAAGTAATTGAATATCTATAGCCGAGTATGTGCTTGAAACAAATATGTTACCGATATGTAAATTTCTAATAATATTAATAATAATAAATGTGGACGTTTCTTTTCAGACGCTTTCATTTGTACCTACACCAGTGCCAATCATAGAATGTTTTTCAGATGTTAGCTCAATGGAAAAACTGTAAAATCCCGCTTTGGTGAATACACATATAGACATGTGCAACAGCTCTGGCACTAATAGTTGATGTGAGTTTATTAGATAGACCTAGATAGATGTGGATGACATTGGAATGATTTATAAAGGATGAAATGTTAAGGAGCTTAATCTTTTCAGAAATAAAATCTAATCTTACCCACTTAGACAAGGGAATATTAATTCTCCATCATCACATCCTTGCGTCTTTCCAAATACTCCCACTCCTCTATGGAGAAATGGGCAGACACATCCTCACACCTTACAGGAACCTGACACAGACAATAATGGACACATTGGTTTTACTGCATAATGACCCATTCCCAACAGCCTCATTTCTCCAATCAGCAAGTGGATGATCTTCGTCAGTTCCAGGATCGTCTTGCCAGAGTGTTTCTCCTGTATTAGGTAGTAAGGTGGAGGCACCGTGCTGGAGCTCTGGGAACTAGAGAATTCTTCTGTTACCAGGGGAATGCAACTGTATGTAACACGTTAACCTTCTTCACAACCACACAATCCTACATATAAAAAGGAACATTCATTCACTTTTATAGGACCACTCCAAGCACCATAACCACTACAGACAGCTGCAGTTATTATGGTGCCAGAAGTGCCCTGGCCCTCTCAGAATGACCTGTTTTAGGAAGGTTTGGCAACTTACCTGGATACCCTGGTACGTGTGCCAGATCCTGATTTGCCTGATTGACGTGTTCACTGAGCTAAGCAGGGCGATATAGAACTGTGCTCAATGCCAAAGAGCGCTCAGTTAAAGGATCACTATAGGGTCAGGAACACAAACATGTATTCCTGACCCTATAGTGTTAAAACCACCATCTAGCCCCCCTGGGCCCCTCATGCTTCTATAAATATAGCAAAATCTTACTGTATTCAAGCCAGAAGCTGTAGATTTACATGCTGTTTGCCTCAGAAAAAAAGCTGTCTGCTGACATCATCAGATAGGATTGGCTGAGGCTGACAAAGAGGCAGATCAGAGGGCAGAGCCAGCACAATCCAAACACAGCCCTGGCCAATCAGCATCTCCTCATAGAGATGAATTGAATCAATGAATCTCTATGACGAAAGTTCAGTGTCTGCATGCAGAGGGAGGAGATACTGAAAGTTTGGATGCATTTTAGGCAGCCATGACCCAGGAAGGATCTCTAACAGCCATCTGAGGAGTGGCCAGTGAAGTTATCACTATGCTGTAATGTAAACACTACATTTTCTCTGAAAAGACAGTGTTTACAGCAAAAAGCCTGAAGGTAATGATTCTACTCACCAGAACAAATTCAATAAGCTGTAGTTGTTCCTGTGACTATAGTATACCTTTAAGACTCTCGGCTAATGAGGGTAGCCCACATAGCATAGTGAAAGCAGGCTGTTCGCTGCTGGTTATCCAGTGGTACCCACGTAAGTTGTCAATTGTTCTACAACAATGTTAGTTGGCAAATGACTCTGGGAAGGTGCCAGCACACTCCTGACACACAAGTGTAGCAGGTTCTAATGGTTATTGTGCTTGCAGTGTTCCTGCAAGGACTGATGATATTTTGTCTTTCTTTCTTTACTTACCCGGTCGCCGGCGATGGAGGTTGGGGGGACTCCCAGGGAGCCCCCCGCGGCACGTCCGACCCCCGGCTATGTGAGAGTGAAGTCCTTGTGAGGACCTCACAATCACATGGCCAGGATAGCTGCCTCTAGCATTGCCAGCAGGGGGGCTGCCCGTAATGACAGGTGGTCCCCCTGCTGGCTGGAAATAAAATAAATAAAATTAAAAAAAGTTAAAAAGTGTAAAAAAAATAAATTATATATATACTTAGATCATATATATATATGTATATATATATATGATCTAAGTATATATATATACACATATACATACACACACATACACTGTCTAGGTGTATTTTACTATTAATATATATATATAATTATATATTAATATCAAATTACACGTAGACTGATATTGATTAAATATATATATATATATAATTATTGTTATATATAATATAAAAAAATTAAATATGTAAATACGTTAAATAAAATTTAAAAAATAATTAAAAATATATAGATGTGTGTTATTTCATTCTAACTGTATTGTGATATTAATATATATATTTATATCAAAATACACGTAGAACGAAATAATATATATATATATATACGTATATATCACTATATATATATACCTATATATAAATAAAAATATTTTTTACAAATTATATATATATATATATATACACACACATATATATACACAAACGTGTATATATACATATATTAATTCTACATATATATTTATGTAATATTTTTACATAATTAGGTATCTTTATTAATTACAATTAGCGGGACCTGCCTGACAACCCATGCCGAAAGTAAAGGGAATTTAATTTGCTAGCACTATATTTAACCCTATAACTTTACAAGACACCATAAAACCTGTACATGGGGGGCTACTGTTCTACTCGGGAGACTTCGCTGAACACAAATGTTAGTGTTTCAAAACAGTAAAATGTATTACAACGATGATATCGCCAGTAAAAGTGAATTTTTTTGCATTTTTCATACACAAACAGCACTTACACGGCCGATATTATTGCTGCGATACTTTTTACTGTTTTGAAACACAAATATTTGTGTTCAGCGAAGTCTCCCGAGTACAACAGTACCCCTCATGTACAGGTTTTATGGTGTTTTCAAAAGTTACAGCGTCAAATATAAGGCTTGTGTTTAATTTTTTTCACATTAAAATTCGCCAGATTGGTTACGTTGCCTTTGAGACCCTATGGTAGCCCAAGAATGAAAATTACCCCTTGGCGTTTTTTGCATTTTTCACACACAAACAAATACTAACACTAACTTTGGCCAGTGTTTGTGACCAAATGGCTACTAAAAAAGACTGGACATACCCCATTTGCAATACCTTGGGTTGACTACTATTGCAAATGATATGCCATTATGGGTGTAAATTTCATTACTGGGCTACTATAAAGTCCCAAAGGCAACGTAACCAATCTGGCGAATTTCAATTTCAAATGTAACGTGCTATATTTGACCCTGTAACTTCCCAAAACGCAATAAAACCTGTACATAGGGGGTACTGTTTTACACGTGAGACTTTGCTGAATACAAATTTGTGTATTTTATTGCAGTAAAAGCAAACAGTATTATGACATTGACCGTTAAAATGTCATGTAGAACAAAAAAAAATCAAAAAAAATCTTTTCTCCCATTTTTTTCATATTAAATTATGTTTCATAGCTAAATATTTGATATTAAATGAAAGCCCTGTTTCCCCTGAATAAAATGATATATAATAAGGGTGGGTGTATTTAATATGAAAGAGGTGAATTACGGTTGGACAGACATGTAGCGCAAATGCCAGGTTTTGTTTACATTTTGTTTCGTTCACAACGTGTACATTTGGCTCCGTCCTTAAGAGGTTAAGGACCAAACTTCTGGAATAAAAGGGAATCACGACATGTCACACATGTCGTGTGTCCTTAAGGGGTTAAAGGGACTCTCCAGTGCCAGGAAAACAATCCGTTTACCTGGCACTGCAGGTCCCCTCTCCCTCCTACCTCCCATCCCCGGTTGCTAAAGGGGTGAAAACCTTCCTCTGCCACCGCTCCTCCCCTTCATTACATCAGCCAGCGGAGGAGACTGACCCCGCCCACCGTGTGGGGACAGCTAATGTGCATGCGCGGCAATGCCGTGCATGCGCATTAGACCTCTCCATAGGAAAGTATTGAAAGTGCTTTTCAATGCTCTACTATGGGGATTTTAGCGACGCTGGAGGTCGTCACTCAGCGTGAGGACATTCAGTGATGCTATAGCACAGAAAACCTGTGCTATGGACCAGGAAGTGCCCTCTAGTGGCTGTCTAGTAGACAGCCACTAGAGATGGAGTTAACCCTGCAATTAATTATTGCAGTTTTCCATGCAGGGTTAAGGGTAGTGGGAGTTGGCACCCAGACCACTCCAATGGGCAGAAGTGGTCTAGGTGCCTGGAGTGTCCCTTAAATGTTTAGGTTTTTTTTGTAAATCTTTGATTGTTAAATAAATAATACATAAACAAGTTATAGGATTACTATAGAGTCAGAAAAACAAACCTGTTTTCCTGACACTATACAATCCTAAGGTTCCACCCACCCTCAGGGTGCCCCTCCCACTGGGCTGAAGGGGTTAAAACACCAGCCACTTACCTTAATCCAGTGCCGGGCTCTCTCGGCACTTGGTGACCTCTCCTACCCCGCTGACATCAGCTCCTGAGTGGAGCCGAATGCGCATGCGCAGCAAGAGCTGTGCGCGCATTCAAACAGTCCATAGGAAAGCAATGCTCAATGCTTTCCTATGAACGTTCTGCATGCTGGATGCGATTTTCGCATCCAGCGTCGCAGAAGCGCCTCTAGCGACTGTCAGAAAAACAGCCACTAGCGGTTGGATTAAGCCTGCTATGTAAACATATCAGTTTCTCTGAAACTGCTATGTTTACATCTGAAGGGTTAAAACCTGGGGGACCTGGCACCCAGACCACTTCATTGAGCTGAAGTGGTCTGGGTGACTATAGTGTCCCTTTAACCCAGTGGTTCCCAAACATTTAAGGTTCAAGGTGCCCTTAATATTTTTCCAAGGCACCGCAAGTCAAAATTTCTAGGTTGTTTATCTGTACAGCGCTACGGCATTTACTGGCACTATAGTGTAATGTACAGTGTTGGTGTTTGTAAGGGTGCTTGTATATAGTTTGTGTTTTAATACGGGGTGTGTTTGTATGTAATATTTGCATTTGATTACAGGGGTGCGTTTGAATGTAATGTTTACTTTTAAATGCGGATGTACATTTATATGAAGTGGTGTGTTTGTGTATCTTTTTGGAGTTTGAATGCAGTGGTGTGTTTTTTATGTAATATTAGTGTTAGATTGCATGAGTGTGTTTGTATGTTGTGCTGGTGTATGACTGCTTGGATGTATGCACATACACTACCACATACATACACAGATATACATACACACAAATTCATATAGACACCAACACATAGATACACCTTAGCACACGCATACACAGACATGCACCTTGACACACATACATTGATCAAACATTGATACATGCACACACCATGCTATAGATACACACACTGACATAAAAACACACACAGATGGACATACATAGATGCATATCCTGACACACACACTGACATTTATATACAGTGGTGTATCCTGGTTTTGTGCTGCCCTAAGCAGGACAAAACTCAGGCACCCCCCCACCCCACCTTCTAAATACACACACACATAGTCAAACACACACACACACACACACAGTCAGACACAAACACACACAGTCACACACACACACACACACACTCACATTAACTTTTTTTTTTTATTTAACCCCCGCACCCCCAGCCTCCTTACCTTTGGGAATGCTGGGGGGGGGTTCCCTCTCTCCCTGGGGGTGCAGTGGCTGGCGGGCGGCTGGCGAGGGAGTTCTTCCTCTGAGCGGTCTGCTCAGCTCCCTCGCGCGCCGCAGAGTGAGGCTGGGAGCCGGGTTGATGACGTCATATTCCGGCTCCCAGCCTCACTCTGCGGAGTGCGAGGGAGCTGAGCAGACTGCTCAGAGGAAGAGCTCACTCGCCAGCCGCCCGCCCAGCATGTTAGTTAGCCGCGAGGCTAACAAGGCATTTGCCCTGGGCATTTGGGGGCGGCGTTTTTGCCGCTCCTTGAAAAATGCCGCCCAAGGCAAATGCCTTGTTTGCCTCGCGGCTAATATGCCCCTGTATATATACACACACACATGCACAACCTGAGTCACACACAGATGCACACTGACACATACACACACAAGTGACATTTTGAATATCTCCAGCCACCCTCCTGTTAGCTTACATTGTGTGTGCAAAAGGGTGGCTTGGAGTCCTGGTGGGAGTGAGGGCTCTGAAACTCTTCGTACTCCTCTTCCCTCATGCTGCGGTGGCCTCTTCTCCCTCCCGTGCTGTATCCTTGCACAAAGCTGGGAGGAAATAACAGGCTGTCACTTCCTCCCAGCCGGCCACCATTACAGGTGCCCGGTTGTGGTCTTAAAGGACCACGGCACCCGACCGGGCCCCTGTAATCATAGCACCAGAGAAACATTCCGTGGCACCCCTGTGTGCCTGTCGCTGCGCCCCAGGGTACCCCGGCACACAGTTTGGGAACCGCTGTTAACCCTTTGGCCATTATGCAGAAAAACATGTGTCCCCTCTCCTATGCATGACACAAATGAAGACTACTCCTCATTTTACTTGTATGTCTCCCAGCAGCATCACCCCACCTGTAATTGCACCTCAGCTCACAGCTAAACAACAAAATCTCCTTTATATTTTTTATTTTACTTCCATATAATCCATTCCACAATCCTGAATCCTGAAGCTTTATAATAATGACCATTACAGAGAAGCTTTTTGATAAAACTGAATCCAAATTTTCTTTCTTTTGTTTATATCAACTACTTGTCCACACGAATTACGGAAGAAGACAAACATTTTCAGTTTGTTATATTATTTATTTTAAAAGTTTTAATCCTCTTTTCCTGTCCTTTCACAGATTTGCATTTTCTACATAAGTGTAATTTATATCTTTTATGGTTTTAACAGAGGGAAGAAAACTAAAAGGATGAAAATAAACTTATGACGACAATTCTACTGGTTGATGTGGAATTAGAGGCCATAACCATTTCAGCTCACTGCAGCGCAGTCCCTAAGGGTTTTGTCAAAATGTTATCCCAGGGCTCGCAGCCTATTGCTGCTGTGCAGTTTTACAAGAGAGGACAGGCTATGCTAAGGAGACCTGCCAGACACTTTGACAAAACAGTCTCTCTTTGCATCATAACCATTACACTGATACATACAATGTGAGAGACAGGTAAAAAATAAAATCCTCTATTCAACATGCGTGTACAGTGAATGGACACTCTGGGCAGCAAAACAAGTTTAATGGATTTCATTGTTTTTGGCTTGAAGATCATGCTGTCTATTTTTTTGCATGCACTAATATGTAGTTTGTACAAAACATATATAAATGTTTTATAGCTTTGCACACTATAAACCGTATTCCTTAGCCACACTCCCAAATTCTAACATACATTTTTCCTTACAGTGACAGCACTGGTCAGTGAGCTGAGCTGCTGGAATAAAAGCAGCCAGCACTACAAGCACAGGACACCCAGGCTGACATGTAAATATATATATATATCCTGTCCTCATTCTCATGTTTGTCTCCCTGCATTGCTCTACTACATAGTCCTTCCAGAGTCTGGTATTCTTTTATGTACTAGACTATGGAAGCACTGTTTATTAGGGCTCTGCATGGATGGATTTATAATTATAAGCATTTCCGTTTGTAATCATGATGGATAACAAATGGAATTATAATGGTGCAACAAACATCCATAATTAATATAACGCTTTGGAAAGAAAACTGGAAAAGCAGCCATTTTTTCAGACCTCCCAGGAGGACATAGAATGAGAGAGCAGGGCTGTATGATGTAACTGTGAGCAGGGTGTGAGGAATAGAAAACTAAAATGCTGACATTGATTATAAATCACATTTGTGTTCCGGATCTGAGGCACGTACTTACAATTGGTATTTCAACTTTCAATCACAAAATGAAATGTCTTGTAAGGATATTCCGGAACAGCCGAGGTAGGTGATCTGTGTGAATTGTTATCAACAAGCTTCCTAACGTAGAAGCTGGATGAAATTCTGGTCAGAAAACTCCACTTGTACATCTTCCCCCCAAAAAGCAGTAATATAAAAAAAAGTATTTATATAATTTTTATTTTTCCACATTTAGTGAAATGCACTCTTTTCTAAGATTAATGCATTAAAGAGGTGCTCAATTACAGCCTGGAGTGTTCCTTTAAATACCCATCAATATATTAATTTCAAGAATTGAATTTAGTGCCTCCTTGTACTAGAGCCAACATTAAAAGCCTTTAAAGAATGTGATCACGCATGGCCTGCGCTGGCTTAAACCATTTAAATAAAAAGAAAAACAACACCAGTTTTTTGAGGGGTGACAGAAATTGAAAATGTACTTCATAATCTTTGCACCATAACTTCCCACACAGGTTCAAAGACATTTACATCTGGTGATCAATGAATGTAATTTGACTTGATCCTGGTGGTTATGAAACCCTGATTTAATTTAACATGGATTTTGACATTTTGCAAAACAGGACGTTGTCATTATTAGAACCTTAGTTTGCAAGTGATCATGTGATATAGCATCTTATTCATCTGTCACATGTAAGAAACATTAGACTTCATGACTCCCATGAGATGGTGACCTACACTATAACTGATGGCCGATATGTTCAACACTTGGCAACAGTTATTGTGGGTTAGAAGTATCTTTTGACTTTTGTCAACCCTTTTAGTAACAATGATGGTTATAGACCACCTGGAGTTTAAGATCATATTCCAAAATGGAATGTTCCATTAAGTGTTATCAGTGATGTATGGGGCAAGCAGGACATTCACTGACGGTATAAACGCTGATCCTTACTGGACTATAATATATACCTTCCAGAATGAATGTAAGCAGTTCAGATTTTGTTATGCTTCTCTGCAAGCTTGCCTTAGATGTCAACATTTCCAAATAGCAGCCCAGGAGCAAACTTCAGCTTGGTGAAGCTCACAACTCATTGAGTTGGGGTCACGGAGGAGTTACTTCTGCATTGATTTCTAAGGCTGTACTTTTATGGCACTTAACAACTGTCCTTTGAAATGTTCCTCAATCCCAGTCAGAGATCAGATTTGCGAATACTGTTAATCATTGTCAATGCAGTTTGTCCATGTGTGGAGCATACAGTTAAATTTGAGACACGTTTCTCTGACACAAGCAATTCTGTAGCAATTTGCAAGAAATGCAATTTGGGCCTCAACTGTTTTGGAAACTATTAATTGCCCCAATGAAACTTGTAATTAAAGTTAATGTTAAGACCTCTTATTGCAGGCACGTATTTCTAACTGAATATCACCGTACTAAGATATCTTTAAAGCTTCAGGTTTAGCTGTTAAACTATTTTTTTCTTGTGGTGCCTCTGTTATTTTGTTGACCCCCTGTAGTTTCTTTCCCATATGGGTTTTCCGATGTTTAGTAAGACTTGACTTATGATTAAAACATACCCCACACTCAGAACATGGAAATGGGTTCTTTCCTGTGTGGATCATCTCATGCTTAACAAGATCTGGTCGATTATTAAAACATTTACCACATTCAGAGCATGCAAATGGCTTCTCTCCTGTGTGAATTCGCTGGTGTAATTTAATACTTGATTTTTGAGTAAATAATTTTCCACACTCAGGACAGGGGTAAGATTTAGCTCTGGTGTGAACATTCTTATGTGTATAAAGAGCTGACTTTTGAGCAAAGAATTTCCCACATTGTGGACAGGGGTACCTTTTCCTTTCTGAGTGGATATCCTGATGTATAACAAGACTTGCCTTGCAAGTAAAACATTTTCCACATTTTGTGCATGTGAAAGGTTTAATTCCTGTGTGAATCTTTTGATGTGAAACAAGATTTGATTTGACAGCAAAAGATTTTCCACATTGTGAACAAGAATATGGTTTCTCTCCCGTGTGAGTTCTTTGATGCATAACTAGTTGAGAGGAACGCCTAAAAAATTTCCCACATTCTGAGCAATAAAATGTTTTCTCTTCTGTGTGAATCTTTTGATGTTTAAGAAGATATGACGAACAAACAAAACTTTTCCCACACTCTGAACATGAAAATGGCTTCTTTTCAACATGAATCTGCTCATGTTTACAACAACCTGACTTATCTGTAAAACGCTTGCCACACTGAGCGCAAGAAAATGGTTTCTCTCCTGTGTGAATCCTCTGATGTTTAACAAGGTTTGAGGAACGGGTAAAACACTTCCCACATTCAGAACATGGAAATGGTTTCTTAAGCGTATGCCTCTTCTGATGTTTAAGAAAACTTGATTTATCTAGAAAATGCTTGTCACATTGAGAGCAAGAAAATGGTTTAACTGGAGAGCACGAAAATGGTTTAACTGGTGCATGAACCACGGGTGGGTTAACAGATTCTGAGATACTAGTAGTGTGAGTATTCTGTTGAAATGTATAGATTCTACTATATTTTGAATTAAATTCATTGGACATCAGTACTGTTATAGGTTTGAGTTGTGTCTTCAAAATCCCATTTTCCATAATCCAGATCCCCAATGACTGTGTATGAACTGTAGGTGTATACATTTGTATGCCTGTGACATTGCCTTCTTTACTTGTTGGTTCCTCTTTAATATGAGTAGATGTATGCTCTATCTGTGAATGTTCTTTGGGTGTATAAATATCAGTGTCTGCAATATTTTCTTCTTCACTGGAGGCTGGCTCCTCCTTAATTTTAACAGTTTTATATTCGTTCTGTGTATATTCTGTGGGTATGTTAGTATCTATGATATTTTCTTCTCCACTTGAGACTGGTTCCTCCTTAATAGTAAATGCATTTTCTTTGGGTATATGAATGTCACTGTCTCTGAGACTTTTTTCTTCACTTGAGGCACATTTAGAGCATTTCAATATGTTTCCTGTGTCAATCTTCTGACATTTAATAAGAGAATCCTTTAGGTTCAAATATTTCCCACAAACAGAGCATGATAATGGCTTTTCTTCTGTATGAATTCTCTGATGTTGCACTCGATTTGACATGTGATTAAAACTATTCCAATGGTTAGACACAGCACATGCTTGTTCAGCACCTGTATAATTGTGATCATGTCTGACTCTTTCGACTTCACATATATCTTGTTCCTCCTTAACTTTTATAGATATATAATTGGCATCTCTATGGTGTGTTGCTGTATAAATGTCAGTGTCTGTAAGATTTTCTTCTTCCCATGAAGCTGGTTCCTCCTTGATATGGGTAGATGCATATACTCTCTGTGTACATTCTGTAGGTTTATAAATATCTGAATCAGTGAGATATTCTTCTTCACACAAGGTGGGTTCCTTCTTAATTTTAATAGATGTGTGTTTCGTCGGTGTATGTTCAGTAGGCGTATAAATCTCAATGTTTTTGAGATTTCTACCTTTACAAAGGGATGGTTCCTCTTTAATATGAAAAGGCAAATTCTGGGCATCTCTGTGTTGTATGGACGCATCAACATCAATATCTGTGAGATCTCCTTCTACACATGAGACTTGTTCTTTCTTAATATGAATAGAGGCATATTCTGTCTGTCTGTGTTCTGTTAGTGAATGAATGTTCATTTTATTATTTATTTCATATGAGACTGGCTCCTCCTTTATGCAAACAGATGCATATTCAGTGGGCATATGAATGTTAGGATCTCTTATATTTTCTTCTTCACATGAAGCTGGTTCTTCCTTAATATGAACAGATGAATATTTTGTGGGTGCATAATAGTCCATGTCTGTGAAATGGTGTTCTTCATATGAGTTTGGTTCCTCCTTAACTTGAATAGATGCATAGTCTGTCAATGGGCATTCAGTACATGAAGAAATGTCCACATGTCCGATATTGCCTTCACACGAGGAGGTTTCCTCCTTAATTTTAAAAGATGTGCATTTTGTCTGTGTCTGTTCTGTGGGTATAGAAATATCAGGAGGATATCCTTCTCCATAGGAGCCAGAATCAACTCCCACAACCTTTACAACATTTCTCCTTCTCTTCTGTGTTTTATTTATATTTAGACTACTTTTATCTTCGTTTACATCAACTGAGGAAGCAGCAGGTGTGTGAAATCCTTTAAGGATACTTCTTCCCAAAAAGCCATTTGCTGGAAAATAAACAAAAACTTACACGTCAGTTAACAATAAATTGCTTGAGAAAAAGAAACATCTATTTAGTCATATTGTAACTCAACCAAAATACTCATTTATGAACATTAAAGTTAAATAATTCTGTCTCCTACTGATTACTACATGTATACACATTTACAACAATGAGTAAATATGGTCAAATAAGGTGAAGCAATTAAACCCAAATCAAAATATTCAAAGAGGGTTAACAAAGCATAGCGTTCATGAAATATCACCAAGATGCAACACTTCAGGGAATATTGGACTGGGGCACCGACCCAAGGCATAAACAATGGGTACAACTAGATATGGAAGTCTTTTGTGATCTTGCTAATGTTATACGGCAGGTTGTGTCCACATCGTAAGTCTCTAAAGTTTTGCCTGTGTTTAATATTCAGAATGATAGGTGGATATGTATTAGGGACTTTAACTTGTGGCTTGATGAATGGTGCCAGGAGCAATTTGGCTTTGTTTATCAAGGTAGCTCTATTTGGAAAAGAAATTAACTGCACAAGAAATATGGTTTGCATCTTTCTCAAAAGGGAACAGATGTTTTCAGTGAGCAGTTCAGAGGAATAGCATGGAAGTATTTAAACGAGGGGAGTGGGGGAGGACAAAATGGTGAAAAAAAAAAAATCAGTCCCTTTGCCCCCCAAAACAAGAACAGAAAGTACCTTTAGCAAGTGTGTTAAAAATGATAAGCTTAGAGTCATGTCTACAAATGCTCGCAGTTTAGGGAATAAGATCCATGAACTGGTGGCAATAGTGGCAACTGATAGTGTAGATTTAGTCGCTGTTACTGAGACATGGTATAATGAGAAAAATGACTGGGACATAGCAATACCAGGGTACTCTTTATATAGAAAAGATAGGGGGAGGGGGTGGCCCTGTATGTGAGGCAAACATAGAGTCCGTTTGGGTTACGTTAGAATTTGGTAATCACACAGTAACTCGTGTAGGTGTGATTTATAGGCTCCCTGGACAAATAGAAGAGTTAGATATACTAGTTGAGGAAATAGCTTAAATGACATTTAAAGGAGAAGTTATAATCATGGGTGACTTTAATCTTCCTGATGTGAACTGCAAAACCAAAATAGCTGCTTGTGCCAGGAGCACACATATTCTAAACTCCCTATTGGGATTGCCTCTAAAACAAATAGTTGAGGAGCTTACTCGTAAGGACGCTGTGGCGGAACCAGCCTTGCCACTGGGCATTGGAGAAGACTGATTGCCGGCCTCCTGCCCTGTGACTATGGCCCCATGTTGAAAGGATGGATTTTCCCCTGCAAAGACCCAAAAGTTGGGTCTTTCGGTACTTTCCCTATGTGAGCAGTGTTACCTAGATAGCTATGCCATGGAGCCCATTTGTATAATGAGAGACTATGGGAAAGACTTTGGCTCCATGGCAATTGAACTGTATGTGTGTGCTCTGAGCGCCATTCAGTAATAATGTATGCTCAGATCTGAGCTATCTGGGGATATGTTGAATGTACCTGTTTTGTGCAATGGCTGCACAGTTATATGTTTTTATGTGTTTTATTGTCTTTTGCTGCCATGTGGCTAATGGAGTTTTGCCTCTGTCCTGGAGATAATTGGATTACTTCCCCAATTATCTCCAGGATAGAGGACTCTGTGGAACTGGTTTTGGGCAGAAAAGCCATGCTGCATTTGGTCAAATAGGACTTTTCCTTAACTTTTGAACCACTGGACCAATATGTATGATTTTGACATATGTTTGTATTTGGAGTATGCTGATTCTGAAATGTAAGTTTTATGTGAATGTGATGCATACTTTTCAAGTTATGAATAATGTGGAAAAACTGTATTTCTCTGGCTGTGATAATTAGATTAACCATTGTGTTCAGTAATCATATCACAGCCAGAGGGGAGGATTTTGTGTGGGAGTGTCTTTCTGTAATGTACGTTTGTTATTGGTTGTTATTTAAAACCCTGTGGGCAGTACTAAGTTTGTGGATTGGGAATAAAAGAGGCTGTATGTGCCAGTCCAGTCAGTTCCTGCTTACCCCTCAAAGTGAAGTGTCGTCTCATTATTGGGGGAGGATTTATTGTATGCTGTTCCAGTTTGACTGCTAGGAGTGTAAACCTATTCGCATGGTTTTTCCTATCCGGCTGTATACAACATTCATATGCTTGAGAGCATTCATATGCTCCTATGGTTCGGTGGTTTTGGTGTCTGCTGCAGTGCTTGGAGTCCTCAGGAAGTGCTAGGAGCATCCTTTGAGGTACCCAGTCGGGGTGCCAGGTGATCCGTTACAGACGCTATACTAAATTTAGTGTTAACAAATGGAGATTTATCAGATGTTACTGTAGGTGAACATTTAGGATCCAGTGATCACCAGTCAGTGTGTTTTAATATAAGAACAGTGACTGAGTCACACCACACAAAAACAAAAGTTTTAGATTTTACAAAAATAGACTTTTCTAAAATTAGAATAAGCGTATAGGAATCATTATCAGATGGAAGCAGTTTAAATGGAGTCCAGGAGAAATTGGATTATTTAAAAGCTGCACTACTAAAAGCAACA
>OW240922.1:10034965-10045439 GCA_933207985.1 Pelobates cultripes | reverse complement strand
GAAAATTCAATTCAATTAGGCTGACACTGACCAACACCGGATCCCCTGTGACCACTCGGCACCACTGGCCCCCACATGTGCTCAAGGCCCTGAAGGACTGCCTTGCAGAATTCCTGCACTTCCTGTTGTCAGGAGTTGGATGACCATGGACTTAACATGCCCTTATGCGCCTAAGTTACCAGACCCGCTATACACCAATAGCAGCCACGTTACCTGAATGTGCAAATAGTTAAGTACTTCAACTCATGATTTACCTTGATCTTAATGTTTCTGTCACTCTGCCAAGCTCACCTTGGCCTGGGGGGGGGGCACTGCTAATGCAGTGTACTAACCTATCCTTGCATAGCAAATGTGTTAAACTAAATTTGTTGTTATTATGAATATTGTGTAAGTGGCACTACCCTTCTATGGGCATTGGCTGAGATACTTATGAACCTTACCTGCTGTAGCACATAGCCCACGGAGAATGAAGCTTAATGTGCCCTCCGTTTTATCTCCATGGTTCCTAACTTGTTGTACCTACATTATTGTCCCACAGTTCTTTTACACACACTGTTGCTATGCCTAGATTGCCTACCCACGGTAATCATTGATACTAACCTCTCTGCGCACCCAGTGACTATAACCTTTTAGATATAAGCTATAGTTTTGTCCCCAAAGCTCTTTATCTCAGCAAAATCTTGACAGGACAAAGCACTGTACGGATGTCTTCTATATTACTGTTGATGCCTTAATTGATAGCCTGTTAGCTATGTACTTGTAGGGTTGCCTACTATAGCCGGGACGTGTCCCTCTAATCTTATTTAAGAGGCTGACGGCACACCTGTAGTATCTCACTTATAAGCGTCACCTTAGTTTATACGTCTGGTAGTCGAAAGCCTGTTATATAACATATTCATGCATGTTCACCAATCTGTCTTAATAACTAACGATGAAAATGCCTTACACACATTATAGACACGTTGGAAAGTCTGTAACTATGCTACTTACCTTTAAAAAATGTGTACAGTAACCATCCATGCCATATGTCTGTTTAAACTATGTTATTCACCCTTCTTGTTACTGCTGTTGTGGCATTACAAGAGCATGTACTCACTGTACCACAACAACAAAAAAGAATTAAAAAAAAGAAGAGGATAAAGGTCTAGCTGACTGCCGCAATGAATATTTTTGTTCTGTATTTACAGATGAAAATGAAGGAAAGGGACCTCAGTTAGGAAAAAGGAGAAATCAGTCATTTATTACATGTTTGTTTAGAGAGGAAGAAGTTCTATTTCAACTGTCAAAAGTAAAGAGACTTGTTAATCAAGTTTTCTTTGCCATAAGACACCTATTTTTAACTTCAAATTATGTTCTAACCTTACATAGTCTTACATTTTTTTATTTTTTTATTTTACCTATGATGTCATAGGTCACAAATGAAAGCCACATGATGCCATTTTGATGCCAGATTTGAAATGTTACTAACCTTACCGTCTTCCCAGGAGCACCTACACATTTTAAAAGCCCTTTTAATGAGGTGAAATGTATTACTGTCTTTAAATTATACCATTTTTATTGTTTTTAATAGTTATAAGTAAAGTTCCCTTTTTATCCTTGCTCCTGGATGCATTCTCATCTGTGAACGACATAGTTATAGTCATAGTGCTTTAGTGGATAATATCCTCATAATTGGCATAGAACAACATAGTTAAAGCCATAGTGAGGATATTATCCGCTAAAGCATTAAGCATTACATAGAGATTGCCCCAAAAAATTAAAGTAATGTTTTGTTTTTTTCACTGCATGATTTTATTTATGGAGGGCACTATATTTTGTGTCCTGTTTTCACATGATACTGTTGACTACTCTTGACTGGAAATAGAAAGTGGTGATAGTACCACTGTTTGCTGCTTTACTAGAGCAACTAAAGTCTCTGCTGCATGTGAGTGCATACATTATATACTTACATTATTATCCTTAGTCACCTTACGTACTACACTATATACTGTTCCTGTTTTCTTCTCTGCTTTATGTCTGGGTGAGAACGAATATAGAACCCAAGAATATAGTTCACAGATTCTCAGACAGGGATTGTTCCGTCCAGGCCTATTATCTCAGAGCTGGTGTGAAACTCCACCTAATGTAAGTGGCACTCCACAATTATTTTGGTCCTGACATAGAGATATACTACATCATTGGATCTTTTTTGTTTTACATACTTCTAAAGTGCAACCATAAACCCCCTGTGAATAATCCAGATTCCTGCTTAGATCATTCAATAAACTTCTATTTAGTATGATGTTCGCGTTCTCAGCGAAGACACTGGCCTTCAGTTAATAGACATAAATTGGCCCAGATCTCTTCCAGTCATGTAATTTGAAATGTATACAGATATAAAAATATACTTTAGAAATATTCAGGCAATATATTCTATATATTTCTACTTATAAAGGTTCTCCTTTTTTCTCTAATGTCTTCAGTTGGCCAGCAGTTCCTTTTTTCTATTGTCCATTTTCAATTCAATATTAATATATTGATGAATGTAATTTTCTTACTTAATGTCATTTGTATGTATTATTCAAATATAAATTGCACTAAATAATAATAAAAAAGCTCAGTATCTTCAAAATGTCTGGAAATTAATTTCAAACTTCTTTCTATGTGGTATTACTTCATAGGATATTCCCGAATGTCTCGTCTACATGCTGGAGATGTCAGAAAAAGGAGAGGGTACTGTGATGCATATTTGGTGGAACTGTCTAAAATGAATTACACCTTTTAATGCAGATTTAGTACTTCTGCATATGACCACAAAGCCAATATCTGTCTACAGAAAATAAATTTTGAGACACTTTCATAAAAAGACACTCCACACTTTAATATATGTTTGAGAATTTTTAATAAGTCTTTCTAATATGTGTTGTTTTAATTTGCCCCATTAGATTATCTGTGCAATATATCTTTTCAATGCAATGAATAGTCATTCTCCTTTAGCCCCTTAAGGACACATGACATGTGTGACATGTCATGATTCCCTTTTATTCCAGAAGTTTGGTCCTTAAGGGGTTAAGCATGGACATTCTGATATTGGTAATTGGTATGGACATTTGCTCTATATATTTTAATTGCATGTAAATGAAGGTTTTCTGTGATAGCCAATAACAAGGTGGTATTCTTTGACTTTTTGGGTTAGTCCCGCCTATAAAATGGACATAAATACCATTAGTAGCAGTGAGAGGGCAGATCTGAGGAAGTTGATTAGATCTGTGAAACATGTCATTCTGAATGACGTCATCATGCTATGTGTGACATCAATGCCCAGCCTCCCAGAACCAGAGTTGCGAGTAAGAGGTTCAGAGCCGGCAATTGAATCGAACAGTGCTTGGAGCACTCCATCTGTGGGGGACTTAATTTCCAAAGAGTGCTATGTTAAACCTCTCCATATTTAATTAATAAGGATTAGTGGAAGAAGGCTGCTGCCTGGTGGATTCCTTGTGAGATACTTACACAAGTGATTTGTTTGGAGCTCCATAGCCGGAGCTGTCTTCACCTGCTCACTGTTTGTGAGTGTGCAAATATTTATGTTTAGGTTATTATTGGTTTGGTATGTTTGGTGCATTTTTGTATTAAGTGTGTTTACACTTAGCACTTTATTATTTATTTGTATGCACTTTACACGGAAGTGTGCCTACACAAATGTTTTGCACTTTTTTGTAACAATAGTGCACAGTGTTTTTGCACTACCCTCTTTTCATCTTAAAGGCATAGTGCACTTTTATATGAAAGTGGGCATACTCATGAAAGATATTTAAAGTTACAGTGCACCTTCATTTTGTTTCACATTCTTTCATCATGCTGATGGTCTGACTCTTCTTTTCATTTGCCACTATCAAACCCCCTTCTTTTTCCCAGTTCTCTATACAGTTTCATTTTCACTGTTTTACTTCATGTACTAAAACTGAGCATGAATTTGGAAATGTACGGAAACATCCCTTTTAGTCTTTCAGATTTGTTTTACTTTTCTTGTTCTATAATACTGTATAGTACACTTTGTCAATATAAATGCTTAAAAATCTTGAGGAAATAGATAACCTTTTGACAAGACAATGTTATCTAGCCACATGCAACATCGGAATGGTTCAAGAAACAAATGTGAATGCAGCCAAATTAACTTGTGACTGTGTTTCTAGTCAAAACAAGGATTGAGAATCAGCATCTAAGAGCCTGTTTAAACCCCATATAATACTGCTTGTAAATGGATTAAAGGAACACTTAGTGTTAGGAATACAAAGATGTACTGCTAACACTAACATGTACCCCAACCCCTGCAGCCCTCGCCCTCCCCCTCCCCTTTACTCACTAACCAGTTTAGAGGCCCATCTCCTCCGACGTCAGCAGAAGGAGGGATCTAATGCACATGTGCAACAAGTGCATTAGGCCTACCCCATAAGAAAGCTTTGCCTCAATGCTTTCCTTTAAGGTTTTCTCTGACGCTGAACATCCTCATGCAGAACGTGAGGACGTCTAGTAGCTTTTCACGGAGTCAAACTTCTTGAAACTCCAGGAAGTACTTCTAGTGGCTGTTTGGTAGACGGGAACTACAGGCAGTCTTAGTATTTAGTTTCTATAAAACAGCCATGCTTTACATTGCAGGACTAATTGGGACAGGGCCATTGCACCCAGACCACGTCAATAAAATGAAGTAATCTGGGTGCCTGCAGTGTCCCTTTAACAAATATTAACATGTGTAGAAGGCCATTTTATCAGAGAAATATATTTCGCTATTTTAACATGAAAACCACTGCAGAAGAATATCTTCATGATCTATAAAACAATATGTTTATATTTGCTACACAGCTTCTACCTAATGTATCTCTAATGGGGTATTTGTTTATGGCTGTACTTATAGTCTACAAAAAACATGTTTTCAGAAATCAAACCTAATCTTACCCAGTGAGCTGGGAGGCTGGTGGTTATCCATTCAAGGCCGATGTCAAATCCTTTCAGCAATCCTTGTATCCTTTTAGATACCTCCACTCCTGCAGGGAAATAGACAGAGACATCCTTATAGGAACCTGACACACAATGATACAACCACCATCCAGACACATTCCTTTGTTTTACAGTATAATCTTCCATTCCCAGCAGGCTCTCCTCTCCAGTCAGCAGCTGGATGATCTGATTGGTCAGCTCACTGTTTCTCCCATGTATCTGTGAGTAAGATGGAGAAACCTTGCTGGTGCCCTGGGTCCTACAGGATTCTTCCTAACATAGGAAGTGACTCTCTCACCTTCTCAAAAACACATAATCCTAGATATTGAGACACCTTTATGAACAGATATTATTTTGTTTTTATTTAGCATTTTACAATGCGATTGTTTCACTACAAATTTTATTTGCTTTACCCATGGAAAACATATTTGTAGGGTTCAACAAATCCAATATATCACGTCACCATGACACCCCAGAAGTCGGACCAGGCTCCTAGATTTGAGTTCATTGTCTCATGTTGGCTAGTTGGACAGATCATTAAACCTTCCCTGACTCCATAGCAAACTGCATGCACAGGAACACTCCCAGCCCTTAACAGATACTAGTTAGCTCTCAGCTTATCACTGGTTGCCCACTTCGAGAAACAGTACGCACTGTTTTTGTCAGTGGGGGGTGCAGTGATAGGTTGAGAAGCTTGGACTTGTCACCAGTGGGGTACCTCAGGGATCTGTACTTGGACCCATTCTCTTTAATAATTTTATTAGTGATATTGCAGAAGGTCTTGATGGTAAGGTCTTTTTGCTGATGATACTAAGATATGTAACAGGGTTGATGTTCCAGGAGGGATAAGCCAAATGGCAAATGATTTAGGTAAACTAGAAAAATGGTCAGAATTGTGGCAACTGACATTTAATGTGGATAAGTGCAAGATAATGCATCTTGGACGTAAAAACCCAAGGGCAGAGTACAGAATATTTGATAGAGTCCTAACCTCAACATATGAGGAAAGGGATTTAGGGGTGATTATTTCTGATGACTTAAAGGTAGGCAGACAATGTAATAGAGCAGCAGGAAATGCTAGCAGAATGCTTGGATATATAGGGAGAGGTATTAGCAGTAGAAAGAGGGAAGTGCTCATGCCATTGTACAGAACACCGGTGAGACCTCATTTGGAGTATTGTACACAGTACTGGAGACCGTATATTCAGAAGGATATTGATACCTTAGAGAGGGTTCAGAGAAGGGCTACTAAACTGGTTCATGGATTGCGGGATAAAACTTACCAGGAAAGGTTAAAGGACCTTAACATGTATAGCTTGGAGGAAAGACGAGACAGGGGGGATATGATAGAAACATTTAAATATATAAAGGGAATCAACACAGTAAAGGAGGAGACTATATTTAAAAGAAGAAAAACTACCACAACAAGAGGACATAGTCTTAAATTAGAGGGACAAAGGTTTAAAAATTAATATCAGGAAGTATTACTTTACTGAGAGGGTAGTGGATGCATGGAATAGCCTTCCAGCTGAAGTGGTAGAGGTTAACACAGTAAAGGTGTTTAAGCATGCGTGGGATAGGCATAAGGCTATCCTAACTATAAGATAAGGCTAGGGACTGTGGCGAAACCGGCCTCGCCACGTGTCCTTGGAGGGGGCTGCTTGCCCGCCTCTTGCCTTTGGACTATGGACCAGACTTTATGTGAATGTGTTAACCCAGATAGCTATGCCATGGAGCCCATTCGTGTAGTTAAAGACTTTGGCTCCATGGCAATTGAACTGTGTGAATAGGATCTGAGCGCTATTCGGTAGTTTTGTGCGCTCAGATCCCAGCTATCTGGGGATATGTGAAATGTCTGTGTGTTATGTGTAAATGTGACTTTATGTATTTTAAAGTGTTTTGTGTCTTTTTGCAACCATGTGCTTAATGGAGTCTTGTGTCTGTCCTGGGAGATAATTGACTTATCTCCAGGATAGAAGACTCTGAAACTGGTTTGGGCCAGAAAGCCATGCTAATTTGATCACAAGGACTTTTTACTAACTTTTGAACCTTGTCTGATTTGTGCCATTTTTTAATATGTTGTTCCCCTGAATGGATTGATTGTGAATGTGTAATTTTATGTGAATGTGATGTATGGTTTTAGAGTTATGAAAGTTGGGTAGAAAGTATGTTTTAACTTTATGTATAATTGAGTTTCCTCTCAGGATAAGGGGAGGGAATATGTGGGATGTAACTGTGATGTGATTGGTTGTTTTATACCTCCCTGTGGGCGGTCCTGTATTTGCAAGACTGTAATAAAAACCAGGCTGGGTGTGCCAGCACCTGAGTTCCTGTTTTAACCCTCAAAGTGAAGTGTCGTCTCATTATTGGGGGAAGGATTTATGGTATGCTGTTCCAGTTTGACTGCTAGGAGAGTAAACCTATTCGTATGGTTCCTATTCAACTGTCTACAGCATTCATATGCTTGAGAGAAGGTATACGCTTCTCTGGTTTGGTGATTGTGGTGTCTGCTGCAGTGCTTGGAGTCCTCAGGAAGCGCTAGGAGCATCTTTCAACGGAGGTACCCAGTCGGGGTGCCAGGCGATCCGTTACATTGGTGGCAAGCGGTGGGATGGCGTCCTAGTGCGAGGTAAAGCAGCTCAGAGACACAGTTTGTTTGGATTTACAAATTGAAGGCTACGCTAGTGTTTATACAGCGTCCCTGTCTATGTAAAGATTTGGGAAAATGGGGTTCGTGGATCCTTGGGCAACACGCACACCTGAGGAAGAGAGTGAATTGGAATGGAGAGATATTGCCCGGCAAGAACTATGGTACGATGCCCTGGAGGAAGTCCAGTATCAACGGCAGCAGCGCCTTCCTGGTGTCGCATACCGGTTGGAGGAACAAATGGCCTGGTGGATGCCGCTTCTGGGAGACCAACCCGGAGGGCAGCAGGTCAGACAACTTGAGTACCTCGTGGAAAGGGAACTGAGCCTTGACACCTCATACCGGGCACTGTGGTGGTGCACTGTCCAGCCAGAGACATGGAGGGCAGAGGGCATCCAGCCGGAGGGGGAGAACTACACTAGCCCTGGCCTGTTGTGGAAGGCCTTAGCAGAAGATGTCGACTTTGGCAGTCCAGCAGAGTCACGGTACTGGGCTATCTTTTATTACCGGGGTGAGATGGTACAGGGCCCGAGATCTATGGGACTGGGACAAGACCTCCACCGTTTGGCTGCCATGGAACGACAGCTAGAGATGGACTATGTGGAACTACTAAACTCATGTCAGCCACAGGGCATGGACACAGAACAGGAAAACTGGCTGGGGGACCCAGACCTGCCAACCTACAGCTGGGAAAACGCAGCCGAGGTACCCCCTGCTTCACTACCAGCTGCAGAAGTAGGAGACCTCATAGACTGGTCCTGGGAAGACCCACAAATGGCAGGTGGAGATGGGATGGTGGTCTCTCTACCGGCCCTACAGGGATGCTGGGCGGTCGGCCCAGATCTCCAGCGGCAGTATGTATCACAGGGAGCTGAAGGTGCTGTCCTTCCTCCCCAGCAACAGTGTGAGTTCCAGGGAGCCAAAGGTGCTGTCCTTCCTCCCCAGCGGCAGTCTTTTTCCCAGGGAACGGAAGGTGCAGTCCTTCCTCCCCAGCGGCAGTGTGTCCTGCAGGAAGCGGAGACAGTCTGTCTTTCTCCCCAGCAGCAGGACAAAATATTGAAAGGAGAGACAGTTGGTCCCCCTCTCCACCAGCAAAGAGAGTGTCAGGGAGAGGAGCAGGTTACCCCCTCTCCCCAGCGGCTGTCTACAGTTCAGAGAGAGGAGCTTGTTACACCCTCTCTCCAGCGGCAGCCTAACCCACCAAGGGGAGATGTTAAGCCCCACAACTATGCAGATGGGACTGTAGTCTCTGCACTTGCAGCACCAGGGGTAGGGGCGGTCGGTCCTGTCCCCCAGCCACAGAGCAGTGTATCCAGAGGGGAGACAGTCGGTCTCCCCCTCCCACAACCAGGCTCCAACCAGGCTACTTCAGTGGTAGCGCTGGCACCCGGGCAGAGTACCGCTGGTCTCTGCCCACTCAGCAACCCACCAAGGCATTCTACCAGCCCCCCCGTACAGCCGTGGTGAGGCACCTGGACACGGACAACTTGCTATTTTATCCAGGTGTAGTAACCAGTTATTGTGGGTGGGCTGTATTGCTGTTTGTGCTTCGTGGGTGGGTTGCTGGACTAACCAGGGCACTGACCGGCAGGAGGTCAGATACCCTGTTAGTCTGGATGGTAAAGGGGAGAAATGTGGCGAAACCGGCCTCGCCACGTGTCCTTGGAGGGAGCTGCTTGCCCGCCTCTTGCCTTTGGACTATGGACCAGACTTTATGTGAATGTGTTATACCCCAGATAGGAATCCCATGGAGCCCATTCGTATGAAACTGACTGTAAAGACTTTGGCTCCATGGCAATTAAACTGTATTTGTGTGGTCCGAGCGTCATTCACTTAATAATGTGCGCTCAGACCTGAGCTATCTGGGGATATGTGAAATGTCTGTGTGTTATGTGTAAAATGTGACTTTATGTATTTTAAAGTGTTTTGTGTCTTTTTGCAACCATGTGCTTAATGGAGTCTTGTGTCTGTCCTGGGAGATAATTGAATTACTTATCACCAGGATAGAAGACTCTGAAACTGGTTTGGGCCAGAAAGCCATGCTTCATTTAGTCACAAAGGACTTTTTACTAACTTTTGAACCCCTTGTCTGATTTGTGCCATTTTTGAATATGTTGTTTCCCTGAATGGATTGATTGTGAATATGTAATTTTATGTGAATGTGATGTATGGTTTTGGAGTTATGAAAGTTGGGTAGAAAGTATGTTTTAACTGTATGTATAATTGAGTTTCCTCTCAGGATAAGGGGAGGGAATATGTGGGATGTAACTGTGATGTGATTGGTTGTTTTATACCTCCCTGTGGGCGGTCCTGTATTTACAAGACTGTAATAAAAACCAGGCTGGGTGTGCCAGCACCTGAGTTCCTGTTTTAACCCTCAAAGTGAAGTGTCGTCTCATTATTGGGGGAAGGATTTATTGTATGCTGTTCCAGTTTGACTGCTAGGAGAGTAAAGCTATTCATATGGTTCCTATTCAACTGTCTACAGCATTCTTATGCTTGAGAGAAGGTATACGCTTCTCTGGTTCGGTGATTGTGGTGTCTGCTGCAGTGCTTGGAGTCCTCAGGAAGCGCTAGGAGCATCTTTCAACGGAGGTACCCAGTCGGGGTGCCAGGCGATCCGTTACAGGGACTAATGAAAGTATTTAGAAAATTGGGCAAACTAGATGGGCCGAATGGTTCTTATCTGCCGTCACATTCTATGTTTCTATGAGAACGTCAGCTAACACTGTTGGCCTATCACCTGCCACCCAGCAAAACCTTCCTCGTACTACAAAAAGGCAGAAAGAAGGAAAACCAGGCAGCTCTGCCTGGAGCTGGAGGATCAGCATTGTGATTAAACCTTTGCAAAAC
>OW240922.1:9979678-10034865 GCA_933207985.1 Pelobates cultripes | reverse complement strand
TATGAGGAAAGGGATTTAGGGGTGATTATTTCTGATGACTTAAAGGTAGGCAGACAATGTAATAGAGCAGCAGGAAATGCTAGCAGAATGCTTGGTTGTATAGGGAGAGGTATTAGCAGTAGAAAGAAGGAAGTACTCATGCCATTGTACAGAACACTGGTGAGACCTCACTTGGAGTATTGTACACAGTACTGGAGACCGTATATTCAGAAGGATATTGATACCTTAGAGAGGGTTCAGAGAAGGGCTACTAAACTGGTTCATGGATTGCGGGATAAAACTTACCAGGAAAGGTTAAAGGATCTTAACATGTATAGCTTGGAGGAAAGGCGAGACAGGGAGGATATGATAGAAACATTTAAATATATAAAGGGAATCAACACAGTAAAGGAGGAGACTATATTTAAAAGAAGAAAAACTACCACAACAAGAGGACATAGTCTTAAATTAGAGGGACAAGGTTTAAAAATAATATCAGGAAGTATTACTTTACTGAGAGGGTAGTGGATGCATGGAATAGCCTTCCAGCTGAAGTGGTAGAGGTTAACACAGTAAAGGTGTTTAAGCATGCGTGGGATAGGCATAAGGCTATCCTAACTATAAGATAAGGCTAGGGACTGTGGCGAAACCGGCCTCGCCACGTGTCCTTGGAGGGGGCTGCTTGCCCGCCTCTTGCCTTTGGACTATGGACCAGACTTTATGTGAATGTGTTAACCCAGATAGCTATGCCATGGAACCCATTCGTGTAGTTAAAGACTTCGGCTCCATGGCAATTGAACTGTGTGAATAGGATCTGAGCGCTATTCGGTAGTTTTGTGCGCTCAGATCCCAGCTATCTGGGGATATGTGACATGTCTGTGTTTTATGTGTAAATGTGACTTTATGTATTTTAAAGTGTTTTGTGTCTTTTTGCAACCATGTGCTTAATGGAGTCTTGTGTCTGTCCTGGGAGATAATTGAATTACTTATCTCCAGGATAGAAGACTCTGAAACTGGTTTGGGCCAGAAAGCCATGCTTCATTTAGTCACAAAGGACTTTTTACTAACTTTTGAACCCCTTGTCTGATTTGTGCCATTTTTGAATATGTTGTTCCCCTGAATGGATTGATTGTGAATATGTAATTTTATGTGAATGTGATGTATGGTTTTGGAGTTATGAAAGTTGGGTAGAAAGTATGTTTTAACTGTATGTATAATTGAGTTTCCTCTCAGGATAAGGGGAGGGAATATGTGGGATGTAACTGTGATGTGATTGGTTGTTTTATACCTCCCTGTGGGCGGTCCTGTATTTGCAAGACTGTAATAAAAACCAGGCTGGGTGTGCCAGCACCTGAGTTCCTGTTTTAACCCTCAAAGTGAAGTGTCGTCTCATTATTGGGGGAAGGATTTATTGTATGCTGTTCCAGTTTGATTGCTAGGAGAGTAAACCTATTCGTATGGTTCCTATTCAACTGTCTACAGCATTCTTATGCTTGAGAGAAGGTATACGCTTCTCTGGTTCGGTGATTGTGGTGTCTGCTGCAGTGCTTGGAGTCCTCAGGAAGCGCTAGGAGCATCCTTTCAACGGAGGTACCCAGTCGGGGTGCCAGGCGATCCGTTACATTGGTGGCAAGCGGTGGGATGGCGTCCTAGTGCGAGGTAAAGCAGCTCAGAGACACAGTTCGTTTGGATTTACAAATTGAAGGCGACGCTAGTGTTTATACAGCGTCCCTGTCTACATAAAGATTTGGGAAAATGGGGTTCGTGGATCCTTGGGCAACACGCACACCTGAGGAAGAGAGTGAATTGGAATGGAGAGATATTGCCCGGCAAGAACTATGGTACGATGCCCTGGAGGAAGTCCAGTATCAACGGCAGCAGCGCCTTCCTGGTGTCGCATACCGGTTGGAGGAACAAATGGCCTGGTGGATGCCGCTTCTGGGAGACCAACCCGGAGGGCAGCAGGTCAGACAACTTGAGTACCTCGTGGAAAGGGAACTGAGCCTTGACGCCTCATACCGGGCACTGTGGTGGTGCACTGTCCAGCCAGAGACATGGAGGGCAGAGGGCATCCAGCCGGAGGGGGAGAACTACACTAGCCCTGGCCTGTTGTGGAAGGCCTTAGCAGAAGACGTCGACTTTGGCAGTCCAGCAGAGTCACGGTACTGGGCTATCTTTTATTACCGAGGTGAGATGGTACAGGGCCCGAGATCTATGGGACTGGGACAAGACCTCCACCGTTTGGCTGCCATGGAACGACAGCTAGAGATGGACTATGTGGAACTACTAAACTCATGTCAGCCACAGGGCATGGACACAGAACAGGAAAACTGGCTGGGGGACCCAGACCTGCCAACCTACAGCTGGGAAAACGCAGCCGAGGTACCCCCTGCTTCACTACCAGCTGCAGAAGTAGGAGACCTCATAGACTGGTCCTGGGAAGACCCACAAATGGCAGGTGGAGATGGGATGGTGGTCTCTCTACCGGCCCTACAGGGATGCTGGGCGGTCGGCCCAGATCTCCAGCGGCAGTATGTATCACAGGGAGCTGAAGGTGCTGTCCTTCCTCCCCAGCAACAGTGTGAGTTCCAGGGAGCCAAAGGTGCTGTCCTTCCTCCCCAGCGGCAGTCTTTTTCCCAGGGAACGGAAGGTGCAGTCCTTCCTCCCCAGCGGCAGTGTGTCCTGCAGGAAGCGGAGACAGTCTGTCTTTCACCCCAGCCGCAGGACAAAATATTGAAAGGGGAGACAGTTGGTCCCCCTCTCCACCAGCAAAGAGAGTGTCAGGGAGAGGAGCAGGTTACCCCCTCTCCCCAGCGGCTGTCTACAGTTCAGAGAGAGGAGCTTGTTACACCCTCTCTCCAGCGGCAGCCTAACCCACCAAGGGGAGATGTTAAGCCCCACAACTATGCAGATGGGACTGTAGTCTCTGCACTTGCAGCACCAGGGGTAGGGACGGTCGGTCCTGTCCCCCAGCCACAGAGCAGTGTATCCAGAGGGGAGACAGTCGGTCTCCCCCTCCCACAACCAGGCTCCAACCAGGCTACTTCAGTGGTAGCGCTGGCACCCGGGCAGAGTACCGCTGGTCTCTGCCCACTCAGCAACCCACCAAGGCATTCTACCAGCCCCCCGTACAGCCGTGGTGAGGCACCTGGACACGGACAACTTGCTATTTTATCCAGGTGTAGTAACCAGTTATTGTGGGTGGGCTGTATTGCTGTTTGTGCTTCGTGGGTGGGTTGCTGGACTAACCAGGGCACTGACCGGCAGGAGGTCAGATACCCTGTTAGTCTGGATGGTAAAAGGGAGAAATGTGGCGAAACCGGCCTCGCCACGTGTCCTTGGAGGGGGCTGCTTGCCCGCCTCTTGCCTTTGGACTATGGACCAGACTTTATGTGAATGTGTTAACCCAGATAGCTATGCCATGGAGCCCATTCGTGTAGTTAAAGACTTTGGCTCCATGGCAATTGAACTGTGTGAATAGGATCTGAGCGCTATTCGGTAGTTTTGTGCGCTCAGATCCCAGCTATCTGGGGATATGTGAAATGTCTGTGTGTTATGTGTAAATGTGACTTTATGTATTTTAAAGTGTTTTGTGTCTTTTTGCAACCATGTGCTTAATGGAGTCTTGTGTCTGTCCTGGGAGATAATTGAATTACTTATCTCCAGGATAGAAGACTCTGAAACTGGTTTGGGCCAGAAAGCCATGCTTCATTTAGTCACAAAGGACTTTTTACTAACTTTTGAACCCCTGGTCTGATTCATGCCATTTTTTAATATGTTGTTCCCCTGAATGGATTGATTGTGAATATGTAATTTTATGTGAATGTGATGTATGGTTTTAGAGTTATGAAAGTTGGGTAGAAAGTATGTTTTAACTGTATGTGTAATTGAGTTTCCTCTCAGGATAAGGGGAGGGAATATGTGGGATGTAACTGTGATGTGATTGGTTGTTGTATACCTCCCTGTGGGCGGTCCTGTATTTGCAAGACTGTAATAAAAACCAGGCTGGGTGTGCCAGCACCTGAGTTCCTGTTTTAACCCTCAAAGTGAAGTGTCGTCTCATTATTGGGGGAAGGATTTATTGTATGCTGTTCCAGTTTGATTGCTAGGAGAGTAAACCTATTCGTATGGTTCCTATTCAACTGTCTACAGCATTCTTATGCTTGAGAGAAGGTATACGCTTCTCTGGTTCGGTGATTGTGGTGTCTGCTGCAGTGCTTGGAGTCCTCAGGAAGCGCTAGGAGCATCTTTCAACGGAGGTACCCAGTCGGGGTGCCAGGCGATCCGTTACAGGGACTAATGAAAGTATTTAGAAAATTGGGCAAACTAGATGGGCCGAATGGTTCTTATCTGCCGTCACATTCTATGTTTCTATGAGAACGTCAGCTAACACTGTTGGCCTATCACCTGCCACCCAGCAAAACCTTCCTCGTACTACAAAAAGGCAGAAAGAAGGAAAACCAGGCAGCTCTGCCTGGAGCTGGAGGATCAGCATTGTGATTAAACCTTTGCAAAACACCCTGACAGTCCTGCCCTAATACCTTTCATAAGCTGAGGTTTTCATGGGGTTGAGAGTGTTCCTTCGACACAGTGGGCGTTGATGAATAACCTTGCCACCACAAATCTTTACGTTTCCCATGAAGCCTGGCCAGATTTTAAAGGAAATACCGGCTACAGATATTGAGACTGCATTAGTAAAATAAGATGCATATTCACACACACACACTCCTGATAAGCTAAATACAGTCTGCAGCTTACACACCTAACTATCGAAACTGGTCTTTCTCGCTCACATACAACTTACTTCTGTTGTAGAATTATAGAATTCTTGAAATTTTCTAAGCTAATGCTTTGTCAGGAAGAAATGTGCTGAATAATAAAATGTGTATTTACTAAAAGAACCTTGAAGCTAACAATACTAACTACTCAAAATGGCTGCCAAAGCACCCCTCCCATCGAGTGAACACCTCGTGCTAACAAGATGGCGCTCCCGTGTCAAGGATGACATCACCTCTTGATGGGAGGGTATCTAACTAACCACTTAACACCTGGACCAATCAATAGTGTCTATTTGCTGTTATCTTGAATTCTTCAGTGATGTAATAATGCCTTTAAAAGGGCCTGCGAGCCTGCCTTTTAATCAGAAGCCATTAAACTTCTCCGAAGTTCTTTCATTAACCTGAACTCTGTGTCTCAGTGTGAATTTACTTCTGCGTGCACGCAACTTTATTATCTTTAATTTGGACAGGAACAGATAGTCATTCAAACTAATTGGTTTGCAGTAAATCAACTACAACACTTCTTTAGCCTCCTGCCTAACTAGCCACACTCACACAATTAGCTATTAAATGGGCACACTAAACACCATTACAACTTTGTATCATTGAAACGTTTATGGTGCAAAGGGTACTCTACATTCGCTCTGAGAGTGGTTTAAAAATACAGAAACTCTAATTGCAGTAGCTATAGGTTATCACCACTGACTTTGATACAGATGATAGCTGCACACAGTTTGATCCATAGGCTGTGTATAACCTGTTAGCAGCTATCTGCAGATCCACTGTGGTTCAATTGTATAGTTGGTGTATAAATCCTATACAAAAATGCTGGACGAATGTTCATTACAGAGCTGTCACTGATAGGAGTGTAACTGCTGACAGCACACTCCTATCCCTCTCAGTCAGCCAGACCACTACATTACAGTAGATTATTCACTGTCTCACCTTCATGCCTTCAGCTGAGCTGCGCATGCAGGGATTCACAGGAAGGCGTCATGTGAGGTTGTGACGTGCTGCCTCATTAGCTGGAGTTTGTGGATGTGGAACATGGCGTACAGCAGGCTTCCCCAAACTCTGGCCCTCCAGATGTTGCTGAACTACAACTCCCTTGATTCTCAGCCCATCTATTTCATTTATAGAATCATGTTGTAGTTCAGCAATACCTCGAGGGACGGTGTTTGGGGAAGCCTGGTGTACGGTGACTGGGAGAGGTGAGTAAATTAATGTAATATCAATAAATTACAAGACAGATGATACTGACTATTAGAAATATGCCGAATATCGGCTCTAATAATGGGCCGAACAGATATTTGGTCTATCCATATATTGTATGTATTCTCCACAATCGCAGTTTAGTTGGATAACTCATGTGTTAGATAATGATGCAAGCTGGATCAGAGACGCATCTTTGAAGGTCCATGATTTCTAATTCAGAAAAGCCATTTGCTCCGCTACTGCTTTGATAATGGTAAAGAATTGCTTAGAATCAATTGCAAAACCACTCTGATTCATTATTATTTGTTTTTAATAAATAAAATACTAGTCTCTACTCCCAAATTATGTTACCAATTAGGGTTTATGACAAAATATGGCTATATTTATCAGTATTGTCACATAATTCCTTACATAAGGGGAAACAACTGCATAGAATCTGATTGCCACTGGTTTTACTTCATCTGTCATCAACATATTACAGGTAAAACTTTCCCTATGCTGTCAATCAATATGCATAAATGACAGCGTATATTCCCCAACATAGGAGAGCACTGATTCAATACTTTTTTTAAGGGGAAGTTTGAATGACTTTAATTATGGGGATATGCAAAATAATTTCAGTAATTGGGGGGACCATCGGGTGACCCGTGCACTTAAGGCCACCCGATGGACATTTGTCTCTAATAGGCAGGTAGAGCTGAGAGGAAGTACGAGCAGGTCACCTACTCCAACTTCACTCAAAGTCAGTCATCAGACCAAGCAGAACAGGAAGAGGGAGACGTGAGCGGGGGCCGGACCAGGAGAGGAGCAAGCTCCTAACTCCCACCATCCACAGCCAGCACAAGCCACCCTCCTGTTCCCAAAAGGTAGGAAACTGAATGGTGAGTAAAAATGTGACCTGTATGTGTGTGTATTTAGTGTTTGTATCTGTGTGCCTGCATGTGTGTCATTGTTTGTGTCTGGGCATTCGAATGTGTGTCATTGTTGGTATCTGTGTGTCTGTATCTGCATCTGTACGTGTGTGTCATTGTTTGTGTCAATGTGTCTGAATGTGTGTTAGTGTTTGTATCTGTGTGTCATGTTTGTATACGCATGTGTATCAGGGTGTGTATCATTGTGTCTGTGAACAATTTTAGCCACCATCCAGTTTCCTACCTTTTGAGTGCAGGAGAGTGGCAAAAATTGTTACCTGTATTTGTGTGTATGTAGTGTTTGTATGTGTGTGTGTGTGTCAGTGTTTGTATCTGTGTATCTGCATGTGTGTCATTGTTTGTATCTGTATGTGTGTCAGAACAACTGTAGACGTGTCAGTTTTTGTATCTATGTCTGTGTTTCTACATATATGTAATTGTGTGTATCTGCATTTGTGTCAGTGTTTGCATATGTGTGTCTATGAATCTGCATGTGTGTCAGTGTCTGTACTTTTTGTGTGTGTCTGTATCTGTATGTATATCTGTGAGCCTGTGTATCTGCATTTGTGTCAATTTGTGTCTGTGTCAGTGTGTGGCCGCCTACAAGGCCTGGGGGTGTGAGTGGATAGGGGAAACTGTCAAGTGCTTCTCTGACAATGGAGCAGCCGGTGATACCATCAATAAAGGCAGATCCTCATCCTTGACAATCATGGCTTATTAGACAACTCACCTGGTAGACAGCAACACTACAATTTCATATCACATGGGCACAAATTCCCGGTCGTATGTACAAGCAGCTGATGCTTTATCTCGCTCTAATTTACAAGACTTCTTCGAAGCCCACCCAACAGCCAACAACAGGCCTGTCTAACCCCCCCTCACATTCCATGGCTTAAATCCTGGACTAACTCGCCTCATGGCATTTGGCATATTTCTGAATAGAGCTGCCCACTCTGTTTATGCATCACGAGAATACAATAGAGCTTTCACCTTTACAACAAGGTGACCACCGATTACCATAATACCGATATTCTTTCACTAGACGCCTTCGTGACGCTCCTCTCCTTTTTGCCCCCTCAATTTAAAACTCTCTCTTAACACTACAAAAAACTTTACCTGACTGGAATACAACACCATATCTTAAGTGCCTATCCTAGTACCAAACAGTTCACATCCTCTTACCATGTGACGATCGTACGGAGATAAGGTACTATCCTACGGACAATAAGGTGCCCGGTCAAAATGCCAGACCTTTACAGGTTATCACTCACTGGACTAAACCTCAATATGCCCCTATTTACACTCAGGGCAAACCCCTCACTACAGCTAAATTCATAATGTATCTCAGAACACTCTAAGCTAGGTGGGGACTCAACCACAATGCCTTTTCGGGACATTCGTTCAGAATCGGGGCAGCATCAGCTGCTTCTAGACAAATGTCCCTGCTCACATCATAAACATTAGAATGCTGGAAATCCGCAGTGTATTACTAGATACATACCACAACCAGAGCAAGACTTGAGTAGACAAGCCTTTATGAATGCAACGTAGAGATATGTAATAATGTTATTTTATTCAATTTTTGCCCTCTTTTATTACAGGCCAACCCAATACGTCGGTTTCGGCACACCACAACCGACTTACTCATATATCTAACTTATCATAGACACGGCTTTGGTCCCTGACTACAAATTGGAAGGCAGAGCCTGACGTTGTGGGAGGGGTTACCTGGTTATTTAAACTCAGGTCCCCTACACCACAGGGCTGATGCTGCTGGGTTCATCCCTCCCACTTCTCCCATTATACATATTACTATTACAGGTGGACCCTCTTTTATTACAGGCCTACCCGATACGTCGGTTTTGGCACACCACAACCGACTTGCTCATACATCTAACTTATCATAGATACGGCTTTGGTCTACAAATTTATATATATGAATGCATACACACACACCTGGGGTTAGAGGAGATGCAGGAAGCCTGGGCAGATGAAAAGAAGGGAAGCCTGGGTAGATGAGAAGCAGGGGTGTAGAAGGGTAGCCTGAACAAAGGAGGACTATAGAGAGCCTGGGGCAAAGCAGGGAGATCCCAGGTTCAAAAGTTGATGGTGCAGATAAAAAGATATTTTAATTACAAACATTTTGTAAATATGACATGTACAATTTATGGAAATGGACTGCCAAGGAGGAAAAAGGATAAAAAGGTTGAGAGCCACTGCTAAGGAGGATATTGTGGGATCCTCCATACATCTCAAAGCTACATAGTCGAGCATGCAGTGACATTAGCTCCTGGTGCTTCCAAGGGGTCCGGCTGTAAGACCATGGCAACACCTGCAAGGGACAGGTTCAGATAAGTTACACTCACCTTTGCCTGCCCCCCCAGCGGGGGATGAAGAGCGCGCCTTCAGGTAAGCATAATTACCTTCATCTTCACTCCCTGGCAACTGCATATAAGACAGGCATGTCACCTTAAGAAACGTTTGCAAATAATGCAAAGTTCTTAGATGGTGACAGTGCCGCTTTAAAGTGGTACTCTCCCTATCACATGTCTTTGCATATTTTCAAACGTTTCTTAATGTGACATGCCGGCTTATATGCAGTTACCAATCAGTGAAAATAAAGGTAATTAGGCTTACCCGAAGGCGTCCTCTTCATCCACCAGGCGCCTCTAGCACTGCTGTACATTTACGTGGCAGGACAACACTGTGGTCTATGGACAATCCTATACGCCTTTCCACAGACCAGCCTGCACAATGCGTGACAACATGCCTTGTATGACAAATGTTAACAGCCAACATGCATGGGCTTTACTGTAAGACATACCAGCCCCTACTCTGTATTATGATATCATTGGATTGTTTGGGCGTTTCAGTGAAAACCCAATACAGACAAGCTGTGTATTTCCCAGCCTGTGTCCATATGAAGTGACTGTAACTGACTAGAGGACAATTAAACTATTGGCCACCCCTGCTGTGAGGGCTGAGTGTGCCAGCAGCAAAACTCATTACAAGACAGTATAAATGAAGTGTGAGTGTGAGACAGGGGGGCTAATGGCAGGGCTGTGTCCCCCCCAACACTCTAAACCATCACATTAAATTCTGATAATACACAGGTATTATGGGGATCAGTGACCCTCAGAGCCAGGCCCCTCCTGTCCCAGGGCTGATCACATGATGAAATAAAATAAAGGTAAATAGCAATGTGTATGGCTGGTGAGGTCACAGGACACCTGCATGAAATACACAGCACTCACCTAGAGCGCTCTCCACTCCGGACTGGCTGCTTTCACCGAACTTCCGGCTTCAAGGGGGCCGATCGCTTCCGGTTTGCGTGCCATACGTATACTTCCGGGTTCCAGCAGCTGTGTGGTCGTGCGTTCCATTTGCGTTCCAGCAGCTGTATGGCTGTGCGTTCCATTTGCGTTCCAGCAGCTGTATGGCCGTGCGTTCCATTTGAAGTTACAGCTGCACAGAGCAGTTCAGCACAGAAGTGTAATGATGTATGTCCCAGTGAAAAGACACTGTCACAGCTTTATTGCCAGGACAGAGATAGCAGTGCAGCTACAGGTACACATAACACAGTGCAGGACCTTCTTAAAGGACCACTCTAGGCACCCAGACCACTTTAGCTTAATGAAGTGGTCTGGGTGCCAGGTCCAGCTAGGATTAACTCTGCAGCTGTAAACAAACCGCTATGTTTACAAATGGGTTAATCCAGCGTCTAGTGGCTGTCTCATTAGAGGGCTTCCGCGATTCCCACTGTGATTTTCATGAGACTGCCTGAATGCGCGCGCATTCACCTGATGACGGGAAAGTTGGGGGAGAGTCCCCAGTGCCGGGAGAGTCCCCAGTGCCGAGAGAGCCCGGCGCTGGAAAAAAGGTAAGGGATTAACCCCTTCCTCACCTTAGAGCCCAGCTGGAGGGGGACCCAAGAACCCTATAGAGCCAAGAAAACGAGTATTTTTTCCCCGGCACTATAGTGGTCCTTTAACCCCTTAAGGACCAAGCTTCTGGAATAAAAGGGAATCATGACATGTCACACATGTCATGTGTCCTTAAGGGGTTAAGGGACACTCCAGTAATGCTTTCTGGAGATAATGTGTTAAAATAAAACACAAAATACACAGTCACTTGGCACTTCTATCAAGAGATACAACAATTAAAGCGGCACTGTACCTCAGGGCTCCAAGTTCTAAAATAAATATTTCTTAAAGGGAACCTGTCAAGGAAAAAAAACTATTTTAGCTTTTGTAAAGAGCTTAAAATTCCATCTATACATTGTTAGTTTTGCAAGCATGTGTATAGATTTGGAGAAAAATCTATTTAAAAATATTTTTTTATCTAATATGTCTGTCAATTCTTGGCAGATACTAATTGCTGCTGAATTGAGAGACAGGGAGAGCAGAAAAGACCTTCCTCTCTCCACCCATAGCAGCCACAGTGCATGCCAATGCTGGCTAGGGAGTATAGGAACAGAGAGATATAAGTGCCAGCAAAGTAAGCGTGTTGACGTCATGGAGGAGGTGTGCCCTGCTTGGGAAGTGTCCCCAAGCAAGGCAAATCAGCACATAACAGAGAAGGAGCGCAGCGGATCAGAGTGGAGGGCCAGGTAAGGCATGATAGTTTCACTTTAAAGATAAAATCTTTATGATATACTCACATTCACTGAAATTCCAACATAGTTACAAGATATACTAAGATAAAGTAGGGACTTTGTAGGCATAGCTAAATTTTATCAAGGAATCCTCCATATTCTCACACATCTGGACAATGCTAACATGGACTCCTGGCAGCTGAAGTAGCAGTAGCTGAAGAGGATTGGCAGAGAGAGCATGGCGGTGGCAACAAGGGACAGGTTCAGGTAAGTATAGCTACACCTTCTCTTGCACGCCGCGGCCACCGGACCACCAGCAGCAAAGTCACCATTGTGTGTCTTAGCAATTTATGCACAGACAGAGAGAGCTGCTTTAAAGTGTGCCTGTCATGGTGCAGAACACATTTACTTGAATTAAATTTCATCTATACAGTTTGGTAGCATAAATCCTAGAAAATGTATAATTGTGAAGGATAAACAATTTAAAAATATAGCGCTTCACACACCTGTTAGGCAATACTCCACATAGACATCTACAATGATGGCATAACTCTCTATGCAAACAATTAATTGAATGGAGAGCAGGTCACTGTAGCTGCTGTGATTGAGTCTTCTGCAAGCAATAGGAGTATGGAAATGGAGAGAGAGACGTCACTCTGTTCTGACTTTGTTTGTGCTGCCAATGAAGCCAGTTTGTTGACATCATGGTGGAATATCTGACCTGCTTGTGGATTTGTTTCTGTGACAGACCACCTGGCCACTAAGACTGGTACATGTGTTCTAGCTGCCAACGTCTCCTAAAATAACTGTATCAACATCAATTTCCCCCTCCAGCCTGTGCCCTTCCAGCTCAGTGCTCTCTTTCCCTTATTCAGAAGCCTACAGAAGCTGGCCAAGAGATACTTAGGCACAGTGTGCCTGAGCGGGAGCTACCGGCGAACTGTTTGGAACTGTTGATCAGATTACAGAGTTGCCACAGTCTGGTAAAACGTTAACTAGGGTGCTCTCAGTACAGGAATGGCCAACCAGAGCACTTTTTAGAGGGGTAGCAGAGGAGGTGGTGAGCCATCCAACAATACCAAGGACTTGAGGCAGATCTATGTACAGATTGAAAGCACCATCATAAAACGTGACCGGGAAACTCTACCCAGCAACATGGAACTTCATGCCGAATTGGAGACGAGCCGCGACCCGCTGAAACTTGCACTTCCACCTTTCCCGGGCTAGCCACATATGATCCTGGCACCTTTTGGACTAAGCGGGTGCTCTGAGCCAAGCTTCCTGAGGACACTGGATTTATGGGGATGTTGGCACGGGAGCCAAAGTTATAGTGTATTTCTGTACCCTGGTGCAAAGGTGTCTGGCCGCTAATTGAATTATCAGCTCAGGAAAAGACACCAAGGCGCCAGGGATATCGCGATCCCATTGTTCTCCCTGGGGACCTTCTGCTGAGACCCAGGTATAAAAGGTGACATGTTTTTCCAATAAACCAGTGTCTATATACAATAAAAGCAAGTATACAAATAATTGTATATTTTATTACTAATTCACTATATATCCTGTGAGTGAGATTCTATCAGCGCTAATCTCTTTATTTGTAACTGTTTTACGCTATGTTAATATTTTCTTTATAGACTTCCAGCTGTATATTGTATTTTGGTTGTGTGGATGAGGGATATTGTCTGGGACATCCCTTGGGGAAGCTGTATTTATATCTAAATAAGATAAATGTTTTTGTACCACACCACATACGTTTAGTGTTCTGTGGGGTATTTGGTGTATGCCACATTTTGCACCAGTTAAGATTTGCAGGATTCTAACTTGGTGAGTGGTCAGCTCTTCTTCAAGTCCTGGTAGCATCCACTTAGCTGCTGGTATTCTTGTGCATGTATGGTGTTACAAAATATGTTTCTAAGGGAGATCTCACAAAGAGAAATCATATCTTACATGTGTGCCATGAGCATCAGCGGGAGTGCTTCTAGAACAGAAGTTAATGAATGCCTATTGCACCTAATAGCACCAGACAATTAATTGATGTTTCTTTGGTGTAACTTTTATTTGTTTTTAACAGAGTAAAAATGCGATGCTGTAAAATCTGTTTTTAGCTATACTAGCTTCTGTGATTGCAATGATTCTACACAAGAGGCCATGAATTTGGTCATTTGGCAGCTAAGTCCATCATAGTAACGATGAACTTCAAAGCTGGATTAACTGGCTTTAACAATATGTCCTGATATATTCTCAAACTAGCCATTGGCTAGCATGTCTAATCTGACTGGGAATTATTGGAATAAGGCTTTCACTCCCCCTTATTTCTGGTAGTCTGCCACTAATGTCAAGAGATATTAGCTAATCCAGTACAGAGTAAGACAGCAACAGTGAGCTACTTGCACAGCTCCACTATGTGATTTTTAGGTCCCTGTTTGAATGTATATTTCATACTGTGGTAGTGTGGTTTGAGCCTTTTCACAAAAAAAAATCCCACAGCTTCCATCACAGTGAGAGTGGTCCTGATCCATATCACTAGAATTCGTCACGATTTTCCCTATTTGGCAATAGACTAAATGGCATTTTATAATAATTTGGCTGTTATGTAGAATGGCTTCACATGTTAAATTTAGTGAATGCACAATGACACAGAAGATTCTGCCATAGACGATCAAGCAGGATATCTATTAAACAAGCAGCACACATTTTGGTGCAATGGTGAACTGGTCAATAGTGATCAAAATGGACTGCAGTAACATGTTGCAGAATTTGACAGGTTACTTAGCAGCAGAAACAGAGAACAATAATGGACCATGCACAGCAGAGCATAATCTGCTGATATATATTCTTAAAATAAGAATGCACTTTGGGTTGTAATGTATCAAATTATCTGTTCACGGGCTAACAAATTTGGCAAGTGGAATGATGCTGTTACGGTCAAGAGTTAGATCTGTACAACATTTTCTGCTGCCTATATCTCTTCCTCATTCCATCAATTCCTATTGGTGGAATTCATAAAGTAGGACTGTGCATATGTGAGTCTGTCACTAGTACTTTGTGGTGTTGTGAATAAAGACCTCTCATGATAATATATCTCCATTCTCTCCCTCCCGCTTGACAAATAAATGGCCTCACAGTGGAAAATGTCAGACAGAGAACGAGTGACAGAGGAGAAAAGGTAAAGAGAAGAGTTTGAGTACAATATATAGTTAGAAACAGAATAATTGAGGGTCAATAGTTGAAGAACACAACAAGTTAGGACAATTATAGAAGAACGAATAAGTAACGGATAGGAGGTAGTGAAAGGGCTAGTCAGCAAACACACAAAACCATACAAGACAATCAAACTTAATAATAAGCTGGTAAGGGTAGAAAATGCTGAAAAAGAGAGAAATGATCAAAAATCTAAGATAAGACAAAGTTTGACAAATGGAGAAAAACCCAAAGATAACAAGAGACTGCCAAAAGTCTGATACAAAAAGAAAACAATCAATAGCTTAAAAAAAAAAAAAAAAAGATTAAAATAAAGAATGAAGAACAAAAAGTTAAATATGTAATTTCCAACTTACCACTCACAATTATACACATCACAACCCACGTACACAAACATCAATGACAGAATATCCACACCGAACTGTTCAGCTACTTAGCAGACAACAGGATTTGGGGTGGGCGAACCATGAAATGACTGTCAAGTCTAAACATCCGTAATAAAAAAGACAGACCTCCAGCCTTACTGCAAATTATTATTTTGTTAATAGATGTCTTTCAATTTCCGAGTAGACAAAACATATCTTTGATAAATATTAACTTAACATGTTTTTTAAATGAATGTTATGCAAATTACTGTTATTGTTATACAAATCAAAATTAATCCTACACTAAATAGGGTTCAACTAACAATTCTATGTTAATAAACTGGATTACTTGATGTTGATGTACAAAACATGCTCAGAGCATGGTATGTGTGAATCATTTCATGATTAAATAGATCTGGTCGATTAGTAAAACATTTCCCACATTCTGAGCAAGGAAATGGTTTCTATCTTGTAAGAATTCATTAATGTAATGTAAAACATGGCTTTTGAGTAAAACATTTGTCCCAGCACATGGTAATTGTTTTCTTTACAGGTGTAAAAAAATATCTTATTTTTGAGCAAAACATTTCCCGCATTGTGTACAGGAGAACAGTTTTTTTCCTGTTTCAATATCAGGATGTATAACAAGACTTGCCTTGCAAGTAAAACATTCAAAACATGCAAATGTTTTACGCCCTACATGAATCTTCTGATGAGCAACAAGATTTGATTTAACAGCAAAACATTTCCCACATTCAATGCAAAAATGTGGTTTCTCTCCGGTGTGAGTCCTTTGATGCATAGCAAGTTGTGAGGATTGCTTAAAACTTTTCCCACATAGAGTGCACGGGTATGGTTTTTCTCCGGTGTGTGTTCTCTGATGCAAAATAAGTTGTGTAGAAAGCCTAAAGCATTTCCCACAATCAGTGCAAGAAAATGGTTTCTCTCCTGTGTGAATTTTCTGATGTTTAGCTAGGTATGAGGCACGGGTAAAACATTTTTCACACACAGGGCATGAGAACTCTTTCTCTGCCACGTGAATACGCTGATGTTTAAATAAATTTGATTTATCTGCAAATGATTTACCACACTGAGAGCAAGAATAAGATTTCTCTCCTGTGTGAACTTTCTGATGTTTAGCAAGATTTGAGGAACGGGTAAAACATTTCCCACATTCCGAACATGCGAATAGTTTCTTTCCCATATGACTCCACTGATGTTTAACAAAACTTGACTTATCTGTGAAACTTTTGTCACACTGAGAGCAAGAAAATGAAGATTTTGTCTGGGTGTTTTCTTTACGTGTTAAACTGTCAGTCTCTGTGAGATTTCCTTCTTCACTCGAGACTGATTCCTCCTTAATATGAATAGATATATAATCAGCTTTGGAATGTTCTGTGGGTGTATAAATGTCAGTATCTGTGAGATTTTCCTCGTCACATGAGTCTGGTTCCTCCTTTACTTGAATTGTTGTATATTCTGTTTGTACATGCTCTGACGGTGAATCAACATCCATATCTGTGAGATTTTCTTTTCCACACAAGGTTGAATCAACCTTAATAGGAGTTGATGGATATTCTGTCTTTGTATGTTCTATGTGTGTATAAACATCAGTGTCTGTTACATTTCCTTCTTCACATGAAGCTGGTTCCTCTTTAATATGGGTAGATGCATATTCTGTCTGTTTATGGTCTATGGGTGTACAAATGTCAGTGTCTGCACGATTCGGTTCTATACATGCCACTGGTTCCTCCCTAATATGAGTAGATGCGCATTTTGTCTGCATGTCTTCTGAGGGTTTTGCAATGTCTGTAAGGTTTATGTCTCCGTAAGAGGTTGAATCCACCCCCACATTTTTTATGGAGTTGCTCTCTCTCTTCTCTGTTTTATTTCTGTTAAGGCCAATTTTATCTTTATTTATATCTTCAGAAGCAGCATGGGTTTGAGCAAGTTTTCCCGAGGAGCCAACAGCTGGAAATAAAAGAATACCTAAAATGTCAGTTACAAACATTAATGACCCTGGGCAAAAAAAACCAGAGCTAATAATAAAAAAAAAATGACATGGCAGACATCACAGTTTCAAAGTATTTTATCACAGATACAAATGCCTTGTTTTGCTCTCGAAGGAGCAAGGCTTATGTGAGAAATGTACAGCTCCATTGTTATGCTTAGAGGCTATGCATAGGTTAAAGGGACACTATAGTCAAACAGAGCAACTACAGCTTATTGTATTTGTTCTGGTGAGTAGAATCATTACCTTCAGGCTTTTTGCTGTAAACACTGTCTTTTCAGAGAAACGTTAGTGTTTACATTACAGCCTAGTGATAACTTCACTGGCCACTCCTTTGAACACTACAAGAGGTGCTTCCTGTGGGCAGCACTGCCATTCAGTGTCTCCACCCTCTGCATGGGGAAACAGTGAACTTTCCTCGTAGAGATGCATTGATTCAATGCATCTCTATGAGGTGATGCTGATTGGCCAGGGCTATGTTTGGCTTGTGCTGGCTCTGCCCCTGATCTGCCTCATTGACAAACTCAGCCAATCCAATGATCAACACTTCTGATGATGTTAGCCAAGCAGGCAGATCAGGGGCAGAGCCAACAGCAGCAGACTGGAATAAAAGTAAGATTTTGTCATATTTAGGGAGTCAAAATGGGGGGGCAGGCAGGGGAGCTAGATGGTGTTTTTAAAATTATAAGGTCAGGAATACAGGATTGTGTTCCTGGCCCGATATTGTTCCCTTAAGCAAGATGGGCTTTCACCCTGACAGACTACTTTTGCATATTTGTGCCCCTAAACACCCACATAAGGGGCACACAACACCCATAACACAGTTATTTCAATACATCATCATTGATTATCCACCATTTTAGGCGTATAGCACAATTCCTTTGTAGGTAGGTAGGTTTACACTTCTATTTCACTTTAAGATGTTCCCACCACTGCAATCTGCACCTCTTTATATACATTACCTCTGGCACAGGGATACAATTAATATTATATTATATTTTTACTACCTTATAGTGATTGTGTTTATAATATTATGATATCATTTCTTTAGGACTTGCTTCTACATTTCTTCATGACAACACAAATGAGTGAACACACACAGTATTTAATTGAATCTAATGCGCACTTAAAAAAAGATTTCCAAAATGTTGATGTGCATTAGATTCGATGGCACATTACATAAAAAAAATGGAGCAAAATTCGAATTTTTCTGGCAAATTGCATTTCGGCAATTTCAAACTGGTGAATACAAACAGACAAATTCAAACAGGCAAATTTCGTTCCTGAAAGAAGGCTTTAAGGAACACTATAGCGTTAGTAATACAAATATGTATTCCTAACGCTATAGAGCCCTAGTCACTGCCCCGTTCCGTGGTGAATAAATGGTTAACCATTTATCTGCTTATCTTAATCCAGCGCCGGGATCCCTCGCATTTAAACCCGCCCACAGGAAAGCATTACTCAATGCTCTCCTATGGGGATCTTTTTTAACGCTGGAGGTCCATGAGGACGTCCAGCATCAAATAAGTGTGATTTACTCAGTGTAAATCAGGGAGACAGCCACTAGAGGCTGGATTAACCCTGAAGTTTAAACATAGCAGTTTGTCTGAAACCGCTATGTTTTCAGCTGCAGGGTTAACACTAGGGGGTCTGGGTGCTTATAGTGGTCCTTTAAGAAAGAATAGACTTAACATGTATCACTAAAATGCCATCAATGTTACTATGGTATATGACAATAAACATTTTCATTGTAGCGCAATGTTGTATAGTAGAATCTTCTTGAAAAAATGCGGATTACATTTGTCAGCAAAAACATTTTTCAAAAAGATTTTTTATTGGTAAGCTAAGCATTAATTAATTAATTAATTCACAATCCAACCATGGCAGCATATACTAGTGGTTTAACTCCTCACTCTCACAGCAGAAAAGTGTAGTGAATGTCGTCCCAAACATACACCTTTCCCTTGGATAGTGCAGGTGACCCTGCCCTGGCTCCGTTTTGCAATAGTTATTAAAATGAAGGCACACGTATTGTTCCGCATACTGTAAGTTTGACACTGTATCATTTCCATCTGTTACATAAAGTCCAGTACTTGATATTTAAAGTTGTAACCTTGTAACTAGGCCTAAAACTTACTTGACACCACAAACGCACACAAGCTGTAATTTGGTTTCCACATATTGTCCAGAAGCTGTGGAATAATAGGTGTGTATTTGTGTGGAAGGTCAGAGTATTTAAATTAAATTATGTATTTTTCTTGAGTGTCTGAGTACAGAGACGTACAGTATGTATGTGTGTGTGTGCACAGGGCATATAGGTTTAGGATGGGTCAATGTGTGTACAGGGCTGTATGGTACCCATGTCACGTCTGCTCTCCCACTACATGAAGAGCAGCTGTGATATGTGTTTAGGTCTTAGTAGATCTCTCACAGCACTATTGCTATTGTTTGCGTATTTGGCAGTTAACATTAAGGAATCTTTTAAAAAAAATGTAATAAAAATAAATAAATATATATTATTTTTAATGATGTCCCCTTTTCTTGCTTCCTGCTTTTTTTCTACCAATGGTATAGGCTCGTCCCTGGTGTCTTGTGCTAAATCCATTACTAAATCAGTGGACAGCTCCCAGAGGCTCACGTCTTATTGAAGTGTGATCTCAGCACTTGCTTTACTACAGTGAGTCACCAAGAGCCGTTCAGTAATGAGTAATGGAATGAGCTAAACCTCAGCCACAGGTTTCATCTCGATTTAGCTGTGAAGGCTCTTCTTGTGCGGCAAGAAAGCCCCTGCTGGCATTCTCTACCGGTCGTTTTGTAGATGCATGTGGGTAATCTAAACATTTGCCAGGGCTCAATTTGCACTAGAAAAGTTTGATTACACCATAATTTCTTTTTTGGTTTCATTAGCTGCTAAATATAATAAACAGGACTATTCCTCTAAGACTTGTGAATTGCAGGTGAACACATTCCACGGGTGATAGGAATGAGATTAACCTCATATTCAAATTTACCTCCAGAATATCGTGAGATCATTGTGTTACTTGGGAAGTTGCCAATGGTTGTACTCTGGTGGTTCTGAGTGAGGACTAGTAAAAAGCAAGACTTACTATGTCAAAGAACATAGGCATCTGCATCGCCATTGACATCCTTAGAGCTTAGTTTTTATGATACAGCTCAAGTGGTTTGACAAAAAACTATAAAATGTATGGCACCCACTGTCTCCATGCACTATAACTACTATAATAAGCTGGCGCTTACATGGTCCTTGAAAATATTCTAAGTTGGATACCGAAGTCTGCATACTAATGAGCAGCAGAGCTAGCTCATAACAAGTGATCTGAACCCACTAGAAAGACTTGCTTTTTTGGATTCTCTGTGGAGGCCTGTCTTATGACAAAGTGTCACATGATAAAACTAATGCGTAACAAGCTGAAGAGCTTAATCTCCAGTATCAACAATTACGGAATATCCCCTAATGATAATCTCATATCATTTACAGTTCATCAACCTGTATTCTTATACAACACTGCGCCCTCCACACTTTGAATCGGGTATTTGTAAACACACATTATCACAATGTGACCTTCTCTTACCCAGTGAGCTCTGAGGTTGGTGATTCTCTTTCACCATGTCTTTGTAAACATCCTTGTGCCCGTCAAAATACTCCCACTCCTCCATAGAGAGATGGACAGTGACATCTTCACACCTTATAGGAACCTGAAACAAGCAATGAATGATAAAGTCACGATCCAGCCACATCCTTTGGTTTTACTGTATAATGTCCCATTCCCAGCAGCCTCACCTCTCCAGTCAGCAGATGGACGATCCGATTGGTCAGTTCCAGGATCTTCTTGTCATTGTTTCTCTCATGAATCAGTGAGTGAGAAGAGCTGGGGCCTTGGGTCTTGATGGATCCTTCTGGCATACGGGCATTGCTGCATTGTGCTACAGGTTCACCACTTCTTTTCACAACTACAGAATCCTATGTTTGAGGGAGGCATGAGTTAATTAAAGAGAAGCTAATTTTCATACCTAGTGGAGTTTTGTCGAGGTGTCTTTTTAGCTATTAACAAGGTGTGTGGAGAAGATATATCAGCCTTGTCTGCTTCCATTTTATTACATCACACCACAATGCCTATTTTAAAATTTTGAAAAAATTTACTTAATGACACCTTTTTAAACGAAACTAAAGTATTAATCTCGAGACATTTGAAATCTGAGATCCCCCTGTGATCTGAGTGGATTGATATGGTTAAGGTAATCTATTTGATGGTGTCTCTAGTAGAATCTTAGAAGGGTCATGTCCCACTTCCGGCAATGCAGTGGTACTACAGGGAGCAATGATTATGTTGCATCTGACAAAACCTGGGACTCTTCCACCAGCTACAGGGGCATGTTTACTGCAAGATGACTAATGTGAAAGTGAACTTAAAATTAACTCTTCAAGTCAAGTCTTTCAAGTTATTGGAGTGAAATACCAACATTAAAATGGTCTATTGACCTTTAAATAAAATTATTTTGAGGCTGCCTCTGAGTATTGCACACTAAAATTAAACATAAAGGGCCAAATATTGAAACCAACAATGCGCAACTTTAATAAAAATAAAAAATAAATGTAAAAATTAGGATGAAGCTGTTCTGCACGTCTCACCTTGATGTTAACTGTCAAATACGCAAACAATAGCAATAGTGCTATGAGAGCTCTACTAAAAACTAGACACTAGTTGTCGTCTTCATGGACACACGTTATTTTTTGTAACTTCATTAACATTTTTGGTTTTTGCAGTATCATTTTTATTGAACATTTTCAAAAATAAAGTACAAGACAATAGCGACCGGAAACATGATAGAAGCGCCATTTTATAACATGAGGAGTGCAAACTCTCCAAAAAGAAAACAAAAAAATATATTTGGCATTCCTGATCCAATGTAAGACTCTGCCGAGAATTTAAAAAAAAAGGGAGAGCGAGAACAGACCCAATATAGTCCAGGGTTGTTTGTGAATTTAGCCGGCGGAATTTTGGATATGCATGATTGAACATAGGAGAAATATGTTTTATAGTAAAAATAAACCACGTTTTATTCTGAATATAAGATATAGTTAGGGCTGCAGATTTCCAATGCTTCACAATTAACATTTTCAGTTTCTTAAAGTTCCATATTACTGAGTGTCAGTTCTATCACTGGACACCAAAGCTAAAAATATAAAAACAAACTCCTCACACTTTGGTATTTTTTGAGAAACACAAGATAGAAGATATGTAGAAGAGTCTCTTATTGCCCCCACCAGCAGCATGTTTTCCAAATATTTTTCGTGTCCCCTTAATTCACAAGTGAATCAATAAATCCAAAGTACGTGGAGGTGGAATAACAAAGATGTGCATTGTTTTAGGGTCTGTCTTGATGCATTTTTATTAAGGAATCATTGTTTGTAATTTACATCATATAGATTAAAATTTTCTTGTGTAAGGCCTTCCTTATAGTACAAATAAGGAATAGCGGTAACAATGATCCCTCCCACGACAGCTATAGAACTGTATTTCAGATAATCTAACTAACTAAGAGAGCTAAGATCGATGTCCTCTCCCTTGTAGACATGGGGAGACTTAACATAGCAGTACAACCCCTCACTGAGATTTTAGTCTTTGGGGAAGTATTTTTTGAAAGCCTACCTTGACAAGATTCAGTTGTAATAATCAAAGCTATACAAACATTCTTTACCATGATAACCATTAAGGTGGATAGCAGATAGCATTGTATCCCCACTGTCCGCAGTGTTTGCAAGTTACAGGGATTTTACCATGGGCGACGAAGCATTGAGATGAAACAAAGGGCACACTGTATCAACTCAACGCATTAATTGATACTGAATTGTTGTGATATTAAAGGTGCAGTAGTAATATACAAAATATATGTATTCCTGGAATCAGTGATTGAATCTATGATTTGCTTACCAATTCGTTTTTTTTTATAAATTCTTTATTTTATTCATGCATAGGTTATACAAGCTGGTTCAACAGCTGGTGCAAACAGATTTTTAGACAATTGATAACAGTAGTATGGCAGCAAGAACAATGCATTATTTTTTTTTATAGAGGGGGTAAACAGGATTAGAACAAGAAGCATGTTATGCTAGAGGGCAAGAATAGTGATAGAATAAATTAAAACTAGTATGCCTACAGGAAGCACAGTATATACTGCTGCTAGGTTCTAGTAATGGTAGTAGTGATACCGCTGGGTAATAGGCATTTTCTTAAAAAGGAGTGGAGCAAAAGTAAGAGAGATTTAAATAGAGACTTAACCCCTTAAGGACACATGACATGATTCACAGAATCCCTCACCTCTCCAGTCAGCAGGCAGATGATCTCCAGGGTGAGATCCAATATCCTTTCAGTCATTTTATTTCTGTGTTTGTTCATTGTTACAAAGTTAGCCAGACTGCTTGCAGGATAGATTATCCTTAAACTGACCTCTGCAATTAGAAACATAGAATGTGACGGCAGATAAGAACCATTCGGCCCATCTAGTCTGCCCAATTTTCTAAATACTTTCATTAGTCACTGGCATTATCTTATAGCTAGGATAGCCTTATGCCTATCCCACGCATGCTTAAACTCCTTTACTGTGTTAACCTCTACCACTTCAGCTGTAAAGCTATTCCATGCATCCACTACCCTCTCAGTAAAGTAATATTTCCTGATATTTTTTTTAAACCTTTGCCCCTCTAATTTAAGACTATGTCCTCTTGTGGTAGTTTTTCTTCTTTTAAATATGGTTTCCTCCTTTCCTGTGTTGATTCCCTTTATGTATTTAAATGTTTCTATCATATCCCCCCGTCTTGTCTTTCCTCCAACCTATACATGTTAAGATCCTTTAACCTCTCCTTGTCAGTTTTATCCTTCAATCCATTAACTAGTTTTGTAGCTCTGAACTCTCTCCAAAGTATAAGTATCCTTCTGAAGATACGGTCTTCAGTACTGCGTACAGTACTCCAAGTGAGGTCTCACCAGTGTTCTGTTCAATTGTCTGCCTACCTTTAAAGTGGCACTGTCATGGTTGAATCTCGTCTTTTTTTTTTAACCCCTCTCCCTACTCCACTACATCTAATTGTCTCCCTAGTCGCCTCCAAATGCCCCTAAGCCCCCCATATTACCTATTTTTGCATCTTTATTTTGTGCCCAGACCTAGGTCCTGGGCGCTGCCATCTTTGTGTGGGCAGATGAAGTCTCTGTGGGACACGTCATCTGCCCACACTAGATAGCGCTGTGAAATTCCCGCGCATATGCCCAATTAAAGACTTGGGCATGCGAACAGGAATTTCATCTATTCATTCATTTGTTAGAAAGACGAATAAATTAATAGAAATTTCAAACGAATGAATGCAGACCTGTTCGTTCGTTTGGTTTATTACAAGGAAAAAATGTATCCACTTGAGAAAGCCCTAAGGGGGGAAACGCGTTGTGGAAATTTTAACTAACTGTATTTTAATAAATGTATTAACTTTCTTTGTTGTGAGTTAGCTATTTTATATTTTTTTACCATTTTATTATTTGACTACCTGGCATCTGAGTTTTACTTGTTCCAGAGAGATGGTACTCCAAAGCATCCTTGTGTGTGTGTATATATATATATATATATATATAAATACTGACTTATTTTTATTGTTGTCTCTCTGTATTATATATCATTGTTTATTTCTTTATTGCTACTTGCTTATGTTTAATTGTACATATTATCTCTGTGGCGCTACCTTTTTCTACTTCCTTATACCTATAGGGCCTGTGAGGGAGCCCTATCCTTTAGGTGTGCTGCCTTTATTTAAGTTTTTAAGCGCTGATCCTTCTGTACACTTTTCACTTAAGTCTCTAAATTTACCTGTCACATCACTCTGATTGGTTGGCTTGAATCAAACCAGAGTGCTCTGTGTAATTTTACACAGCGTGTTAAAGTTCTTTGGGATTTTCTCACGCTGTGTAAAATGACTCAGAACACTCTGATTGGTTGGATTTCAAGCCAACCAATCACAGTGTTATGAGTCAAATTACACAGCATTGGAAAATTCTAAAGAACTTTCCCACGCTGTGTAACATTACTCAGAGCACTCTGACTGGTTGGATTTCAAGCCAACCAGAGTGCTGTGACAGGTAAATTTAGAGACTTGCCTGTCAGAGCACTCTGATTGGTTGGCTTAAACCAACCAATCAGAGCACTCTGAGCCAAATTGCAGGGTGTGGGAAGGCTTTATAAGCCTTTCCCCGCCCAGCGGAGCTCAGCCTAAGCCGTGCCCCTCCATGGGTGAAGATGGATTATTTTTTAACATCTGGGATTTTTTTTCAACTGGATTTATGGTTTTTTTGACTGGCTTTTTTTGGGGCTGAAAAAAATAAGGTTTTAGAAAAAAGAAGACATCAAATGGTATTTTTTCTTTAAATTTCTTTACAGGTACTTATTTTTATTGTCTACCCCCCTCAGTTATTTTTAGGGTGAGGGGGTAAGTAGGGTTTCATTTTACTGGGGATGGGGGGGAGGGGGAGACTAGGGGCTTGGGGACCCCTAGTCACTGGAAGTGGGGTAGGTATTTTTACACTTAGCCCCCACCCGCCACGCATGGGTGGGGACTGGAAGGGGGAGGACAATAGGTACCCCCTGCCCCCCCATATTCATTTAGGGCCCCCACCCGCCACTCATGGGTGGGGGAGGACAATAAGCCGTCCCCCCCATTTTAATTTAGGGCCCCCACTAGATGTCCTCCCTTCAGTTTAATGGCCCCCACTCGCACGGCACGGGTGGGGGCTCGGGAGAGGGAACACTATGGTTTGTGTTTTTTTTACAACAGAGAGCAACCACAGGCGATATAGTGAGTAGGGGCAGAATTAACTAATAATAATTCATCTTTACTTAGTACTAGTAAATTTGGCTGAAAGACCAATTAGGTCTAGGGGCTTGGGGACCCCTAGTCACTTGAAGTGGGGTAGGTATTTTTACACTTAGCCCCCAATTAGGTCTTTCAGCCTTTTGGTAGATAGCTCCCTGATACTTTGGGAATTAGGGAGCTATCTACTAAGCGGCTGCAAGATGCAGCTGCTGCACGAATCAGATCGGAATTAAATTAATTTGAATGAAATTCGGATCCTAACAAAGTCCCGAATTGTGTCCTAACACGAATGGAGAAACTGTTCTCATTCTGTTAGGATGAAATTCGGTAGTTTCGCCAGCGTTCTAAGTGACAGGACATTCGGGAATACTGACAGGAAGCATCGCGAGATCCCAGAGGAAAAGTAAGAATTGTGGAAAAATTTCTCTAACCACAGGAAACGGAGCACACTTTGCTCCTCCGCTGGTCAGAGATGGTCAGGTGTAGGAAACCATAATACAAAGTAGTCACTATTTTGTCTTATGTTTTAAATAAAACTAGAGCAGACAGGAAGAAATTAATAAAAGATCCTGACAGATGGAGAGAAGAGGAATCGATTGGGGAAAGGAAAGTTTGTCATGAGAGTGCCGCTTTAAGTCAACAGAAATAATTACCCATAAATCCCTTTCCTCAGATGTTGAGGTTAGGACTCTATCAAATATTCTGTACTCTGCCCTTGGGTTTTTACGTCTAAGATGCATTATCTTGAACTTATCTACATTAAATGTCCGCTGCCACAACTCTGACTATTTTTCTAGTTTACCGCAATCATTTGCCATTTGGCTTATCACTCCACCTAGTGAGATAAATTGAATAACAACATTAAAACTTAAGTATTGCGGGGAGGGGGGGAATAGAAGAAAGCAATGATTGAATGAGAGATCCCTGCCTTTCCCTGGTTCAAGCTGATTTCTGTCCAAAAGAATCAGAGTCTCTGTTTTGATGTTAACCTCACCTATCAGTTAAAAAACATCATTATGGAAAATAGAAATACAACATGCTTTTCAGCAGTTACAATAATCACAAACAGCCCAGTGTAACCTAAGAACAAATCAGATTAAGCAAGTCTGGACATTCAAGAAAATATTTTATAATCCGCATTTAATAATAGCACTGCTACATACCAGTTTAGTCAGTGAAAGCCTCAAACAGATGAATCGTGTTAGACAATCCAACAACACGTTTGTGCGTTGGTAATCCCACTATGGTATCATCAACAGCTGCAAATTCTGATTCCTCACAATGGATACTGAAAGAAATGTTGAGCAAAACATGCTGTCTGGGTGTGTAAGAAGACTAGAAACTAATGATATTTCAAAAACATTAACATGTTAATGAGGGAAGCTGTTTAAAAAGGTAAATACTGAGCTAAGAAATAAAGGAGAGCGGAGTTAGAGAGGAAGAAAGGAGAAGAGAGCTAGGAATGAGAAATAGTGGAGTGAGGGAGACACTAGAAAGACATGATGGGAAATGCAGGGAGAATCACAAGTCAACAATCCCATATAAAGATATTTACTTCTATAACAGGCTTTCTTTCCTAGTGGTTTGTCAGATCCGTCTTGCCATGACACCAGAACTGACCGCGTTATTCTTTTTCTTGCGAGTACTAGAAAAGAAGGATTAGTGAGAAACTTCAGTTCACTTGCACAAGCAGCTTTCATTCATTTTGTATGTAATGAAAAATATGCCTGTCTACTGGTATGTGAGTAAAGGTAAATGGTAAACATACAACCTTCAAAAAGTGTAAACTAATGCACAGAGGCAGAAAAGAATGTGGTGCTAAAGTGCAAGGTTTGCTTAACTTTTATGTACACACATTTAGTTGTCATTATCCATAAATGCAGGATGCTTTCATGATGCTCATTAAAATACATTTATTTGGCCATAAGGACTTGGATAAGGGTGAGTACAGGAGGGCAAAAACATCAAATAAAATAAATATTAAGCAAAGTTTACATAGACAACGGAGAGAATATATATTAGCAGATATTTACACAGTGTAAGGCAGTGGCTCTTAAACCTCGGAACTGGAACCGATCATGATGTTTTGGAGGGTCGCTCGACATGCCACAAGAAGCGAGCACTGAAGTAAAGATATTTTGCATGAATTAATTTTGTATGCAGAATTAATACGAAAATGTGAGCACTCCACACAAAATAATAGTAGCCACCTTTCTCAATCTGTACTCCAAGGGTAGTAAGATAAACAAGGTATCTATATAAAAAGACACAAAGTTTCACCACTCTTAAAGTAGCAGCATCGTTATCCGTATCACCAGTTAATTAAGAGGCATTGATTTAGTATGCACAATATTACACTCAAAGAATTGCTCTCGTTTAAGATGCACTATGTTAATAGTACAGGATTTTGTTTTAAACTATTCCAAGTACTACTTCAGTTCGTCATAAAATCAGTAACTCCCTGAAGTGTACAAACCTGGGCTCCAGCACGGTTATTAAATTACTGAACATCTTAAAGTGTGAGTGAATAGTGAAATGATAACTAGCAGATATCTGTAGCTCAGCTCCCAATATAAACTGCTGACATGTCCCTCCAGCTCTAAATATTGCAGCATGTCCATACAGTGTCTGTCTGTCTGCCCCAGCTATGGGCTCCTTATAGACAATACACGGGAGCTCTGTGTATTGCTTGAGGCCTGACACATTAACACACTGAGGGCCATTACACAGAAAGCACAAACCCGCAGCATTGTTCCACTCCACATAATCCAGGTGCCCGGGCTTTCCGTTTCACTTCCGGATCCTGAACTCGGAGCACTTCCGGGTTGCGGTCCACTTGCGTTCCAGTCATCCATGGAACGCACGTTCCATCTGCTTCTGGGTCACATGTCATAGCTCCGCTTCCGTGTTTGCGTTCCATTGCTTTAGTTTCCGGTTGGGCGGGGAAGGCACGTGCATTGTAGACTTGGAACAGGTTTAGAGTAAAGCAGAGTACCTGCAAGCCTTACGCAAAGCATTGTGGGAGCAGAGCAGCTGCTGTACTGTTTGCTTTTCACAAGTTATTTAGGACTTTGTTGAATAGTGATTTCCAAGCTATTTTTTAAATTTTTCTACCAAGGCACACTGCAATGAGATATATATATTCAGTGCAACTATTTATTTACCTTCTCCAGCAGATAACTATCACATTGACTTGAAGCCTTAAAGGGACACTCCAAAAATAAATAAATCACTGTTTAGTAAACAATGAAAACATGCATTTTTTTTTTTTTTTGGGGGTATATTTAAAAACTGTTTGCAAAAGGTGCAGATCTCTTGCCTGATGCCTTTGCAAGCCCTCCTCTTCTAACTCTGCCCAGACTTTCTGTGACTGGCCAATCACAGACATTCTAACGCAAATGCAGCTCAAGCCATTGCCCCTTAAGTTTTAATAAATAACAGGATAATCAAATAATAGGACAGGCTGTCTGGTTGACAGCTTGGGGGTTGGAGGGAGCTGTAACAAGTGGCAGAAATAAAATCAAGAGTGCCCTCCGTCAAGATTTTTTTTGTTGTTGACCACTCCCCCCCAACCATTGCAAGGATGGAAAAAAAGAGAGGTGCCCAGCTGTCATACAACTCCTACAATACTTTGCCAGCTGGAGACCTAATATTTGTCCATCCTTGCAGGGCTGAATTTAGCACTAAGCAGTGTTTGTAAGTTTGAGTGCAAGCATGTTTTTGTATAAAGTATGTGTGTGTTAATGTAGGGGTGTACTTGTGTGTAGTGTTATGTGTCTTTTTATGTACTGTTGCCATTTTAAAGTCATGGGTCCCCAGTGTGTAGTGTTTTGTCTTTTAAAGTAAGAGTGTGTCTGTATGTAGTGTTGCCGTTTGAAAGCAGGGGTGTATTTGTGTGTAGTGTTTGAGTACTGAGATGTGTGCACATAGACACTGATACACACACACTGGCACACATCAGGATACACAGACACACATGCAGATAAACAGATACACACTGACACACACAGATATATAAATGCAGACATGCAAATACACAGACACACACTGACACAGATACAGAAACACACATAAACACACACTGGAACACATGTAGTTACACAGACACACTAACAAACATACAGATATGCAAGCACACAATGACACACATGTAGATACACAATGCTACAGAAGCAGATTCACAGACTCACGGATAAACACAATGACACTCATGCAGGTTTTCTGTACCCCTCATTTTTGCCCTTTCCTCCCGCTTGGCTCTGTGTTATCTGTGAGGAAGTGACTGGCTTTCACTTCCTCCCAGCAGTGTTGAGAATACAGAACCCAGTCATATTGTTGTGTGTGTGAGGGGGGGCAGTGGGGGTGGGGCGGTGTCTGTGAAGGATGCTGTATGTGTGAGGGAGGCAGTGTGTGTAAGGGGTGCAATGTGTGTGGAGGGTGCAGTATGTGTGTGTGTGAGTTGCAGTGTGTCTGAAGGGTGCGGAGTGTGTGTGTGTGTGAAGGGTGTAGTGTGTGTGTGTTAGAGGTGTAGTGTGTGTGAGGTGTGCATTGTGTGTGTGTGAGGGGGCAGCGTGTGTGAGATGTGCAGTGTGTGAGGGGTGCAGTGTGTGTGAAGGGTGCTGTGTGCGGGTGTGATGGGGCAGTGTGTGTCTGAGTTGCAGTGTGTGTGGGTGTCAGTGTATGTGTGAGGGGGCAGTGTGTGTGTTAGAGGTTATTTGTGTGTGAGAGGTGCTGTGTGTGTGTAAAAGGTGCTGTGTATGTGGGAAGAGTGCAGTGTGTGTTTGAGGGGTGCAGTGTGTGTGAGGGGGCTGTCACGGGTTTCTGTCGGCATGGCAGCACAGAAACACAGTAGTCATGCCGACAGAAATAACAAATACTTATCTTACCTACGGAAGATCACAGCCCAACCTCCTTTCATCCCAATCCCCAGCGTGTGCGACGTTACTAGAGACACTGGCCGCTGTGGTTCCAATTTTAATAGGGAAATAGCTTTTGCCTATATCAAAGATGGCACTTACGTGTGTGCGATGTCACATCATAGACGTGCACGCACGCTTTGGCGTCAGAGGCCATATACAACCAATTACAGCTTTAGGAGGGTTATTTAAACCCAATTTACAGTTTGATCAGTGCCCTGTCGTGGTTTCCCTTAGATGGTTATTAGAGAGTGTGTTCCTGATCGTGTATTTCTGGTTTTTGACTTTAGCTTCGTTTTGACTTTCCTGACTTCTGGTATCCTTGATTATTGGCTTTTCCTAATCGCTGTGTCTCGTTCTGTGTCCCTGACCTTGGCTAGTATTTTGGCTATTCTTGGGTACATTAAGTCCGGCCATTCTAAGGTCCGGTTAGACGTTACCCTTAGTCCTAGGTGTGATACAATTCAGCATGCGGGATCAACTAATCCTGACAGGGGCAGTGTGTCTGGGTGTGTGTGTGGGGGGAGGAGGGTTAGTGTGTGAAGAGTGCATAGGGTCTATGCTGTGTGTAGGTGGGTGAGATGTGAAAATCTATTTTAATGTCTCCCCCTCCCTTCTTCTTACCTTTAACTAGAGAGGGGACATAATGCTGCAAGCCCTGGTGGTCCAGCGGTGGCATGTTCACTTTAGCCTGCACTTCCTCGGGCTGACTCTCCTGTCCCCCTGTGAGTATAGTGCTGAATTGGACCATTTCCATGGGAACACGCGGCAATGCTCCAATCAGCCTGCTCGCAGGAGAAACACAGAGTCTACCAGGCCCTACCCTCCCTCTGGTAGAACTAAGTGCCAGTAGGCCGGTGAGTGCTTCTTTAGCACTCATGTATGAACTGTAAAGAGACACTCTAAGCAACAGAACAACTTTTGCAGTGCATTATAACTTAACAGGTCTGTATAGTCTGTGTCCAATCAATTACTTCTCATAGGGAAGCATTTAAGAATCCCAGCATGCGGGTTAATTGCCATGAACCACCAATCCATTACTTCTCTCTGAGAGGCATTGAATACAATCCTCCTCACAGAGAAGCCTGGTTAGGGTCTCCTCTCAAAGAATCTCCTGTTCAAAGAGAGTCTAATCAATCTGGAGAGTCTATTCAGAGTCCGATCAATCCCCAGCTCTCAGTCATACTTGATTCATTGCCTACACTGCCTCTCTTTCCCTTTTTGACATTTCTGTGAGGTTACAGCACTGCACTTCAGAAAATTAATGTCTGGATCCCGGTCCCAATTCAGCAAGTATGCAACTGCTGGACAGGTCAGGGGCACACCATTACATGAAACTGCATGCTGTAATCTTTAATCAACCTTGTACACCTGCTTACAGGCTGAGCTGTGACAGGGCCTTTCTACATGTAAATAGTCAAATCATTTAAAGGGGCATTATAGGCACCCAGACCACTTCATCTTATTGAAGAGGTCTTGGTGAAGTGCCACTGTCCCCTTAATCTTGCAATGTACAATTTAAAACATTGCCGTTTCGGAGAAGCTGCAATTTTTACATTGACAGGTCAAGATAACCTCAAGTGGCTGTCTTTCAGAGAGCCACTAGAGGTGCCTCCTGCATTCTAACAGAGTTTAACTTTCTGAAATGACATTGGATGTTCGCATGCTTTCTCATCTGGTGAATATGCAAACAAGGAATGGTCTACATAATTATATATTTATCAAGAGGACAAATCCTAAAATACTTACAGGTTGGAGAGGACAGACAAAATAAGTAAAAGGTCTTAAGCACAAGGTGTCTGTGTGTAGCAAGATGGCGGCTAGAAGCGAGTCAGTAAGCTATTATCTGAAGTTGAAATCAATCTTTCTAACAGTTAATGTATCTGAGCATCCATCCATGAATTTCTATAGCACAAAACACGTTCTTTTAAATCATGGGAAATATAAAAAATACACAAAATGGAACATTGTTTGGAGTTTATTAAATTAACTATTTTATTGATTGGATTTTTTAGCCTGTAAATTGCAGTCCCAATGTCAGTTATCAGCTATATCCAGTTTAGCAAATAAACAACATTATATTTACAATTATTAACCCCTTAAGGACGCATGACGGTTCAGGACCGTCCTCTGCATTTTTGCGTTGCCGACCGAGGACGGTCCTGAACCGTCCTAACGGAAAACGGGCGGCGGGAGCGATCAGAGATCGCTTCCGCCGAAATCCCGTTGTTACTATCTGCCCGGCATCCCAGGCAGATAGTAACAGCCAATTACGGCGTGTGAGCGATCCGCGATCGCTCACAATTGGCTGGTGTCAAAGTGGGTGTTACAAACACTCACTTTGACACTGATCTCTGCCTCTCTCCTCTCTGTAGCGTTTTGTGAGAGGAGAGAGACAGAGATCCTGATAGTTTGTTGCAGCAGCTGTTCCTGTGAAAAATAAAAAGTATCTTCAGTTAATTAAAATCCTATTTTAACCCCTTCCCTGCCAGATCTGTTACAGACAGTGCATTTTTACTGTCTGTATTTTTTTTTTTGCCCTTAAGGGTTAACTTTATTTTAAAAAATCTGTGTCTTAGACTGTCTTAGACTGTCTTAGACTGTCTTAGACTGTCTTAGACTAGTCTGTTTTAGTCTGTTTTAGTCTGTTTTAGTCTGTCGTAGTCTGTCGTAGTCTGTCATAGTCTGTCATAGCCTGTCGTAGTCAGTCAGTTTCCTTCCCCCAAATCTCCATTAGATTCTTCTAACAGGAGTTAGTTTAGGGATTACTGTTTTAGTCTGTTTTAGTCTGTTTTAGTGTTTAAAAAAAAATAAAAAATATTGTGTTTAGTATTTTGTTAGTTTAGTCTGTTGGTGTGAAACATGCAGCGCATGTACAGCTTGGAGGAGGCATATGCCTTCTTGGCGTCAGACTCTGACGCCACTGACACTGCGTCCGATTTTGACCCAGGTCAGTTTAGCGGCACGTCTAGTGACATGTCATCTGTGAGTGAGCCAGCTGCTAAAAGAAGCTGTGCTTCCCCTGCTACGCTGAATGTGGAGGAGGACTGGGTACCTCCACAGTTAGCTGAGCCCAACATCCCCCCTTTTAGTGCCAACGCAGGCATTAATGTGAATGTGGTTGACTTCTCCCCTATACAATATATGGAGTTATTTTTAGGGGATACCATCTGGGAGGAGATTGCTTCCCAGACTAATTTATACGCTAGCCAATTTATTGAGACCAATCCAGGTAGCTATACAGTCAGGGAGCATGCTTGGCATCTCACAGATGTCCCTGAACTTAAAACATTCTGGGCTCTTACCATGCTCATGGGGATAATAAAAAAGCCATCAATCCGGTCTTACTGGAGCACCAACCCAATTTGTTCGACTCCTATATTCTCCCAAACAATGCCTAGACCAAGATATGAGCTGCTGCTCAGATACTTACATTTTAACGACAATACGCTCTGTCACCCCAGAGATCACCCTGAATATGATAGGCTTTATAAAATACGCCCACTGGTAGACCATCTTCAGAACAGATTTTCTGAAGTTTATACTCCCCAACAAACTTTATCCATCGATGAATCCCTTATGAAATACAAAGGGAGATTAGGGTTCAAACAATATATCCCCTCAAAGCGGTCTAGGTATGGCATTAAAGTGTACAAACTTTGCGAGAGCGAAAGTGGCTACACATTTGCCTTCCGTGTATACGAGGGGAAAGATGCTCAACTGAACCCTCCTGGCTGTCCTGACTCTCTGGGGACAACTGGAAAACTTGTTTGGGACCTACTGAACCCTTTGTTCAATAAGGGTTACCACCTTTATGTGGACAATTTTTACAGCAGTGTCCACTTGTTTAAAATTCTTTATAGTTTACAGACACTGGCCTGCGGCACTGTAAGAAGAAATGCCAAGGATTTTCCCAGACCTCTCATAGAGGCCAAATTAAAAAAAGGGGAATGCAAAGCTCTGCGCAAGGCTGAACTGCTTGCGCTAAAATTTAAGGACAGGAAGGATGTTCACATGATAACAACCATCCATAACGAGGCCATGTCAGACGTCACTGTCCGAGGCAGGGTACAGACAAAACCGGTGTGCATCAGGGCTTATAACAGGCACATGGGGGTGTTGATTTGGCTGATCAGCTGATGCAGCCTTATCTTATCTTAAGAAAGACAAAAGCCTGGTATAAAAAGGTGGCTATCTACCTGTTGCAAGTAGCAACACATAATTCATTTTTACTTTTTAAAAAAATGAATCCAGGAAGAACCACCTATCTCCAATTTCAGCTCAAGCTGATTTCCACAATAATTTATGGAGATGGTCAAGTTCCAACGACAGTGCAAGAGTCGTCTAGACATTTTATTTTTAAGATACCGCCAACACCAAAAAAAAGAAACCCCCAGAAACGTTGCCGGGTCTGTTATAAAAAAGGGAAAAGGACAGACACCCCTTTTCACTGTCCCGATTGCCATACAAAACCTGGACTGTGCATTGGAGAATGTTTTAAGGTCTACCACACAGAAAATACATTTTTATAATACTTGTTCCTGATTTATTTTTTTTGTTTATTTTGAAAGCAGCAAATTTCTGTTAGTCAGTATCCTTCCCCCAAATCTCCAGTTAGATTCTTTTTGCAGGAGTTAGTTTACAGATTGCTGCTAACAGAAGTTTTAGTCTCATTTAGTCTGTTTTTTAACTCTGTGTTAGCCAGACTCTGACGCCACTGACACTGCGTCCGATTTTGACCCAGGTCAGTTTTCTGACATGTCATCTGTGTGTGAGCTGGCTGCAAAAAGAAGCTGTGCTTTCTCTGCTACGCCGAATGTGGAGGAGGAACAGGTTTCTCCACAGTTAGCTGAGCCCCAAATCACCCCTTTTAGTGCCAACACAGGCATTAATGTCAATGTGGATGACTTCTCCTCTATGCAATATATGGAGCTATTTTTAGGGGATACCATGTGGGAGGAGATTGCTCCCCAGACTAATTTATATGCTACCCAATTTATTGATACCAATCCAGATAGCTATGCAGTCAGGGAGGAGTGTGCTTGGCATCCCACAGATGTCGCTGAACTTAAAAAATTCTGGGCTCTTACAATTCTCATGGGGATTATAAAGAAGCCATCAATTTGCTCTTACTGGAGCACCAACCCAATCTGTTCTAGTCGAGTGTACTCTCAAACCATGTCTAGAACAAGATTTGAGCTGCTGCTGAGATACTTACATTTCAATGACAATACCCTCTGTCACCCCAGAGATCACACCCAATATGATAGGCTTCATAAAATACACCCACTGGTAGACCATCTTCAGCACAAATTTACTGAAGTTTATACTCCTCAAAAAAATGTATCTATTGATGAATCGTTAATGAAATATAAAGGGAGATTAGGATTCAAACAATACATCCTCTCAAAGCGCTTTAGGTATGGCGTAAAATTCTACAAACTGTGCGAGAGCGAAAGTGGCTATACATTTGCCTTTCGTATATATGAGGGGAAAGATGGTCAACTGGACCCTCCTGGCTGTACTGACTCTCTGGGGACAAGCGGGAAACTTGTTTTTGACTTACTGATCCCCTTGTTCAATAAGGGTTACCACCTTTTATGTGGACAATTTTTATAGCATTGTCTGTTTGTTTCAAACTCTTTAGGGTTTCTAGATACTGGCCTGTGGCAGTGTGAGAAGATATGCCAAGGATTTCCCCAGACCTTTAATAGAGGCCAAAAAAAAAAAAAGTGAATGTAAAGGTCTGCACAAAGCTAAAGTGCTTGCAATAAAATTTAAGGACAGGAAGGATGTTCACATGCTAACAACCATCCATAACGAGGGCATGTCAGACGTCACTGTCCGAGGCAGGGTACAGACAAAACCGGTGTGCATCAGGGCTTATAACAGGCACATGGGGGGTGTTGATTTGGCTGATCAGCTGATGCAGCCATATCTTATCTTAAGAAAGACAAAAGCCTGGCATAAAAAGGTGGCTATCTACCTGATGCAAGTAGCAACACATAATTAATTTTTACTCTTTAAAAAAAAATGAATTCAGAAAGAACCACCTTTCTCCAATTTTAGTTCAAGCTGATTTCCACAATAATTTATGGAGATGGTCAAGTTCCAACAACGGTGCCAAAGGAGTCCAGACATTTTATTTTTAAGATACCGCCAACTGCAAAAAAAAAACAAATCCCCTGAAATGTTGCTGGGTCTGTTATAAAAAAGGAAAAGGACACTGTTTTTTTTTCTTTTGAAAACAGCAAATTTTAGTTAGTCAGTTTCCTTCCCCCCAAATCTCCAATTAGATTCTTTTTGCAGGAGTTAGTTTAGAGAATGCTGCTAAAGGTGCATTTGATACCTGCACATTTGGTTAAAAAAGTTTTATGGTAGTAACATATAACTGGCTGGCCAAAACCAGATGACGTGTGCATAAAAAGCAGAATTAAAAAATTACCACCATGCACGTTCTCTGAAATTTGTTTAGCACAATGGTTGGGGGAAGGATGTGAAAACACCTCATATACAATACTCTGGAATGTCTACTTTATAAAAATATAAACTTTCATGATGTTAACATTAACGGGGGGATGCAAAAATATGCCAAACTGAAGATAGGCCAAGCATACCTATATATCAAGTTGAAAAACTGATATGTACAAGTCTTGAATGTGGCCTTTTAGCCCCCAAACAACCCAGCAAACCTATGCATGGGTGATGTCACTGTACTCAGGAGATGTTGCTGAACACATATTGGGGTGTTGTTTGGCAGTGATACATAACAGGATCTGTTAATTCATGCCTAAAGTACAATGTATGTGTAAAAAAACATGAAGAAAATTACTACCCAAAAGTTTGCCAAAGGCTGGTGGTAGAATTATTGCATGAAAAGTATTAAACTACCACCATTTAAAATACCCTGAGTTGTCTACTTTTCAAAAATATATGGTTTGATGGGGGTAAAATACATTGGCCCAAATAGGACAGGGGCGCTGGTTTACTACATGTCAAAATTCCAAGTTGAAAAATGGATATGCGCACCTGCCAAATGTGGCCTTTTAGCCCCCAAACAATCCGACAAGCCTATGCATGGGTGGTATCACTGTACTCAGGAGATGTTGCTGAACACATATTGGCGTGTTGTTTGGCAGTGACACATAACACGATTTGTTAATTCATGCCTAAATTACAATGTGTGTGAAAAAAAACACACAAAAAATGACTACCTAAATGTTTGACAATGTCTGGTGGTAGAATTAGTGCATGGAAAGTGTTAAAAAACCACCATTTGAAATACCCTAGGGTGTCTACTTTCCAAAAATATATGGTTTGGTGGGGGTAAAATACATTGGCCGGCCTTACAAATGTCCCAAATAGGACATGTGCGCAGGTTGACTACATGTCAAAATTCCAAGTTGAAAAATGGATATGCGCACCTGCCAAATGTGGCCTTTTAGCCCCCAAACAATCCGACAAGCCTATGCATGGGTGGTATCACTGTACTCAGGAGATGTTGCTGAACACATATTGGCGTGTTGTTTGGCAGTGACACATAACACGATTTGTTAATTCATGCCTAAATTACAATGTGTGTGAAAAAAAACACACAAAAAATGACTACCTAAATGTTTGACAATGTCTGGTGGTAGAATTAGTGCATGGAAAGTGTTAAAAAACCACCATTTGAAATACCCTAGGGTGTCTACTTTCCAAAAATATATGGTTTGGTGGGGGTAAAATACATTGGCCGGCCTTACAAATGTCCAAAACAGGACATGTGCGCAGGTTGACTACATGTCAAAATTCCAAGTTGAAAAATGGATATGCGCACCTGCCAAATGTGGCCTTTTAGCCCCCAAACAATCCGACAAGCCTATGCATGGGTGGTATCACTGTACTCAGGAGATGTTGCTGAACACATATTGGGTGTTGTTTGGCAGTGACACATAACACGATTTGTTAATTCATGCCTAAAGTACAATGTGTGTGAAAAAAAACACACAAAAAATGACTACCTAAATGTTTGACAAAGTCTGGTGGAGAATTAGTGCATGGAAAGTGTTAAAAAACCACCATTTGAAATACCCTAGGGTGTCTACTTTCCAAAAATATATGGTTTGGTGGGGTAAAATACATTGGCCGGCCTTACAAATGTCCCAAATAGGACATGTGCGCAGGTTGACTACATGTCAAAATTCCAAGTTGAAAAATGGATATGCGCACCTGCCAAATGTGGCCTTTTAGCCCCCAAACAATCCGACAAGCCTATGCATGGGTGGTATCACTGTACTCAGGAGATGTTGCTGAACACATATTGGCGTGTTGTTTGGCAGTGACACATAACACGATTTGTTAATTCATGCCTAAAGTACAATGTGTGTGAAAAAAAACACACAAAAAATGACTACCTAAATGTTTGACAATGTCTGGTGGTAGAATTAGTGCATGGAAAGTGTTAAAAAACCACCATTTGAAATACCCTAGGGTGTCTACTTTCCAAAAATATATGGTTTGGTGGGGGTAAAATACATTGGCCGGCCTTACAAATGTCCCAAATAGGACATGTGCGCAGGTTGACTACATGTCAAAATTCCAAGTTGAAAAATGGATATGCGCACCTGCCAAATGTGGCCTTTTAGCCCCCAAACAATCCGACAAGCCTATGCATGGGTGGTATCACTGTACTCAGGAGATGTTGCTGAACACATATTGGCGTGTTGTTTGGCAGTGACACATAACACGATTTGTTAATTCATGCCTAAAGTACAATGTGTGTGAAAAAAAACACACAAAAAATGACTACCTAAATGTTTGACAAAGTCTGGTGGTAGAATTAGTGCATGGAAAGTGTTAAAAAACCACCATTTGAAATACCCTAGGGTGTCTACTTTCCAAAAATATATGGTTTGGTGGGGGTAAAATACATTGGCCGGCCTTACAAATGTCCCAAATAGGACATGTGCGCAGGTTGACTACATGTCAAAATTCCAAGTTGAAAAATGGATATGCGCACCTGCCAAATGTGGCCTTTTAGCCCCCAAACAATCCGACAAGCCTATGCATGGGTGGTATCACTGTACTCAGGAGATGTTGCTGAACACATATTGGCGTGTTGTTTGGCAGTGACACATAACACGATTTGTTAATTCATGCCTAAAGTACAATGTGTGTGAAAAAAAACACACAAAAAATGACTACCTAAATGTTTGACAAAGTCTGGTGGTAGAATTAGTGCATGGAAAGTGTTAAAAACCACCATTTGAAATACCCTAGGGTGTCTACTTTCCAAAAATATATGGTTTGGTGGGGGTAAAATACATTGGCCGGCCTTACAAATGTCCCAAATAGGACATGTGCGCAGGTTGACTACATGTCAAAATTCCAAGTTGAAAAATGGATATGCGCACCTGCCAAATGTGGCCTTTTAGCCCCCAAACAATCCGACAAGCCTATGCATGGGTGGTATCACTGTACTCAGGAGATGTTGCTGAACACATATTGGCGTGTTGTTTGGCAGTGACACATAACACGATTTGTTAATTCATGCCTAAAGTACAATGTGTGTGAAAAAAACACACAAAAAATGACTACCTAAATGTTTGACAAAGTCTGGTGGTAGAATTAGTGCATGGAAAGTGTTAAAAAACCACCATTTGAAATACCCTAGGGTGTCTACTTTCCAAAAATATATGGTTTGGTGGGGGTAAAATACATTGGCCGGCCTTACAAATGTCCCAAATAGGACATGTGCGCAGGTTGACTACATGTCAAAATTCCAAGTTGAAAAATGGATATGCGCACCTGCCAAATGTGGCCTTTTAGCCCCCAAACAATCCGACAAGCCTATGCATGGGTGGTATCACTGTACTCAGGAGATGTTGCTGAACACATATTGGCGTGTTGTTTGGCAGCAAGACATAACAGGATCTGTAAGTTTATACCTGAATTGCAATGTATGTGAAAAAAAACAAAAAAACAACTATCTATGCAAAGTTTGGCAAAGACTTGTGGTAAAATGGCTGCATAGAAAGTGTCAAAATATCCTTAGATGAATACCCTGGGTTGTCTACTTTAAAAAATATATATACATGTGGAGTGTTTTCCAGAGATTTATGACAGATAATAGTGTTACAATGTCACTATTGATACATTTAAAAAAATTTTGTTTTGAAACCGCCATATCCTACTTGTACCTATAGCCCTATAACTTGCAAAAAAAAGCAAAAAAAGCAAGTAAACACTGGGTATTTTTAAACTCAGGACAAAATTTTGAATCTATTTAGCTGTTTTTTTCATTCGCTTTTGTAGCTGAGTAAAAGATTTTTCAAGTAAAAGTCAAAAAACATGTATTTTTTTCAATTTTTCATCATATTTTTTTATTTTTTTTAAATTAAAATACATGAGATTATATAAATAATGGTATGTAAAGAAAGCCCCTTTTGTCCTGAAAAAAACAATATATAATTTGTATGGGAACAGTAAATGAGAGAGCGGAAAATAACAGCTAAACACAAACACCAGAAAAGTGTAAAAATATTCCTGGTTGCAAATGTACAACATCGCAAAAACAGTCCAGTCCTTAAGGGGTTAAATTTATGGTGCAACGTGTTAAAAATATTTTCTAATCTGTGAAGGCTTTTATGTTTTCATCTTTTTCGTAAATTATGAAATAATTTCCTATGTATGAAATTTTACTAAAATTTAAACTGCCGTAATGAAACATTTCCATATTTAGAACTTACAGATTGTTTTAACCTTGCATGAATTCAGTTGTGTTTGACCATTTTTCAACATTCAGGAGATGTAAGTGTCTCACCTGTGTGAGTTCTTTCATGCCTAAGAAAATGGGCTTTTGTAATGAAACATCTCCCACATTCAAAACAAGAAAATGGTTTAAATCCTGTGTGAGTTCTCTCATGAACACTAAGGTTGGATTTTGTGGCAAAACATTTCCCACATTCAGAGCACTCAAATGGTTACTCTCCGGTATGAATATTATGCAACTTAAGATGAGATTTGCTGCAAAAACATGTCCCATACATAGCATGCAAATGGTTTCTCTCCAGTGTGAGTTCTCTCATGTAGGTTAAGTTGGTGTTTTGTGTAAAAACATGTCACACTCAGAACATGGAAATGGTTTCTCTCCTGCATGAACTAAGTTGTTGCTTAGTGTAGAAAGATTTATTACATTGAGAACATGCAAATGGTTTTTCTCCTGTGTGAGTTTGATTATGTACATAAAGTGCATGCTTTGAGGAAAACCATTTGACACATTCGGTACATGCAAATGGTTTTTCACCTGTGTGGATTTTCTCATGTTTAATTTCTGGAATAAAAGGGAATCATGACATGTCACACGTCATGTCCATAAGGTGTTAAGAAGATTTGCTCTCTGGGAAAAATATTTTTCACATTGAGAACATGCAAATGGTTTCTCACCTGTGTGAGTTCTGTTATGTACATGAAGTTCATGTTGGGTGGTAAAACATTTAATACATTCTGTACAAGCAAATGGTTTCACTCCTGCGTGGATTCTTTCGTGCCTAAGAAGACTTGCCTTCTGTGAAAAATACTTCACACATTCAGAACATTGAAAAGGTTATTTTCTTATGTGAATTCTTTCATTTGGAAATACCAAAACATTTTCATCTTCAGAAAACAAAGGTCTATTGTTTTGTTTATGAACAATCTGATGGGTTTCCTTTGATATTTCTTTCTTTATATTTAAATTCTTATCCACAAGACATCTTCTGGGCTGTTGATTTATTATAGTTGTTTCTAAAAAAATTAGTGAAGATAAAAATAATATTGTAGATAACTATACGGTACAGTTCATCTGCAGGAAGAAAATAGTTTACAAATAAATATATATATTAACATATCTTGAAACATTTATTCTTTAATCTAAAAAATCATGTTAGTTTTCCTCTTTCTTAAATATTTTTAAAGGACAGTGTGCTCCTAAAGTATGTATATATGTGAGACTCATCTTGAGGTCATTGTATTTAGACACCTACAGGAAACAAACTGTAAACGTATCATTTATTACTTACCTGATGTCTTTACACCTTCATTACCGTGTCCCTGCATCTCTTTTCAACATTGAAGGTTTTAGTAATTACAATCATGGCTTAAAGGGCATCTATCATGCCCAGCTGCATTAAACGAGCATAAAACTTCATCTATACATTGAACTAGCAATTTGCTAACCAATATGTACATTTTAAAATAGTTGTCAATCAATTCTTTGGCAAATACTCTATGCTGAAAAATAATTTAATGAACGAGAGCAGAAGATACCGTTCACAGATGGTTCTTCTGCTCTACATACACATGGTAACTCCCTAACCGGTGCTAAGCACTACTCTACATTCATATGGTAACTCCCTAGCCAGTGCTAAGCCATGCTCTACATACACATGGTAACCCCCTAGCTAGTGCTAAGCCATGCTCTACATACACACGGTAACTCCCTAGCCAGTGCTAAGCACTGCTCTACATTCATATGGTAACTCCCTAGCCAGTGCTAAGCCATGCTCTACATACACACGGTAACTCCCTAGCCAGTGCTAAGCCATGCTCTACATACCTATGGTAACTCCCTAGCCAGTGCTAAGCCATGCTCTACATACACATGGTAACCCCCTAGCTAGTGCTAAGCCATGCTCTACATACACATGGTAACTCCCTAGGCAGTGCTAAGCACTGCTCTACATACACATGGTAACTCCCTAGCCAGTGCTAAGCACTGCTCTACATACACATGGTAACTCCCTAGCCAGTGCTAAGCCATGCTCTACATACACACGGTAACTCCCTAGCCAGTGCTAAGCCATGCTCTACATACCTATGGTAACTCCCTAGCCAGTGCTAAGCCATGCTCTACATACACATGGTAACCCCCTAGCCAGTGCTAAGCACTACTCTACATACCTATGGTAACTCCCTAGCCAGTGCTAAGCCATGCTCTACATACACACGGTAACCCCCTAGCCAGTGCTAAGCCATGCTCTACATACACATGGTAACTCCCTAGCCAGTGCTAAGCACTGCTCTACATACACATGGTAACCCCCTAGCCAGTGCTAAGCCATGCTCTACATACACATGGTAACCCCCTAGCCAGTGCTAAGCCATGCTCTACATACACATGGTAACCCCCTAGCCAGTGCTAAGCACTGCTCTACATACACATGGTAACTCCCTAACCAGTGCTAAGCACTGCTCTACATACACATGGTAACCCCCTAGCCAGTGCTAAGTACTGCTCTACATACACATGGTAACCCCCTAGCCAGTGCTAAGCACTGCTCTACATACACATGGTAACCCCCTAGCCAGTGCTAAGTACTGCTCTACATACACATGGTAACCCCCTAGCCAGTGCTAAGCCATGCTCTACATACACATGGTAACCCCCTAGCCAGTGCTAAGCCATGCTCTACATACACATGGTAACCCCCTAGCCAGTGCTAAGCCATGCTCTACATACACATGGTAACTTCCTAGCCAGTGCTAAGCCATGCTCTACATACACATGGTAACTCCCTAGCCAGTGCTAAGCCATGCTCTACATACACACGGTAACACACTCCAATTTTAGTTCAAGCTGATTTCCACAATAATTTATGGAGATGGTCAAGTTCCAACAACGGTGCCAAAGGAGTCCAGACATTTTATTTTTAAGATACCGCCAACTGCAAAAAAAAAACAAATCCCCTGAAATGTTGCTGGGTCTGTTATAAAAAAGGAAAAGGACACTGTTTTTTTTTCTTTTGAAAACAGCAAATTTTAGTTAGTCAGTTTCCTTCCCCCCAAATCTCCAATTAGATTCTTTTTGCAGGAGTTAGTTTAGAGAATGCTGCTAAAGGTGCATTTGATACCTGCACATTTGGTTAAAAAAGTTTTATGGTAGTAACATATAACTGGCTGGCCAAAACCAGATGACGTGTGCATAAAAAGCAGAATTAAAAAATTACCACCATGCACGTTCTCTGAAATTTGTTTAGCACAATGGTTGGGGGAAGGATATGAAAACACCTCATATACAATACTCTGGAATGTCTACTTTATAAAAATATAAACTTTCATGATGTTAACATTAACGGGGGGATGCAAAAATATGCCAAACTGAAGATAGGCCAAGCATACCTATATATCAAGTTGAAAAACTGATATGTACAAGTCTTGAATGTGGCCTTTTAGCCCCCAAACAACCCAGCAAACCTATGCATGGGTGATGTCACTGTACTCAGGAGATGTTGCTGAACACATATTGGGGTGTTGTTTGGCAGTGATACATAACAGGATCTGTTAATTCATGCCTAAAGTACAATGTATGTGTAAAAAAACATGAAGAAAATTACTACCCAAAAGTTTGCCAAAGGCTGGTGGTAGAATTATTGCATGAAAAGTATTAAACTACCACCATTTAAAATACCCTGAGTTGTCTACTTTTCAAAAATATATGGTTTGATGGGGGTAAAATACATTGGCCCAAATAGGACAGGGGCGCTGGTTTACTACATGTCAAAATTCCAAGTTGAAAAATGGATATGCGCACCTGCCAAATGTGGCCTTTTAGCCCCCAAACAATCCGACAAGCCTATGCATGGGTGGTATCACTGTACTCAGGAGATGTTGCTGAACACATATTGGCATGTTGTTTGGCAGTGACACATAACACGATTTGTTAATTCATGCCTAAATTACAATGTGTGTGAAAAAAAACACACAAAAAATGACTACCTAAATGTTTGACAATGTCTGGTGGTAGAATTAGTGCATGGAAAGTGTTAAAAAACCACCATTTGAAATACCCTAGGGTGTCTACTTTCCAAAAATATATGGTTTGGTGGGGGTAAAATACATTGGCCGGCCTTACAAATGTCCCAAATAGGACATGTGCGCAGGTTGACTACATGTCAAAATTCCAAGTTGAAAAATGGATATGCTCACCTGCCAAATGTGGCCTTTTAGCCCCAAACAATCCGACAAGCCTATGCATGGGTGGTATCACTGTACTCAGGAGATGTTGCTGAACACATATTGGTGTGTTGTTTGGCAGTGACACATAACACGATTTGTTAATTCATGCCTAAATTACAATGTGTGTGAAAAAAAACACACAAAAAATGACTACCTAAATGTTTGACAATGTCTGGTGGTAGAATTAGTGCATGGAAAGTGTTAAAAAACCACCATTTGAAATACCCTAGGGTGTCTACTTTCCAAAAATATATGGTTTGGTGGGGGTAAAATACATTGGCCGGCCTTACAAATGTCCCAAATAGGACATGTGTGCAGGTTGACTACATGTCAAAATTCCAAGTTGAAAAATGGATATGCGCACCTGCCAAATGTGGCCTTTTAGCCCCCAAACAATCCGACAAGCCTATGCATGGGTGGTATCACTGTACTCAGGAGATATTGCTGAACACATATTGGCGTGTTGTTTGGCAGTGACACATAACACGATTTGTTAATTCATGCCTAAAGTACAATGTGTGTGAAAAAAACACACAAAAAATGACTACCTAAATGTTTGACAATGTCTGGTGGTAGAATTAGTGCATGGAAAGTGTTAAAAAACCACCATTTGAAATACCCTAGGGTGTCTACTTTCCAAAAATATATGGTTTGGTGGGGATAAAATACATTGGCCGGCCTTACAAATGTCCCAAATAGGACATGTGCGCAGGTTGACAACATGTCAAAATTCCAAGTTAAAAAATGGATATGCGCACCTGCCAAATGTGGCCTTTTATCCCCCAACCAATCCGACAATCCTATGCATGGGTGGTATCACTGTACTCAGGAGATGTTGCTGAACACATATTGGCGTGTTGTTTGGCAGTGACACATAACACGATTTGTTAATTCATGCCTAAATTACAATGTGTGTGAAAAAAAACACACAAAAATGACTACCTAAATGTTTGACAATGTCTGGTGGTAGAATTAGTGCATGGAAAGTGTTAAAAAACCACCATTTGAAATACCCTATGGTGTCTACTTTTCAAAAATATATGGTTTGATGGGGGTAAAATACATTGGCTGGTCTTGCAAATGTCCCAAATAGGACATGTGCGCAAGTTGACTACATGTCAAAATTCCAAGTTGGAAAATGGATATGCGCACCTGCCAAATGTGGCCTTTTAGCCCCCAAACAATCCGACAAGCCTATGCATGGGTGGTATCACTGCACTCAGGAGATGTTGCTGAACACATATTGGCGTGTTGTTTGGCAGTGACACATAACACGATTTGTTAATTCATGCCTAAAGTACAATGTGTGTGAAAAAAAACACACAAAAATGACTACCTAAATGTTTGACAAAGTCTGGTGGTAGAATTAGTGCATGGAAAGTGTTAAAAAACCACCATTTGAAATACCCTAGGGTGTCTACTTTCCAAAAATATATGGTTTGGTGGGGGTAAAATACATTGGCCGGCCTTACAAATGTCCCAAATAGGACATGTGCGCAGGTTGACTACATGTCAAAATTCCAAGTTGAAAAATGGATATGCGCACCTGCCAAATGTGGCCTTTTAGCCCCCAAACAATCCGACAAGCCTATGCATGGGTGGTATCACTGTACTCAGGAGATGTTGCTGAACACATATTGGCGTGTTGTTTGGCAGTGACACATAACACGATTTGTTAATTCATGCCTAAAGTACAATGTGTGTGAAAAAAAACACACAAAAAATGACTACCTAAATGTTTGACAATGTCTGGTGGTAGAATTAGTGCATGGAAAGTGTTAAAAAACCACCATTTGAAATACCCTAGGGTGTCTACTTTCCAAAAATATATGGTTTGGTGGGGGTAAAATACATTGGCCGGCCTTACAAATGTCCCAAATAGGACATGTGCGCAGGTTGACTACATGTCAAAATTCCAAGTTGAAAAATGGATATGCGCACCTGCCAAATGTGGCCTTTTAGCCCCAAACAATCCGACAAGCCTATGCATGGGTGGTATCACTGTACTCAGGAGATGTTGCTGAACACATATTGGCGTGTTGTTTGGCAGTGACACATAACACGATTTGTTAATTCATGCCTAAAGTACAATGTGTGTGAAAAAAACACACAAACAATTACTACCTAAATGTTTGACAAAGTCTGGTGGTAGAATTAGTGCATGGAAAGTGTTAAAAAACCAACATTTGAAATACCCTAGGGTGTCTACTTTCCAAAAATATATGGTTTGGTGGGGGTAAAATACATTGGCCGGCCTTACAAATGTCCCAAATAGGACATGTGCGCAGGTTGACTACATGTCAAAATTCCAAGTTGAAAAATGGATATGCGCACCTGCCAAATGTGGCCTTTTAGCCCCCAAACAATCCGACAAGCCTATGCATGGGTGGTATCACTGTACTCAGGAGATGTTGCTGAACACATATTGGCGTGTTGTTTGGCAGCAAGACATAACAGGATCTGTAAGTTTATACCTGAATTGCAATGTATGTGAAAAAAAACAAAAAAAACAACTATCTATGCAAAGTTTGGCAAAGACTTGTGGTAAAATGGCTGCATAGAAAGTGTCAAAATATCCTTAGATGAATACCCTGGGTTGTCTACTTTAAAAAAAATATATACATGTGGAGTGTTTTCCAGAGATTTATGACAGATAATAGTGTTACAATGTCACTATTGATACATTTAAAAAAATTTTGTTTTGAAACCGCCATATCCTACTTGTACCTATAGCCCTATAACTTGCAAAAAAAAGCAAAAAAGCAAGTAAACACTGGGTATTTTTAAACTCAGGACAAAATTTTGAATCTATTTAGCTGTTTTTTTCATTCGCTTTTGTAGCTGAGTAAAAGATTTTTCAAGTAAAAGTCAAAAAACATGTATTTTTTTCAATTTTTCATCATATTTTTTTATTTTTTTTAAATTAAAATACATGAGATTATATAAATAATGGTATGTAAAGAAAGCCCCTTTTGTCCTGAAAAAAACAATATATAATTTGTATGGGAACAGTAAATGAGAGAGCGGAAAATAACAGCTAAACACAAACACCAGAAAAGTGTAAAAATATTCCTGGTTGCAAATGTACAACATCGCAAAAACAGTCCAGTCCTTAAGGGGTTAAATTTATGGTGCAACGTGTTAAAAATATTTTCTAATCTGTGAAGGCTTTTATGTTTTCATCTTTTTCGTAAATTATGAAATAATTTCCTATGTATGAAATTTTACTAAAATTTAAACTGCCGTAATGAAACATTTCCATATTTAGAACTTACAGATTGTTTTAACCTTGCATGAATTCAGTTGTGTTTGACCATTTTTCAACATTCAGGAGATGTAAGTGTCTCACCTGTGTGAGTTCTTTCATGCCTAAGAAAATGGGCTTTTGTAATGAAACATCTCCCACATTCAAAACAAGAAAATGGTTTAAATCCTGTGTGAGTTCTCTCATGAACACTAAGGTTGGATTTTGTGGCAAAACATTTCCCACATTCAGAGCACTCAAATGGTTACTCTCCGGTATGAATATTATGCAACTTAAGATGAGATTTGCTGCAAAAACATGTCCCATACATAGCATGCAAATGGTTTCTCTCCAGTGTGAGTTCTCTCATGTAGGTTAAGTTGGTGTTTTGTGTAAAAACATGTCACACTCAGAACATGGAAATGGTTTCTCTCCTGCATGAACTAAGTTGTTGCTTAGTGTAGAAAGATTTATTACATTGAGAACATGCAAATGGTTTTTCTCCTGTGTGAGTTTGATTATGTACATAAAGTGCATGCTTTGAGGAAAACCATTTGACACATTCGGTACATGCAAATGGTTTTTCACCTGTGTGGATTTTCTCATGTTTAATTTCTGGAATAAAAGGGAATCATGACATGTCACACGTCATGTCCATAAGGTGTTAAGAAGATTTGCTCTCTGGGAAAAATATTTTTCACATTGAGAACATGCAAATGGTTTCTCACCTGTGTGAGTTCTGTTATGTACATGAAGTTCATGTTGGGTGGTAAAACATTTAATACATTCTGTACAAGCAAATGGTTTCACTCCTGCGTGGATTCTTTCGTGCCTAAGAAGACTTGCCTTCTGTGAAAAATACTTCACACATTCAGAACATTGAAAAGGTTATTTTCTTATGTGAATTCTTTCATTTGGAAATACCAAAACATTTTCATCTTCAGAAAACAAAGGTCTATTGTTTTGTTTATGAACAATCTGATGGGTTTCCTTTGATATTTCTTTCTTTATATTTAAATTCTTATCCACAAGACATCTTCTGGGCTGTTGATTTATTATAGTTGTTTCTAAAAAAATTAGTGAAGATAAAAATAATATTGTAGATAACTATACGGTACAGTTCATCTGCAGGAAGAAAATAGTTTACAAATAAATATATATATTAACATATCTTGAAACATTTATTCTTTAATCTAAAAAATCATGTTAGTTTTCCTCTTTCTTAAATATTTTTAAAGGACAGTGTGCTCCTAAAGTATGTATATATGTGAGACTCATCTTGAGGTCATTGTATTTAGACACCTACAGGAAACAAACTGTAAACGTATCATTTATTACTTACCTGATGTCTTTACACCTTCATTACCGTGTCCCTGCATCTCTTTTCAACATTGAAGGTTTTAGTAATTACAATCATGGCTTAAAGGGCATCTATCATGCCCAGCTGCATTAAACGAGCATAAAACTTCATCTATACATTGAACTAGCAATTTGCTAACCAATATGTACATTTTAAAATAGTTGTCAATCAATTCTTTGGCAAATACTCTATGCTGAAAAATAATTTAATGAACGAGAGCAGAAGATACCGTTCACAGATGGTTCTTCTGCTCTACATACACATGGTAACTCCCTAACCGGTGCTAAGCACTACTCTACATTCATATGGTAACTCCCTAGCCAGTGCTAAGCCATGCTCTACATACACATGGTAACCCCCTAGCTAGTGCTAAGCCATGCTCTACATACACACGGTAACTCCCTAGCCAGTGCTAAGCACTGCTCTACATTCATATGGTAACTCCCTAGCCAGTGCTAAGCCATGCTCTACATACACACGGTAACTCCCTAGCCAGTGCTAAGCCATGCTCTACATACCTATGGTAACTCCCTAGCCAGTGCTAAGCCATGCTCTACATACACATGGTAACCCCCTAGCCAGTGCTAAGCCATGCTCTACATACACATGGTAACTCCCTAGGCAGTGCTAAGCACTGCTCTACATACACATGGTAACTCCCTAGCCAGTGCTAAGCACTGCTCTACATACACATGGTAACTCCCTAGCCAGTGCTAAGCCATGCTCTACATACACACGGTAACTCCCTAGCCAGTGCTAAGCCATGCTCTACATACCTATGGTAACTCCCTAGCCAGTGCTAAGCCATGCTCTACATACACATGGTAACCCCCTAGCCAGTGCTAAGCACTACTCTACATACCTATGGTAACTCCCTAGCCAGTGCTAAGCCATGCTCTACATACACACGGTAACCCCCTAGCCAGTGCTAAGCCATGCTCTACATACACATGGTAACTCCCTAGCCAGTGCTAAGCACTGCTCTACATACACATGGTAACCCCCTAGCCAGTGCTAAGCCATGCTCTACATACACATGGTAACCCCCTAGCCAGTGCTAAGCCATGCTCTACATACACATGGTAACCCCCTAGCCAGTGCTAAGCACTGCTCTACATACACATGGTAACTCCCTAACCAGTGCTAAGCACTGCTCTACATACACATGGTAACCCCCTAGCCAGTGCTAAGTACTGCTCTACATACACATGGTAACCCCCTAGCCAGTGCTAAGCACTGCTCTACATACACATGGTAACCCCCTAGCCAGTGCTAAGTACTGCTCTACATACACATGGTAACCCCCTAGCCAGTGCTAAGCCATGCTCTACATACACATGGTAACCCCCTAGCCAGTGCTAAGCCATGCTCTACATACACATGGTAACCCCCTAGCCAGTGCTAAGCCATGCTCTACATACACATGGTAACTCCCTAGCCAGTGCTAAGCCATGCTCTACATACACATGGTAACTCCCTAGCCAGTGCTAAGCCATGCTCTACATACACACGGTAACTCCCTAGCCAGTGCTAAGCACTGCTCTACATACACACGGTAACTCTCTAGCCAGTGCTAAGCACTACTCTACATACACATGGTAACTCCCTAGCCAGTGCTAAGCCATGCTCTACATACACATGGTAACCCCCTAGCCAGTGCTAAGCCATGCTCTACATACACACGGTAACTCCCTAGCCAGTGCTAAGCACTGCTCTACATACACATGGTAACTCCCTAGCCAGTGCTAAGCCATGCTCTACATACACATGGTAACTCCCTAGCCAGTGCTAAGCCATGCTCTACATACACATGGTAACCCCCTAGCCAGTGCTAAGCCATGCTCTACATACACATGGTAACTCCCTAGCCAGTGCTAAGCCATGCTCTACATACACATGGTAACTCCCTAGCCAGTGCTAAGCACTGCTCTACATACACATGGTAACTCCCTAGCCAGTGCTAAGCACTGCTCTACATACCTATGGTAACCCCCTAGCCAGTGCTAAGCACTACTCTACATACACATGGTAACCCCCTAGCCAGTGCTAAGCCATGCTCTACATACACATGGTAACTCCCTAGCCAGTGCTAAGCCATGCTCTACATACACATGGTAACTCCCTAGCCAGTGCTAAGCCATGCTCTACATACACATGGCAACTCCCTAGCCAGTGCTAAGCCATGCTCTACATACACACGGTAACTCCCTAGGCAGTGCTAAGTACTGCTCTACATACACATGGTAACCCCCTAGCCAGTGCCAAGCACTGCTCTACATACACATGGTAACTCCCTAGCCAGTGCTAAGTACTGCTCTACATACACACGGTAACTCCCTAGCCAGTGCTAAGCACTGCTCTACATACACATGGTAACTCCCTAGCCAGTGCTAAGCACTGCTCTACATACACATGGTAACTCCCTAGCCAGTGCTAAGCACTACTCAGTGAGTGACGTATTTCGTTCAGACGCTGGCAGCTGGAGAAGGTTTGTCCTTCTTTGGGCAAACCAGTGAAGTGAATCAAACAGAGCAAACCAGTGAAGACTGTGAGGAGGGGTGAGGGTGGACTGGGTAATGAAATCGCGGCATGTGAGTGGATGGTTGGGTAAGTGGTGGGAGGTTTCCTTTAAAGAGCTGCTCATGGCTTGCTTCATTCCTACTCCATTTATAATGCACTATTTCACTTTTTACTCAACTGAATTGAAAGGACAAACAGCACTAGAGTGTGGGTAGTCCCACCTATTAAAAAGTATCTTCACATAACATATATTCTAGCAAGAAAAAAAAAAGTATATACAATGAAACAGCTTGCCCTACACCAAATGTGAAATCCTATTGTGACGAAGTGCCCTTCGCCACTTGGTCCTGGAGAGGCCTACTTGCCAGCCTCCTCCCCTGTGACTATGACTCTTTCATGTATCTGGCTTTAAAGCCCCTAGTATACCTTCAGACAGACTATTTATGTAGGCTGCTTTATTTATCTTATGTTTTAGTCACCCTGTATCCATTATAGGTGCAGGGTGTGTGTAATGTAATTGTTTATAGTGTGTGTGTGTGTACTTTGTAATGTATTGCCTGCTCTCTTGTATTGCTGAGGTTTGCTACCAACTAGGTGGGTTTGGCTATGGAGCTGGTCTAGTGCCCTCTGTTGGTAGCAACAGCAATATGCACTACCTGAATTGCAAGACTGGTTCATTTGCATATTCGGGTAGATTTGCATATTGCTAATTCTGCAGGCAGGTGAGATATTTACTGTTATATATTGTCTCCCCCCACCCCTTTAAAAATGTGCCATTGTGTTGTGATAAGTCACTGTGTGTTGCTTGTTATGGTTTGACTGTTTGTGATTTTATTGAGGTTTCACAACAATGTTATTGTGGTGACCCTATTGGCTGGTCCCAAGGGAAATAAAGGTTTTGACAGTTCTTCTTGATTCCTCTAAATGTAGCCTTGTCTCATTATTGGAGGGAGCTGTTAGAATCACACTGGGGATTGCTATGCTCTGCATGCTCTCCTGAGCTTGAGTCACTTAGCTCTTTTAAGAGCTTGTTCCTGACACGCTCTCCTTGGAGGAGGGGTCTTCACCACACAGTCCTGGATGCTGGAGGTTCGTACAGGGTGGAAGGAAGAGTTTTTTCCCACACAGTCCTGGAGGACAGAAGCTGATCCAGGGTGGAAGGAAGACGGCGAGACTCCAGTCAAGATACAGCGGTTGCGGAGTCTGCGGTGGTTGTGGTGTCTGCTGCAGCGCTTGGAGTCCTCAGGAAGCGCTAGGAGCATCCGTCAACGGAGGGTACTCAGTCAGAGTACAAGGAGCTCCGTTACACCTATCTTATCTTGTTAATAAGACTCAAACTAGCTATATTATTCAAAGATACTGTACAAGCTTTCATCCCACCCAGACTTAATTCAATAACTGCCCACGAGCAAGTATTGAATAAAGAGAGGAGATCCACCTAAACATTTAATGGATATGAGATTTCCAGCTGTAAAGGTGTATAGCTGTAAGTGATGTCTGTGTATGCTCAGACTGCTGAACACAATAAAAGTATAAACCAACAGCTGGTTTAAAGGGACACTATAGTCACCAAAACGACTTTAACTTAATCAAGCAGTTTTGATGTATTAATCATGTCCCTGCTGTCTTACTGCTTAATTAACTGCATTTTAAAATTAAATCACTTTGTTTCTGTCCATGCAGCCCTAGCCACACCTCCCCGGGCTTTGACTGAGACAGTGACTGAGACAGTGTATATGGAAAAAAAAAGTTTAATTTTCAATCATATGTTAACTTATCTTAGAAGTTTTATCTCCTGTTCTTTAAATTGACCTTTACTCATACACAGGAGGCTTTTGCAGGGTCTAACAGGTTATTCACAGAGGTATGACTAGGGCTGCATAAAGTTATTTAACTCCTAAATGGCAGAGAATTGAGCAGTAAGAATGCAGAGGCATGATCTATACACCATAACGGCTGCATTGAGCTAAAGTCGCTTTGGTGACTACAGTGTCCCCAGGGCCGGCGCTACATGTAAGGCGGACTAGGCAGCCTCCTAGGGCGCCCCTTGGGAAGGGGCACCGCCAGGAGCGCCGGCCCCCCTCATGCTGCAGCCGCCCGAGCGCTCTGTAAAGAGCCTCAGGCAGCTGCAGCTTTTCCCGGGCGGTGCGTCCATGAGGGCGGACCGCACCGCCCGGGCGCAGCATGGGGAGAGGGGCTGACAGGAGGGAAGCGCTCAGCGCTCCCTCCTGTCACTCCCTCT
>OW240922.1:9937265-9979578 GCA_933207985.1 Pelobates cultripes | reverse complement strand
AGGGAGGGAGGGGGAGAAGGAAACAGGGAAGGAGGGTGAAGAAAGAAACAGGGAGGGGAGGGGGGAAGAAAGAAACTAACAGGGAGGTGGGGGGAAAGAAACTAACAGGGAGGTGGGGGGAACTAACAGGGAGGGGGGGACATTGATAGGGAGGGGAATTGATGGGGAGAGAGAAATTGACAGGGAGGGGGGAGTGACAGGGGAGGGGGGTGAGAAGAGAGTGACAAGGGAGGGGGGAGATCACACACACAATCACACAATGCACCCCTTACACACAAAGACAATGAACCCCTTGCACACAGAAAAACACACAATGCATTACACACACACACGCAATGCAACCCTTACACACAATGCATCCCTTACACACACACTCAATGCACCCCTTAAACACACTCAAAGCACCCCTTACAGACTCACACACTTCATCCCTTACATACACAGAAACACACCTTGCAGCCCTTACACATACAAACACAGATTCACACAATATATTCCTTACACACAAATCAGGACATCCCCTACACACTGCACCCCCTGTGAACAAACTCATTGGTGGAACATGAAGGTAGACCCTGGGACCCAGACCTTGAGCTGTGTAAAGGGCCCCCAAAAATGGAGCTGCTTCTCGTTCTCCCAGAACATTGATTTTTGTGACCACAGTTACAAACAGCCTCCAGAGATCCTGTTATACACCAGACCAGTGGAGCCAGACTACAGCTAGAGCCCATCATCATCCTCATCTGCTTGTAAGTAGGTAATCTAGTATATTATTCGTGGCACTAATCTCTAATTTACCTCACATTAAAGAAACACTATAGTCCCCAGAACCACTGCAGCTTAATGTAGTGGTCCTGGTGTCTATAGCCTGTCCCTGCAGGCCTTTTAATGTAAACACAGCGGCACTGCAGCACTAGCGTTAGTTAACATGGCAGGTCATATGGGTGGGGCATTGTGATGTCACGGGAGGGGGGGGGGCGGCAAACTTTACTTTTGCCTAGGGCGGCAAAAATCCTTGCACCAGCCCTGAGTGTCCCTAAGTTTTTACGATGTATGACATTTTTACATAAAGATCATGCAGTCAGAGAACTTTAGACGTGCTCAGTGTGCCTCTAGAGGTGATGTCTGGAATTCCCCATTTTATCTCCAGCATGGTATCTAAATTTGATGCCCTGTGTATAGTAGTTCAAAAGCATATAAGCTCATTCAGAGATACTACTTAGAAAGCAGCATATAGTTAGAGAACCGAGTATGGAAAGGAAAGTTCAACTGCTGGATAGTGAGTAGTTTTATCCTTGCTCATTCAGTACACATCAAATCCAGGGGTTGGGGTTTCAATTTTATTCCTCCAAATTCTGTATTTTTCCAGAGTTGTAATGCAGTTATTAAATGTATATTCAAATGCTATATACTTATACTCTCTGATATTTAGTGAATGCCTTTATTGAAACTTGGACAAACTATATAATTATTTCACATATGTAGTTTCTGAGGAGTGAACATGCAAGAATGAATAGGTTTTCTTATGTGTTGGTCCATGTAAAATAATATGTTTACTGCATGTGATATTTCAAACAATAACCTGGATTTAATTCTTTTGGAGAAGCTTTTCGAATGATCACAATCTGAACTTTTGTAGATAAATAATATGAAAAGTTTTGCAAATTATTTAATATTTGTAAATAAACCTTTTTAAATGATTTTATATCTTTAAGATTTAAAAAAAGAAAATATTTCTATTTCCATATGTAAGATGTAAGACACCAGCTGCCTCAAAAACATGACTAAATCCAGTGCCTACGTTAGAAAGAAAACAAGCCAACAAATTACTGTTTAGTACGTAGGAGTCTTTTCACGGTTATATCATGATATCGCTCCACAATCTCACTTTTGGACTTTTTTCCTCTTTCTCATTCTTACTTTTCGGTTCTTTTCTTTTTCTCTTCTAGAAGATTGTTTAACTTTCTTCCTTATTCAGAAAAAGCAGACTTTGGGTAGAAAAATGTACCATTAGACCAACAACTTTCTGATGGTGTATTGAACTGCTGTCAGCACTTAACTAAAGTGTTGTTATAAATATACTATTTAGTAAAATACCCCAAATAAAACACACGTGCATGTAATTAAGTATTTTCTGAGTGGAGTCCATTTTAAAACAGATTACAAAGCTGTAGATCACGTGTCTACAGCCTTTACAAGACCTCCCTTTCTAACCCCACCCAGGCTTTCTGAGGCTGTCCAATCACACTCTTCCCATTTCACATCCTGGAGAAGTCTTTGCCATGCAGGCGCTCCTAGCAATTGCCTATCTCTTGATACAATAATAGGACACACTCTTCACACATAAAATACTTCAGCAAGCTGTTGATCGTTAGTGGTCTGGAGTGTCCTTTTAACCATTAAGTTGTATGGGAAAATACAAAGTTGCAATTACAAAGCTCAGTTTTAATACGAGCAGAATGTGTTTCTGCAGATAATGGCATCAATTTAAATGGATAGTCCAAGCACCAATACACATGTAGCTTAATGAAGCAGTTTTGGTGTATAGATCATGGCCATGCAGTCTCACTGCTCAATTTTCTGCAATTTAGGAGTTAAAACACTTAACACTGTTTCAGCTTCTACTGCCCTAACAACACCTCCCCTGGCTGTGACTCACAGAGCCAACATGAACGAAATGTAATGAGATTTTATCAGCACAGTGTCACCTTAGATATTTTTTCTCGGCTGCTCTGTTCATTGAATGTTATGAATGTCCAAGAGGAGGCTCCTGCAGGCTCAAGCAAGCTATTAAAAGAACAGGCGATAAGGAATTCTAAATTAAACAGACTGGAAGCTAAAACCCTTTAAGGACAGAGACAATTGTCCAAGTTCTGAGCCAAAACAAAACCTACAATTGGAGCTATAAGCTTATTTCTTTCAGGACAAAAGATGCTTTCTTTTGCCATGAATTATTTACATTTGCACCGTTATTTAATATGAATCATATCAAAATAAGTGTGAGAAATGTTAAAAGACATTTTATATTTTCCAAGTTTCGCATGGGATTTTTTACAGTGAATTTAATACTAATTGATAGCTGTTAATGTTATAAAACACACATATTTGTATTTAGTGATGTCCCATGAATGCAACAATGCCTATGTTTTACAGCTATAAAACACCGATATTTGTTAAACAATGTCCTACCAGTACAACAATGCCCTCATGTACAGGTTCTGTTTGTTTTTGGAAGTTTTAGAGACAAAGATGGAGCTCGTTCGTTTCATTTTTCGTACATAGAAATTTGATAAACTGATATTCTGGGCCTATGTTGCCTTTGATACAGTATGGTAGACTAGGAAAGAACATTTTCACATTATGGCATACCATTTAAACATGTGAAAACCCAGGGTATTTTAAGTTGTTTGGTCTAGCCACTTTATCACAAATGCAGGCTTTCATTGGTGTTTTTCACATAAGAATTCAATTTTCACGGGAAATTTCATAATCCTGATATCTGTTATTGCATTAATGCCTTCAGAAGTTTATTTAGCAACGTCTCACGAATATAAGAGTGCCCCAATTGACTTGTTTAGCGAGAGAGAGAGATCGACAAAAAAGGTGCCTGTAACAAAATATCTAGACTTCTCCCGATTCCAATGTGGGCGTATTATCAGTCGGGTACACAAAATCTCTGCTATAAGTTTTAGTGTGAATTCCAGGAAAGGGGATGGCTTCTCTTCGCTTGCTTTAGTTGCACAGCACATATGAATAAAAGATCTATATTAAGTAGGTGATGTTTTAGATTTTGGTGTTATGAACCAGATATGGTTGTATGCACTGATTCGCCAAATTTTCTCCCCTCATATTTTTGCTGTACTCAGCGATGCACTTTGGTTTTTGGATTTGTATATCCCTTTCATTGGCAGACACTGGCACTGTACTTTCATCATGCAGTGTGTACAGCAAGCATGTCAAACTCGCAGCCCACAATGAATGTAATTGCGGCCCAACGAGCCGCGAGTTTGTCATGCTTATTAAAGCAGAGTAGGCACCTGCTCGCCCCACATTGCACGAGCAGGTGCCTACTGCCAAAATTACCTGGCCGGGAGGAGAGGTCCCAGGCGGCAGCGAGGGAGCTCAGTTTTCCTGCTCCTCACTGCTCCCTTGCATGCGCCCTCTGTAGTGTTGCCGGGTACCAGAATATGACATCGTTCCGGCACCTGGCATCACTAAACTGAGCGTGTGAGGGAGCAAGAAGACTGAGTTCCTGAGAAAAGATCAGGGAGAGGCCCCACACCAGCACCCAAAGGTATTTGTTCATTAAGGGTATATCTAATAACATCTTATCTGCAGCCTTTGCAAGCTCTTCTAACCCAGCCAAGAGTTTATGTTAATGCTTAAAGGGTCACCAGTACAACTTTTATGCATTTGATATACTTTAACCCCTTAAGGACACATGACATGTGTGACATGTCATGATTCCCTTTTATTCCAGAAGTTTGGTCCTTAAGGGGTTAACCTCATTAAGGTGCAGACACCATCCCCAATTTCTTGTTTAGAATGGGGAATTCCAGAGGTAACCTTGAACCGCTCACCGCAGAATTACTATTAGTATTATCAATGTCACAATACCAAATTATTGATGCTGTCATGAAATCCAATGTGGAATTCACATTTCCAAAACTTGGCCAATTAGCTTTGTGCAAATTGTATTTTTGCCTTCTTTGGGATCAATATCAAAAACAGATGTGAGAAAAAGGCTGAATTTGATGAATGCTAGTCTTTTTTCAGCCCATGTAACTATGTTTGACTAGTGGGCACAGCATTGTTAATCTAATGGCACCATAACCACTACATCGGTATGTAGAGTTTATGATACCTTGACTGCTCCTTTAATTAAACTTTAATACACTTACCAATATCCTAGTCCTTACACAATCCTTCAAGGTACACTCTGCTGTCTAAATACAATTTTAAAAAGCACTGTTTAGTGGACATATACCCAATGAAAACATGCATTAATTTAATTATGCATTTCTTTTCATTGAGGGTATATCTGAAACAGCTTGTCTACAACCTTTGCAAACCCTGCCCAGATTTTCTGTGACTGGCCAATCACAAACTTCCCATGGAGCTAAACTACCAGGAAGTAAGAAAACTGATTAAAAATGTCAATTTCCAAAATATGCGGTTACACGGCGACTAGGCTGCCTAGAATAGGTAGTACCACCATTGGAGATTCCCTGTAACAGCCCCTCCCATCCCCTCCCTTTTCCTTCCCATCCTTTTTTCTCCTCCCTCCCTTCTTTCTTTTTTTTCTCTTTTTAACTCAAAGGTTTAACTTACACCTTTCCTGTCTATTACTATCTTTTTCTCTAAGGCTGACTGACATCTAAACCTTGACCAATCCACTTGCTAAAGCCTTACACCAGCTGTGATAAGACACAGGATGCAGGCAGGTTAAACACGGCTAGAATGGCAATGCAACACTGGCGATTCTGTACGCTAGGTTGGAGTCCACTGATATTGCTATGCTACTAGCGCATCGTATAGGTCGATGAATCTGGGCACCTTGTAGGAGTAACATGTATACTATATCAGTCAGGTTCCTTTGTTTTATCTCATTTAAAAAAACCGGGTGGGACACCATCGATGTATAGACTCTCACAGTCAACAAGTAACCTTCCGCTAAAAGTGCTTGAAGTTGGTTCTATGAATCTACACACATACTTGCCTCGCACTAATGTTGATATGTGTTAGTTGTAATGCCTACATTTTTATTGTGTTGTATATTTCATTGTGGTGTCCGACCTTGAAATAAATTAAATTGACACCCCAAATATATTACAGATTGCTAGATTTTTAAAGAAGAGGTGTAAAACCCAATTGATACTGAATGGGCCAATCAAAACGAGGATGCATTTGTGAGCATGTCAGCATGATGAGTTCCTTTGCGAGTGGGTTCTTTGTAATGGTGCTGATGTGGACTTGTGTGCCAATGCCAACACAGGACGAACGTATTTCCTGGCATGAAATTAGCAACCTGCACAAAATGCTTCTTCCTGAAAACAATTGTGCGTGTGAACTTTCCTACCTCCCCTGTGCCTGCAAAAGCAGGAAAGATTAGGAATTGTCTCCCAGTTGTCAGCATGGCAATTGTTTTCGTATTGTCAAAGGGGCAGTCTAAGCATCACTGTAGGAGTTATGAAGCTCATAAGCTGCTTGTGCTGACCCTGACTTCTAAGTTAGACGTTTTGCATAGTTGAAATTGATAGCCCCTGAGGAGCCCATGTCCAGCCTACGCTCTCGGTATTGCAAATGCTGAATTACACTTCTGCATTAGCACTGATATCCATTTCAAAGGCAGTTATAGGCTGGGAGAGCCAAAGCAGACCAGCCGATCACTCCTTAAAACACGGATGAATGGGCAATGCTTATGTATAGCATAACTCAAAATTGGCAATGTGGTCATCAAGGTATAGGCCACAGGCACCTTTGCTTGGATTCAAACCATTCAAATAGTGTAGTAGAGAACTGGGGGATAGTGCCCGTAGTAAAATAGTGATGCAATGCTTATTGTTCTTGGACTACCCCTTTTTAATTATACTGAGCTGTTTAGTTTTATGACCTCATTAATTATATTTTTCTTCTCTTGTAGTGAAAAAAGAAAGAGCTTTAGGTCCTACACTATGTGATAGTAAAGGCATTCAGGATCTAGAAGGCGGTGCTCCTATTCTATTTTGCACAGTGAAGTGGATTTGTTTGTGGACTTTACTGCACCCATCACAATTTATATAGGAGACAGATTGTGTTCCTATTTATTTGATGGGTAATGACACAATTCCACATGTTGTAAATGCATTCTCACCTGATACAGTTAAAATGTTTTAAAAGCATGCTCTCCACTTTATAAGATTAAATAATGAGTTATATTTGAAATATATCAATCCTGGTTGTCTAATAGTGAATATATTTTCAGTTTCATTGGCTGAAAACTTATATTTAAACAAACAAACATTTTTACTCCTACTAATTATTTTTAGTGAATTGTTACTATGATCTATGAGTGCATTCCCCTAGAACAAAAGTCTCAAACTACCATGCTAATGACAATCTTCATGCCCATTACTACCTTCCTTCCTGTGGCCCAAAAGGCATGGGGATCAGCAGCTGGCAACACAATTACTAGGTTGTCTGGTCAGAATCTGGGTTATCTGGGTTGACCAGATAAAATGGTAATTGAGCTGCCAGCTGTTTACCTCCTTAATGCAGCATGGCTGAGCGTTGTGTTGAGAGCAAGAGCTCTTTATTCTGAAACATCTCTCCACTGAGGGTCTGGCCTACTGCTATGCTTTGTTTGTGAATGGCAGTACTCACCTGTCGCCCTGGAGGTCAGTTCACAGTGGCCGCAGAACATGGCACTCCGTCTCTTCTGCTGGCTGCCTCTGTGATCCTGCGTTTTACTAAGAAAGCAGCTGTCACTCAAGAATACTGGCCGGTGAGTCCAGTCATGGTGGGGCAGAGATGGGCACGATGAGGGGCAGAGCAGGGACGCAGGCAAGATAGTGATGAGTCCCAGGGTGTGACTTATAGCACCATGGTAAAACTGCCTAGAAGAGGGAGCCCTTTAAATTCAGCACACACCACAAAACAGTTGCTTGGCTGTACTGTAAACATGTGCTCAGAAAACTAGTGTTGGTGAGTTGAATCTCCTCTTCCCTAGTGCTGTTCTACCTTAATTGGTTTTTCTCCTCTGGTTCTGACCTCTGCTTGTCCCGACTCTTGCTGCCGCCGTTTCCTCCAGACCTCCTGACTTTGTTTATTGCCTTGGATAACTTGCACTGATTACATTGTGCTAATTAATACCCCACATGCCACCAGTAATCTATTAGAACCCTGATGACACCCCCAGGGTAGAATTGTAAGGGTAGAGGAGTGCTGTTCTGCTGCAACTGTGTTCCAAAAAAACACCAATATGCCCCTGGTGGGTCATCACATGGAACATGACGGAATGTCATATACCCACTCCCAGTCTGCACACATTGCATTGGATCCTCAATAGAAACTACTGTCAGAATAAAAAGCCCTCCCTTCTTAGAACACTGTCCGGCTGTGCCACAATAGAGTGGTGATCTCAATGAGTTTGTGCCTGTGCGTGTTTCTGGGAGTACAAATCTGTGCATACACGTGAACTGAGCAGTAGGAATCTGTGCCATCCATGGGAATACATTACATGGCAAAACGAAAAGACATTTAGAAATGCATGAAAACACTTATACTAATATTTAAAACTACAACAACAAAAAAAAATATATATGTTTTTAAAGTTTACTTTATTTTTATAACAATTTTTAAAGGGACACTCTAGGCACTATAACAACTTCATCTCACTGAAATGGTTATGGTACCTGGATTCCCTGACACCATCTCACAGTTCAGTATTAAACCAAACTTGATTGATTTGACATTGAATGAGAGTCCCTTCACATCCGTGGCTGTGATTCCCACTGTAAATACAGTTAATACACAATCACACCATACATTAGTCATACCAGTGATGGGTGGAACGAAGTTGAGAGCACTCAGCCTATCACTGCGGCCCATCATCATTGTATTATTCCCCGTAATGTACATTTTAAATGCCATGGTAAATTTCTGGATGACTAATCTTTGGAATGCATCATGTCATACAATTTACAGTTTGACCAGGATTGGTAATACATGCACTCACAGAGAGCATTTACTATTTGCAGGAGTCTCCTTTATAAATCCGAGGCTTTACAAGCTGAATCATCGTCAGAAGATTAAAACCAGCCCATGATGGAGTGTAATACATCTAGTCTCAGGCAGATTGGGACATGGAATCTCTAGTGCTGCTCAGAGATTAAATGAACTCTTCCAGGAAGCATTAGGCGCACATACACTGTGTTATGAATCTAAGAAATGGAGAGTGCAGTCAAAGTGAATTTCAATGTTTAGGCTGATCAGATTAGTAATTAGTAGAATCAGATAAGTCATGCAATTTGGCTACAATTTCTTTTTGACTATCTGGCCCTGAAATTTAAAAACCTTTCGGATTTATTATGATTTTCAAAAGCAAACCCCAAAACAAAACCCAAACACACTTTAGTGAAAAAGCACTTCAGAGTACACTTCACAATAAACATTTAAAATAAAGGATATACAGCGGTTCAGTATGAACTGAAGGAAAATAAGGACATTTATGGTCTCCTGAGACAATAAAATGTCTCCTTTCTGCTTTACGATGTTATCGTCTGCAACTTTAATTATCATTATTTTCCCATATTACATACTGCCCCATTATGTGTCCTCTATACATACAGTCACAATCTTAAACATGGTCAAAGTCTCCTTTCCAACCAGTCTATTGTCTATGATTTCCTGAGCAGGCACTTAAAAATCTACAATCTTCTTGGCTGAAAACCTAATATACTTTTTTCCCCCAGTTCCTTGGTTTATAGCCAAGGTGTATATGCTATATTAGGTGGCAGACCAAGTCTTTGAGATACCCAATCCAAGTCAAGTTCACCAGCAGCAAATCTTATTACATCTGCCACCATTGGGTAAATGTGATGTATTGCTTGAACTTCTTGCTTTTTTTTGTTGTGCCAGGTTTTTGTCCTTCTTGAGAAATATGGTCTGTAGCGTAAATCACACACTTGCCTGTTGCTTTTACGAGCTCTGTGGACAATTGATGGCTTTCTGTCAGCATTGGCATTGTGGGCCAATACGGCCAGTTTCGTCCTAGCTGCCATCCCTTCCACTGTGAATCGTACATTTTTTGGATGATACTTTGATAAGAGGCTGTGGAAATCTTCAAGTGTTCCCATGTCACAGAAGTCTGCCATGTGTGGCAAATCTTTTTGAAGTCTTGTGTCATTGACAAACCTATCCAACGTTGAGTATACCAATCCTGTTTTTTGTATCCATTTTCGTTTTTTATCGTCAGACTCAAAAAGTTCAGCGTGTTCACATCTGTGACATAGCGTTCCAGAGTTCCATTCATGTTCATTTATAATATGGTGCAAAACAGAATTCCACTTTTCTCGAAGCAATTCTGGGTTTCCTCTGCAAGAAGCACATGCTGCCCACATATGGTTAATTATAGATTTTTGCCATGGAGCAATATCATGGTAGATGCTTTGTTTAGTTAGACTTGCAAGTTTTCTGTGAAGGTTCTTACAGTAGTGCCATACATCAAACTGATGGTTGATTTTTTGGTATTTTTCTTTCATTATTTTCCTAATACGAACGTGCCTATTGGTAACCAGGGTGGCAATGGTCAATCCTTCTGCCAGAACCTGATCCATGCACTGTGTGAATGCCTTTGATTCTACTGCAGCTGTGGATGTTGTTTCACTTACTTGCACAATGTTGCATTCAATTATTTTTTGTGTACTTTCTTCCAAAAGTGAGTAAGTGCAGAACTTAGCATTACGACCCAAGTTGTCACATTGCCCATCCCCAGACAGACATAAAGCCTTGCCCTTTAGGCTATCAATAAGGAAATTTCTCTCTCTTACGTAGTGCAAATTTACAGTTGGAAACAAATATTTTTTTTGATAATAATAATGCAAAGCTTGAGAAATAAAAGGAACACCGAAAATGCTAAAGAACTCGTTAACTTTGGCAAAATGCAAACCACTAAACAACACTGAGGCACTTGCTAATATATTGCCACATGCCTGACTGCCAGTCATTGGTTGACTTTTCCAGAACTCACATCGATGATTACATTCACAAATGGTGTATACAGTCAACAAAGTGCCAGTTACAACTTTCTCTCTGTGAATAATTGGAGCAGGGCACGTAACCAATGCACAAGTTTGAAAGGCTTGTAATAATTCATCCAGACAACGCTCAAAAACAATGAATTTTTTTTCCAACACGTTATCTTCAGGTGTTGGCTCAGCTACAAATGAAAGTTCACCGAGGTCTATAGCTTGTACTTCGGGACTGAAATCTGGGTCATTTAATTCAGTGGCACTTAGAGTGGATTCGGTGTCAGATTCTCGGTGTACAGAAGGTATTTGCGAAACTTGAGTGAAAAGATTTTCACCAAATGTTGGTGGTTCTATAACGGATGGAGAAACAGCTACATCCATTTCTTCCGAAATGGTTTCTACAGAGTTATTCAAACAGTGTCCTTTAGATCTTTTCTTTTTAGACACTCTTGTGCTGGTATCTCTATCAACCGTTTCCGCAGGTTCTTCAGGGATACCTGTCCATGTCCAGATATCACGTTTCTTTATTAAATCAAACGTTACGGTTGAAGCATCTCTTTTCCAAAGAAGACCTTTTGTTTGAGTGGAAGCATTCCTCCGTCCACAGTATTGAGAGGTTGAAATGCATTTATCACAATTATCACTATAAGTATTTGTTTCTCTGCTACATTTTTTTTTTGGCAGCGGTAACGTGTAGCAGCAACTAGGAACATAACTATGATCATATACAACTGTAGCATTCTCATCAGGAGGATCACTTTGGATGGATGAAACATCTGAAACACAAGTCGAGTAATCCATTTCTATATCGGAAATGCTTTCTTGTGAAGAAAATTCGTGTACAAAGGCTAAAACACTTGCTCTTGGAAAAATGGTTGGCACTGCATCAGAATTTAAGGTTTTCCTTTTGGGTGTTAATGAAAACATTTCAGGAGCAAAATGGTCTGAGCATATCCGTAAATAACTGGCTTTTTTCTGATGCATAATATGCCGAATGACAATATCTATATTCTGAAAGCGGTCACCAGTTGCTAAGAGCCATTCTTTTATTCTATCTGGTTGTTTGGGAAACCTATGGAACGAGAAATCATCCGCACTTTTTATGTGACTGTTTCTGCAGCCTCTAACCAAACACCTTGGCATTTTTGTTCTGTTAGAAAACAAAAACAAAACAAAAACAGAAAAAAAAAATTTTAGTAGAAGAAAATAAGTAGGTCAAAGGTTGCATGAACAAAATCAACGAGAGGAGATGAACATTTTAGAAAATGGGTAAGAATCATAATTAAACTCATGTCCACTTACTTATCCAATCAAAGTCTACTTTAATTTTATTCTAAATGGTCATGGAAGTTCTCACTTCCGCATTATCATACAAATTCATAACAGGTTCGGACAGCTGACAATTAACACCCAAAGAATGTCTTAATTTGGAATGTGTTGGTATGTGAATGAAGAAGTTACACTTTATCATACCAAGCCAGACGAGCTGTGACCGACCGACACAAAGATAAAGGTAAAAACTGTTCCCAAAAGGTTTGACAGTGTACTGTCTGATGGGTACACCTGACACCATAACCATTACTGTGCAGTGTAGTGGTTAAAGTGCTTAGAGTATCTTTGTATTAGAGTATCTTAGAGTTTCAGCTGCACATTAGTTGAGGAAACGTAAAATCAGGAGTGTAGAACTTACATCATCTGCAGCCTAAAACACACAGTTCTGAGCATCGGCCAAGAAATTAAAAAAATAATTAAATTCTCTTAGCACTTGCGTGAGCAAATAGCAGGGTTGCCTTGGGGTGCGATTGGTGCCGGGTAAGCAGTGTAATTCTGGCAGATGTAAACCTGGACTGAACCGGGCCTGTGAACCCAGGCAGGCTGCTGCTTACAGGGAGAAGAAAGGAAGCACGCGACTGAAGGCTACCGGGACACAGAATGATGTCATAGAAGGACAGACACCACTGAGTATGACAGAGAAAGTATGGGGCTGGTTGCACATCCACTACTGAACATCCAGGCAGCTGTTGGTAATCTGTTTTTTTGGGTGTGTGTCACTAAGTGTGTGTGTTAGTGGATTTGTTTATGGGTCAGTGTATGTGTTTATCAGAAAGTGTAGCAAAATCAAATAACAACAACAACATACAGCCAGCACACACCACAGAGATCACATACTGCCAGCACATACTACACACATTACAAACAACAAGCAAGCACAAACTAAGCACAGTCAACACTAATGACATACTGCGAGCACACATCATGACAAAGGGAGAAACTATGGGACGGCAGAGGGTGAGACACTCAGGGTAATTCACAAAACAAAAAGAGCCATTTTGTGAGAATAGAGTTTGCCTACATTTTTCCACTTGGATTTTATTTGGAAAAAAAAAGCAGAATTTAGAAAATAGGGCTGTCAATGTCCAGGACTCTAGTCAGGGTCCTAATCTTTGCAATTACATTTTCATTTTTTTCATAAAGACAAGCAATGTCATGATGGACAAGTATATTGAGCTATAAATAAAGTAGATATTCTTTAAAAAATCTGCACTCCTGGAAATGACTGTGCCAGGAGCATCCAGAACACATGGACAAACAGTTACTCAGCTTCAAAGGATATACAGCCACAGTCACTTTATACCAAAAGGTTTACCCAGCCGTGGCACGTGAGAGAGTGGAATTCAATTCCAGATATCGCGAGCAAATTAGAAAAAAAGTAAAGGATAGCAAATTAAAGGACCACTATAGTGCCAGGAAACCATACTCGTTTTCCTGGCACTATAGTGCCCTGAGGGTGCCCCCACCCTCAGGGACCCCCGCCCGGCTCTGGAAGGGGGAAAGGGGTAAAAACGTACCTTTTTCCAGCACTGGGCGGAGAGCTCTCCTCCTCCCATCCTCCACGTCGGCTGAATGCGCACGCGCGGCAAGAGCTGCGCGCGCATTCAGCCGGTCGCATAGGAAAGCATTATCAATGCTTTCCTATGGACGCATGCGTGCTGTCACTGTGAAAATCACAGTGAGAAGCACGCAAGCGCCTCTAGCGGCTGTCAATGAGACAGCCACTAGAGGGAATGGGGGAAGGCTTAACCCATTAATAAACATAGCAGTGTCTCTGAAACTGCTATGTTTATAAAAAAATGGGTTAACCCTAGCTGGACCAGGCACCCAGACCACTTCATTAAGCTGAAGTGGTCTGGGTGCCTAGAGTGGTCCTTTAAGGTAATAAATCTTTGAGTACGCAAATCAGCAGCAGCACCAGCAGAAGCAAATAGGGACATTATTACAACTAAAAGTGCATTTTGAGGGTCACACAGTGTCCATCTATAGCGATCTTACAGAAAGAAGACAACTGGTCCCAGTGGCTAGGTAACCTCAGGATCACTCTAGTCAAATATCACTGGAATGCAGAGGGCTCCATTTTGGATACAGATGGCACTGAAATACTCACCTTGTCCTCCTCCAATAATACAGGTACACTCTTTCACAAACTGGGCCTAAAAACCGCTACCATATTGGAGGAAGCAACTGGGTGGTCTTGCCACACAAGAAAAAAGGCCCAGAAAGAGCAGTCCCACAAAGCAATTTGGACCAGTGATACTCTCTCATTTACAAGCACTCTGGACAGACTCAAACTGCCTTTCTGGTTTTCTTTATTTTTCGTGATCATTTTAATCTCTCTTGCATGGCTCTCAGTGTTTTATGCCTAAAGGTATGAAACCTGCGAACATATCTCATTAATGAGCAGGCTAATCGGTTGACCATCTGCAGCGTACGTCAGGCCATGATTTGCATAGTGGCACCAAACCGACAGTGTCTCCACGATTAATATTTTTTATTTTCTAAGAATTTGTTTGTGGAGCTATGCCTAGCCCTTATGTATTCTTCAATTGTTTAATCATTACATATATTGGTACATCTGTATACTATGTGTGCAACTCTAATAAAATATAAAAAAAAAAAATAAAAAAAAAAATTGAAAAACACTGATAAGTCCTTAAAGCGGCACTGGCATGCGGAACTTACCTTTCCCTAATCACTTGCTCTTCTCTCCCTCTCTCAGGATCTGTTCTTTTCTTCCTGTCTGCTCTAGTTTTCTTTAAAACATAAGACAAAGTAGGGACTATTTATCTTATGGAGGTTGAGAATATGGGGGGGACCTATTGTCTAAAATGACAATAAGGGGGAGGGAACCTATTGTCCTTCCCCCTGGCCCCCACCCCTGAGCGGTGGGTGGGGAGCCTAAATAACAATAAGGGGGGGACCTATTGTCCTCCTCCCCCTAGTCCCGACCCCTGAGCGGCAGGTGGGGCCCTAAACAACAATAAGGGGGGGAGGAACCTATTGTCCTCCTCCCACCCTTGAGCGGCGTGTGGGGGCCATAAATAACAATAATGGGGGGGGGGACCTATTGTCCTCCACCTGGCCCCCACCCCTGAACGGCGGGTGGCGGCCATAAATAACAATAAGGGGACGGGACCTATTGTCCTCCCCCTGGCCCCCACCCCCCACCCCCCAAGGTGACTAGGTCACCAAGCCCCAAGTCACACCCCTATCAAATCAACAATTAATAAACTGCTACCTACCCCCCTCACCCTAAAAATAGTGAGGGGGGGAATAAAAGAACTAAGTACCTGTAAAAAAAAAAAAAAAATCCTAATTTTTCAGTCCCAAAAAAAGGCCAAATAAAAACCATAATACCCGTGGAACTTGTAAAAAAGAAAAAATCTGGCGAAAAAGAAAAAATCTGACGCTAAAAAAAAAGACTCCATCTTCACCCATGAAGGGCACGGCGCAGACTGAGCTTCGCAGGAGGGGGAAAGGCTTATCAAGCCTTCCCACGCCCTGCAATTAGGCACAGAACGCTCGGATCGGTTGGTTTAAGCCAACCAGAGTGCTCGGTGTCATTTTACACAGCGTAGGAAAATTCCAAAGAACTTTCCCACACTGTGTAAAATGACTAGGACTTTGATTGGTTGGACTCCAAGCCAACCAATCAGAGTGCTCTGAGTCAAATTGCAGGGCGTAGGAGGGCTTTATAAGCTTTTCCCCGCCCTGCAGAGCTCAGTCTGCACCGTGCCCTCGCCGGATTAATTTTTTAGCGGCGGTTTTTTTCTTTGTATTTATTTTTTACAAGTTCGACAGGTAATGCGGACTTCACAATCCCTTCCCTATGGTCAACGTATGCCAGTCATGTTTGGTCTTGTTTAGGATATGGCGCTTGTCACATTCCAAATATAGCAGAAATGAGGCTTAATTATTATTTTGTGGGTAAACATTCACTGAACTGTATTTCAGTCATATTTGTATATAGCTGCATCCTCCATCTCTTTTTAATACAAATGATTTAAATTAATTTTGATGAGATAATTTTTATGAAAATATTATTTTAATATTTAACACCCCGTAAATATTCTCACAATATGTAATATGTAAAAATAGAAGCTGTGCTATCCACTACTTCCCTTGCCCAACCTCTCTGTATGGGGGTATATGACCCCCATATTAGTATAAGGGAAACATAAAATGTGACGGCATATAAAAACCATTCAGCCCATCTAGTCTGTCCAATTTTCTTAATACTTTCATTAGTCCTTGACCTTATCTTAAGTGTAGGATAGCCTTATGTCAATCCCATGGAGATTAAAAACTATGCTGCGAGTGTCTGCTCAGGGTTGTAAAAATAAAACAAAACAAAAAACACTCCTGTCTGAATCCAACAAAAGGTGCCCTAGCTCCCACCAGTACCCTGCGAGTGAGGGCTATTAAACTAAACCCATTAGAGATGAGTGGGGGTCGAAGTGACAAAAGGGGCAGCCCCCACCCATTATCACCTGGGGGAGGGTACCTAAGTGATAAAGAAGGACCTATTGTTTTCTACCCATTAGAATCTGGTGGGGGCCCTAAGGTTTACATATACATATATATATATATATATATATATACACATATATATATATATATATAAATACAAATAAATTTTAAAAAGACAGAAAAAAAAAAAATTCATCTTTACCAGGTGACGACTCCACGAAGACTAAGCCTTCCCACGCCCTGCAATTTGACTCAGAGCGCCCTAATTAGTTAGCTAAAGCCAATGCAAGGCTCAAGATTTACCTGTCAAAGTACTCCGATTGGTAGGCTTAAGCCATGGGGCATGAGTGGGGGCTCCGTAGTGACACTATGTCCCCCCTGTTAATTATTTTAATAGATGCACTTTATTGCATTTGTGGGGGTGGGGGGGGGAGAGGGGGTAGAGTGTCGTTTTTATTTTTTGTACAACAGTGAGTAACTACTGGCTGCTTACTGTTTAGTAGACATGCCCCTACTTGTGGTATAGCAAGTAGGGGCAGGGGGGAGATTTTAAACTCCCTTATTTATTAATACCAAGTCCTATTTACTTTGTATTAGTAAATTTGGATGAAAGAAGAAATTTGGTCTTTCAGCTTTTTAGTAGATAGCTCCAGCATACGGAGGAAATTTGGGTGCTTTCTTCTAAGCAGCCCCCAAATATAATATAATATAATATAGGCAACGAAAAGCACTGCAACTCCACCAAGAGCTTTCTCCTTCATAATTGATCAAATTGTCACATGATTACTATCATTGCCAAACTCTGTTGGAAATGCATGTCTTGTGTGCTTAGCCAACCAACAAGGTAAAATAGAAAGAGCATGAAGTCCCAAGACACCAAAAAACAAAAAGGCATATATTATAACAGTAGTAAAGAATTGAAGAATGATGTTGAGTCAGGTAGAATTGCATTCCCTGTACTGGATGAGGATGAACATTAAGAAGTTCAAATGGGTACGGACAGTGAGTTTTTGAAAATGAGAAGCACAGATTATGTCATTGTTCACAGGTTGTAGCCATATGCTGAGTTTCCTTGGATTCTGAGTTGTCCTTTGTAGGACCCATGCATCGCAATTGTGTGATGGTTTTTCAATGCTGCCTTTGGCAGGGGAATTGTAAAGGAGCAGTGGTGTTAAGATCACCATACCGTTCTTCACTTGTGTGGCCTTCAGTCCAAGGGCTTGAATTATGGTTGGTACATTTTCCACTGTAATTAAGGTGGTATTTACGCTTTTCACTGTAACATTTAGTGAGAACCGGAATCACGACCTGAGTCTGATGTTTTTCTCTACTGAATGAGTCGTGATGGGCAGTAGATCCCCCTTGGTCTGCAGAGATGTCTCCTGGGAAGAGTTGCATGTTTCCATGATCTAAAAGCAGGATATACTCAGGAACTTTATAGGATCTCTTCTTGAGAGGAGAATAGTAGAAGCAATATATAATTTCCTAGAGCCACTCATTGTGTTTCCTTTATACTTAAAAACTTATACTTTGTATGTGTTCTGTCAAGTTTAAATAGTGTCTTCAGGGAGTTGAAAGTTAGCACTGAACAAGTTTGTGAGCAGGGAGGTAACATTTTCATTCCCTCCATCTGATTCACATAAAATAAACATTATTGCATCTACCTCGGTTATCCACATTTTCAAGGTATTTGTGGATCAGTGTTAATTGAATAGGACATGTTTTGATTTATTAATCTCGGTTTATTATGCAAGCATCATGGCCCACCAGTATATTCTCCTGTCCTATAATCTAGAAAGAGATGGATGTTTGGAACTGAATAGATGCTTTAAGTTTGGCTGGCGTCAATGCTCTGTCGTTTTTGTATGGGAAGTTGTGCAGAATCTCTTTAACCCCTTAAGGACACAACTTCTGGAATAACATGGAATCATGACGGAATATTTCCATCATGTGTCCTTAAGGGGTTAAAGTCATGTCCTTCTAAAGTTCATGTCTCACCGGATGGATAAAAGGCTGGTTAAAATCAATGAATTTGGAATGCATTTCTAACATTGGTCTCAAATTAATTCTATCTTTTTATTGAATTTCTCCTGGAAGCTAGCCAAACTTAATATAAGGGTTTATTGACCACAATAAAACATTAATAAATGTACTTTTAATAAACATTTATCTGAGGTTTTATTTCATTTAATGAATAATCTTCTAACTGTCAGGATATTTATATTGGCAGACATTTTGTGCTAAGATATAAATTAAAATTGTATATTGCCAGAGTCACTCAGAACAGAGCGGACTCCATTTTGGATTTCAGGCAAGACAGACACAAAATTTCTTTCCTTTCTGTAACTAGCCACTAGCCTGAGCTAAGGAATGCATTATGTAAACAAGCCAAGTGATAAGCAATGAAGCAGGGGGATGGAATGCTCTGTTTAAATGTTAATGGAATAGAAATAATTTGAAACACAGACACTAGTGACAGAGAAGATAAGTAATTAATTTTACTTTCTAAATTTACAAGGTCCCATTGTAAGTAAGGGGTGAAATTGAGTTTAGAACTGTCAATTTTAGAAATTACGATCAAAGTAGTTGCCACAAAGACTGAGGCAAACGCTTTGAACTGACAGCAAATTTAAGTTATGGTAGTCATTTTAGATAAGCCAAAGTCAAAATCGTCATCAGGAAAAGTAAACTCTTTCCTGGATAGGAAGGTTTAGACTGCCCTCTATGGACGAATAATCTAAATTGCAATCTGCAGGTTGACCACACCTTCAGTATCCTATTGGCCTTATCAACTAATGACGTAAAGAGAGTCTGGCCCTTTAAAAGTTAGGACAAAGGGAAGAGAGAAGGTTAGTTTTGGGGCATTCAGATTCGGACATTCAGAGAGATCCAGGAGAGATATTCAGGACACTCTCTGGGACTAACTCTTAAAACTCTCTTGGACACAATTCAAGAAACACTCCTTGACACTTAGAATTTTACTCTGACTTTCTAACCAACATCACTTTTCTCTATTACTTACACACCTCCATACAACCAATCATACTCGCATGTTCCTGGGACTACCTACTCATCTGATAACATCTACATAACTGGTAATTATGCTGGTTTTATTTTATTAATATAAATTAATTAAAATCTAATAGCATGATATATATGACTGGATAAATCACAGTCAGATTTCAATATTTAGAAATCTTAGTTAACTAAAGAATATATAGTTATAAACATTCCATTCTGCAGGTGGAATTAAGAATAATTATATATTAATGTGATAGTATCACGTGTTAGCATACCGCTGTTTTTATCCAGGTGTATTGATTTGCTCTAAAATAAGATAAGATATCTTTTTAAGCAAATTAAAATTCGGCTTTTGTAAAAATCTGGTAGATTATTCTTATTGGATGGTTCCAGGAAATGATTAATGAGCTGGTTCGAATGTTATTTTAATTGAAAATTACATGAGAATAGGATATTATATGCCTAGGAGGATCTAGCCAGCATTGAAAGGGTTACTCAGTTGATCTAACTGTTGGCCAAGGTTTTATGGCTTTTCGCTGGAAGTTTAGCTTTCTGTGTCTGTGATGTACCATCATAAATCGTGTAAGTCTTGACAGTTGACGCTGTAGCTTTGTACTGTGTTTAGCCATTGCCATTGTATACGATTTTATACTAAATATTCACTGATTATTATCATGCATGCTGCCTAATATTATTATTATTTTATTTGTCACAATAAATTATATCTATTTTTATAACAAATTGTGATTTTATTTGTATGGAATACATTTCACTTACATGATAACGATCTCTAAGATCTAAGAGAATTGAAATAGTGGGCAATTCTCAACTGTATAGATATTACCATCCCATAAATATCCCCACATAACATTTATTAAACATTTTATTTTAAAATGTCTGTGGGGGTCTATATGACTCCATATTTGTAGAAGGCAGATATACTTTGGCAGAGTGCATTGTTACTAAAAAGTGATCACCCAATGGATGCTCACTGAATTAAAAACTACCACATAGGCAGCTATTGCTGGCCAGTTGGTAAGAGAGGGCTCATCGGGATGGGGTTTGTAAAATAGAAGGATGGAGGGTAGGTACTGGGGTGGGCTAAAAATAATCACCCTTCCCCACCCACATAAAATAGGTTCCTCTGAAAAAAGAAGTGTCAAAATATAGAAGGGAGGTGGACATGCCTTGTCAAACACCAAAAGTAAAGGCATGAACCAAAGCCCCTAGCTACCACTCCAATAAATAAACTATCACACCTACCCTTCACCTTAATAATGAGGGAGCCCAATAAATCTAACATCTGTAAAAGAAAAAAAAATTCTACGGCAATATAAGCTTCCGATAAGCCTTGAACTGTGTTAATTTAATAGAACTTAACTAAAAAAATGGCTGATAAAGATGAAATGCTCTAATTACATATAGCAGTTGCTAACTGGTGCTTGTAATAGCCATTAGTGGGCACTAATTACCGTCAGTTTTCTAACGGTACTAGCCACATTTTCCAGCTTACCACTATTAACACCTGCTAACAATATCAGCATTTTAGCAGTAGTCTAGCAGTGATTCTTATGTAACTTTGTAAAAAACAAAAAAAGCACACCTTCTACAATATCACCATGGCAACCGCAACAAGACAGTATATAAAGAACATTCCATGCATGCGCAGTGTGCCTGTAAATGACTTAACTGGGATAGAGTCAAGCTAGTGGTGCAGTATGAGTTGATGTGTTAGATAGCAGTTGGATAACAGTAGATCAGGGGAGTGTTTAGGAAATTGTTAGCTGTGACACATACATTTACACTAGGTAATACTGTGCGCACACATACAACACCTCATGCACACTCAGACATTTTTTTTCTTTCCACACTCAGACACATATTTCAGTCTATTTACTTTTTGTAACCCATAATTCTTACCCCAATCTCATTAATCTCACCTTTTCAATACACCATACTTTCTTACCAAACTCAGTCTTCTTCCCATTGCATTTTAAAAACCTTGTTTTTCTTGTTTTCCCCTACCATTCATTTATTCGAACAGTCTTTTATTTAGTTTATTTGTGAGGAAGTGGAGGAGTTTTGTTTTAGGGACTTTGGTTATTGCTATTATAGGTTATTGTAGATAGGGCAGGTAATTCAGTTTTGGATCATCGTTCTCAAATGGTTTACTTAATGGTTTGTCCTCAGTCACTGGTCTCCTGCTTCTTCTGCTCGCATTAGCATCAGAAACGTGGGGGCAGCAGTGATTAGCTAAGAACAATTTTAGGCCATTATAAGGATATACATACATTTCTATACTTTACTTATTATACTCTATGGGGGCCGTTAACGGTCACAGTAGGATTTTCATGTAGGAAAACAGCTGCTATACGCTAACAGTAGCAACATGTACTGTAAGGAGCAGTGGTTAACTGGTGGAAACGAAACCTTACAGACACAACGATTATTCAAAAAAGAAAAAAAAAAACTGTTTATTTACGAAAATGGTATTGATAATATAATGGCAGATGGAACTCAAAAAAATAAACAAATTCCATACATTTAATTTTTCATAGTATTAACAGCAATAACAACCTATGGTCTTGCCTTCACTTCACCCCACAGGACAGACAGAAGCCACCGCATAAAATAATTAAATATGCAAGGCAAGCCCCGAAGGTCCACCCAACAGAATTTTAAGAAACCCTCCAAAGATTACCAAAAAAGGCAAAAGACCAGAAAATATGACAATGGAAAAAAATATATATATTGAAAAGAGGGAATTATGTTCTGCTGGTAATTCTATGAAAAAAATATTTTACAGTAAGTTAAGGTTAGCTTTTTTCATACAGACAGTGGTAAGAATCCATGAATAAAGAATAAAGTTCTTGCCGGAACAGTACCGGCAAGCTGGAGTCTGTCCCGGGCAAGTCACTCTCCTGGGACAGCTCTGGCAACTTGCAGTGCTATGTGCGCCTACTATTTGCCCTCGGACTGTAACGAGCGGTGCTGGAAGATGCTGGGGGCTGGAGGGAGCACTGACAATATCCCTTTCGATTTCCTAGCAGCTTCCGGGGAAAACAGGATCCTGCTCTGCCTTGGGAATGCAGGCTCCACACCCACGTTGTAAGCTCCACCCACACATGCAAGCTCCCCCTCCAGTCATTAAGCTCTGCCCCCATATTAAGAGATCTTGCTGCAGAAAATGGCTACCTGACCTCCCAGCAACAGCCTCCAGTGCCAGGTAGGCTTGATTTACTCAACCTTGTGTGTGTGTGTGTGTGTGTGCGCGCGCGCATGTGCCTGCTAGTGTGAAAGCTTGTGTGTGTGTATGTGTGAGCTTGTTTGTAGTGAGCTTGTGACAAATCACCACCACCAAGGCAAAGTACTCCACACACACACAGCACTCCTGACACAAAGCACCCCAGCACACACATCACCTTCACATACACAGCACCCCTCACACACACACACACACAGCACTCGTCACAAACTGCTTTCCTCACACACACCACTCTTCCCTCACTGCACCCCTCACACACAACACCACTACATACACACACACACAGCACCCTTGAACAAAAACTCATACACTGCACCACTCACTGCAGTCTGTGTATTCAGCAGTCTGTGTGTGTGTGTTCAGTGTACTGTGTGTATGCACTCTGTATGTGTGTGTGTATTCAGCAGCCTGTGTGCACTCAGCAGTCTGTGTGTACGCGTGTATTTAGCAGTCAGTGTGTGCGTGTATTCAGCAGTCTGTGTGTATTGTATGTATGTATTGCATTTGTTGGAGGTACCAATAAGCATAAGCTTAATTTTATAGATAATTTTTCGATAAAACAGGTTTGTGTGCATAATATCCTGGTACTGTCAGTGCTCCCTGTATAGTGCTGCTCTCTGTATAATACAGGTCGGTGTATAAAATCCTGGGACAGACTCAGCGGTGTATCTACCGCGAGGCTGACAAGGCATTTGCCTTGTCCGGCACTTTCAGGGGGGCAGCAAAAAACGCCGCCCCCCAAACAACCTGGCATCTACCTTATGTGGGAGGTGGGCGGTGAGGGAACACTCTACCCTGCTCAGCTCCCTCGCGCACACCGCAATGATGCCGGAGCCAAAATATGACGTCACTCCGGCCCCGGCATCACTAAGAGCTGACGCGCTGAGCAGGAGGATCAGAGCCCGCTGCCCGCCTCCACTCTGTGCCTGCTGAACTGCCATCAGCCACACTGGACCACATGGAAGAATCCACTCCAGCACTCCAAAAGGTAGGGAGGCTGGGGTGAATTAAACTTTTAAAATTGTGAGTGTTTTTCTGTTCGTGAGTGTTAGTGTGTTAGTTAGTGAATGTTAGTGTGTGTCAGTGAATGTTAGTGTGTGTGTGTGTGTTAGTGTATGTGTATCTGTTAGTGAGTGTGTGTGTCTGTTAGTGAGAGTGTTAGTGTGTCTTTTAGTGAGTTAGTGTGTGTCTGTCAGAGAGTGTTTGTCTGTCACTGAGGGTGTATACATGTTTGCCAGTGAGTATGTGTGGTGTATATGTGTTTGTCAGTGAGTATGTGTTTCTCAGTGAGAGTGTATATGTCAGTGAGTTTGAATGTGTGTATGCATTTCTGTCAATGAATGTGTATGCATTTCTGTCAATAAGTGTGCATGTGTCTGTCGGTGAATGTGTGTCTTTCGGTGAATGTGTTTGTAACAGTGAATGAGTGAGTGTTTATGTCTGTGAATGTGTATGTTTCAGTGAAAGTGTGTTTTGGTAAAACAGTGTGTGTGACAATGACTGTATCTGTAAATGAGTGTAGGTCAGTGCATGCATCAGGGAGAGCGTGTGTCTGTCAGGAAGAGAAATTTGGGGGGCCGAGTTTTGTCATGCCTAGGGCAGCATAAAAAACAATGGGAACAGTCAGTGCTTCCTGTATAGTGCTGCTCTCAGGTACTGTTGGTGGGAATTTGGTGTTATAAAGATCTGCTCAATAAAGAGAGAATTGCAGGAAATTGTGATGGGAATTTCAAACTTTAGGTCGAAATACCGCAGCTGAATGGGAGAATTTTTTTTAACTCAGCTACTTTGGCCTTAAGTTTAAAATTACCATCTCAATTCCCTGTAATCTGCACTATAAGTAGGCAGAGATTAATTATGTGGGTTGGACATGGTGGGCGGGGCTTTGTGGCAGTGGTTGTGGTACATTTTCAAGGTAGTAATTGATAGCTGTGCTGCAAAGTGTCCCTGGAAATTTTTTTCAAACGTCGGCAGCTACTCAGTCTCCTTCAAAATACAGCAACCTACAACACCTATCCACCAAACCCTGCATCGTTTGAGACTAGGATGTCCAATCTGTAGCGCTCAATAATTGTATGAGAAGTAGACCAGGTTGCTGTATTGCGGATCTGTTCCATCGAAGGCTTAAAGCAATCCAGTCGTGTTTTTATTCCATTGTGTTTTTATTTATAACCTTATGAAAATAGGCATGCATTTAATTTTGCATTTATTTTTATTGGGGGTATATCTATAACAGAATGGAGCATTGTCTAATTAGTCGGGGCAGTGAGAATAGATTCTCTCTCACAAGGTTTCACTTTAGATATCGAGGCAGTTCTTGTAATATCATGTTAGCAGTATAAAAATAAAAAGCATACATTAAAAAAGCTGCTAGTAAATACATTATTGTTTTGCAAATATGATCTTAAAAATTTAAATATTGTAAAAAGAAAAACAGACAGAACTTTATCAATTCAATATAATGAGAGATATGCAATAAATGTATTATAAATAAACCATATATTACATGACCATATAAAAGAACATTTACATATATGTAAATATATATAAAGACATATATATAGAAAAACAAAAAAAATATATAACATAATACATCTATAAGAAAGGGGTATATATAGAAAATGTGAAAAAGTCAGCAGAGAGGAGAGAGATGTACATATATCTATATGTATAAACGCAAAAAAATCTTTTTATATAAAAAAGAAATCTCTTAAATATAAAATATATATATTTATAAATAGTGTATACATTCAAAAACTAAATTTAAACCATTTGGGGATAAGGTGTTCATGTCAAAAATCCATTTACTCTCTACTTTTGCCAACTCTTTCATTTTATTTTCTCCTCTCCAATTTTTTTGTCTTTTAAAAATAACCATATAAGATAAAAAAGATGGGTCACTCCTATGCTTTTCTAAAAAAATAAAATAAAAAAATAGGCTGAAACACTGTGTTTCATATACCCTCTCTGGATGTTTCCAATATGTTCTACTATTCTTGTTCTGAAAGCCCTAGTGGTCATCCCGATGTACTGTAGACTACGTGGACACCAGAGGAGGTATGAGACATTGGTAGACTGACAGGTAAGTATCTGGTGAATTTTAAAAGTCCTATTGGTAAATCTGTATATTTTTGTTTCTTAAAAATGGTATTTATACATGCTGAACAGGACTTACAGGGATAAAAGCCCTTTTCTACTTTTTATCACTAATAAAGCTGGTAGTTAAGTGCCGTTTAAGATTTTTAGCTCCAACGATTCCTCATTTCCTTGCCATATATATATATAAAATACATTTTTTGAGTTTATACATATGGATATATGTACATTTCTCTACTCTCTGCTGAATATATATATATTATATATATATACATACACACACATACATGTATTTGTATATATTTACATATATGCAAATGTTTTATATGGTCATATAATATATGGTTTATTTATAATACCTTTTTTGCATATCTCCCATTATATTGAATTGATAAAGTTCTGTCCGTTTTTCTTTTAAAATATTTTAAGTATTTTTAAGATCACATTTGCAACATAATAATGTATTATTAACAGCTTGTTTTAAAGGGACACTATAGTCACCCAGACCACTTCAGCTCAATCAAGTAGTCTGGGTGTCCCTCAGGTTTTAACCCTTCACATGTCCCTCAGGTTTTAACCCTTCACATGTAAACATAGAGAAACTACTTTGTTTACATTAGGGGGTAAGCCAACCTGTAGTGGCTGTCTTCCAGCGCCACGGGAGGGGGACCCTGAGGGTGGGGGGCACCCTCAGGGCACTATAGTGTCAGGAAAACCGCTTTGTTTTCCTGACACTATAGTGATCCTTTAATATATGCTTTTTATTTTTAAACTGCTAATATGATATTACAAAAACTGCTTCGATATCTAAAGTGTAGCCTTGTGAGATAGAATGTTTTCTCACTGCAGGGACTAATTAGGCAATGCCACGGTCCGGCAGGACTTTGAACTACACTGCGTTCCAAACGTGCGTTTCACCGATACGTAGGTGGAAGTGACGTCATACGAAAAAAAACTGAAATTAAGTTCTGCGAACGGAGGTTTGGACACAGGTGATTTTAGAAGATGGGATAAGACGAGTATCAGGACTCATTCATCAGCACTGGAAGAAGGCTTATCTATCCTAAACACGTCTGCTGCATTTATATATGTTTTTAAACACTGTTTGTTATACGCCTGGTTACTGTCTTTGGTGGTGAGTGGAACATTTGTTTTTTTTTGTATCACTTGATTTTATATTTTTAGTTTGTCTCCCATTCTACTTATGTACCTTGAGTTCTATATGTAATACTCCAATAAAATCTATTTCAACTACATATTTGAAGGCCGATCTGCTGCTACCTAACAAGTGGATCCGTAAGCCAGAAATGGCACCTACGAGCCTGGTATGGCTCTGGACCATGTGAGTGTTAGTCCTATATTTTTTTTTTACACTTATTGTTTTATACAGTTTACACTATGAAAGTCCCTGTCAGCCAACATCACTAGCCAGTGTTAACCCCATCCCTGCCGATTCCGGTCAGCCAACCTCACTACCCCGTGTTAACCCCTTCACCTCCAGCCCCTGTTAACCAACCTCCCGAGAGAGAGAGACAGACAAAGATAGAGATTCAGAGAGAGAGAGAGCGAGCGATAACACAAAGCTCTTTAGGTATTTATGAATTTGTCTGTCTCACAGAGGATCACTGGAGCATGGCCATTGGTGGACAGATATTGTGGGCGTGTCATTACTGATTCTCACAGAGGATCACTGGAGCATGGCCACTGGTGGACAGACATTGTGGGCATGTCATTACTGATTCTCATAGAAAATCACTGGAGCATGGCCATTAGTAGACAGACATTGTGGGCGTGTCATTATTGATTCTCATAGAAAATCACTGGAGCATGGCCACTGGTGGACAGTCTGGCTGAAATGCAGGAAGCAGGGAGAAAGCAAATGGGTATATGATGTGAAATCAGATGAGGAGCAGAAAATCTGATCAAAGTAAAGATTAAAACAGGTACTTCTAAAGCTGACTTTTACACTATTTAGGGAAAGCTTTTAATGACAGTAGGTTTACTGCTGGGGGAAAAAGGGATATGCATTTTTTTTACTTGTATAGTTCCTTTAATTTAGGAAGAGTCTTATTAGATTATTATTCCAAGAAAACCGGTCAAATCCAGACAACCAAACTAGGCTTAGGTCCAGATTTCCATTTACATGCCCCAATATGAAGCACCTACAGATGCTCAAATTCCGAAAGGATCAGTCCTAGCAAGATGTCTGGAGAACCCTTCTAACATTGAGGCAATAACAAAATCTGGATATTGCAACATTGCACGGAGTTTGGCAGAAACAAATCTGATATGTATAACAAACGCGATAAACCAGCACACTGTTTTCTATTTTCCGTTTACATGTCCCTATGCGCATTGTATCTTAATAATTATACTGCATCCCACCACTTGCCTTTATTAATATATACTCCTTCCTCAGGACATCCCCATTTTATTCTCCTCTGCAAATGATGTCTGCAGTTCTCCTTTCTTTATGATTCAAACTGACTGATTGTGGGTGAGTTAGCTGTAGCTTAGCAACTGAAATGGCTTGGATCACGCTCCCCATCAGAAAATGTCGATCCTTCCTTTTCTTAAGTAGAACTAAAAAACTAAGGTTAATTTTAAAATTACATTTTATTTTTTTAAATGCAACGGGCAATAGAAAGACAAAGGTTTAAAACAAACCTGCAAATTGACAATGCTGTTTTGACAACTTTATGCCTTCATGAAAAGACAATTAGAGTTCATGAAAAGCAAGCGATTTAAAGTTCTCCAGCTGTTTTTACAGATGTCATAGCTACCAGAAACAGAGTTTTTCAGGATTAAAAAAAAAAAAAAAAAAGTGCGAAAGACAATCACGAATAGGCTCAAATGGAGATTGAGAGAGTGGAAAGAACTAAGGCAGGGTCCCAGGGTGGAAGGCTGGACAGAATTGTTTGGTCTAATGATGGTGATAGCTTTAACAAAACTTGCGATGAGAGGAACAGAAGCTACATTTTTAGCGGGAAAATGCACAGAAGGGTGAGACCTGCATGTTAAGAGAAGTGTAGATAAAACCAGAAGAAACCAAATAACTTGAGGAAATGGGTATCTAGACCAGGAAACATTTCTTCCAGATACGAAGGTAAATAAGCCAAGTAGAAATATTCCGAGTCCTGAAGCAGATTATCTGTAACTTCAGGGTCTACGCTTTTAGAATTTAAGAGGAAGTGTTCAGAGACCAGACAGTTACTTTGAATCCCTCCTGAATCCAGGATTTTGGATAAGGTAGGAAGAAGCTCTGATGAAGCAGTTTTAATTTATAGGCCATGTGCCAGCAGTATACCTGCACACATTTCTGCCAGCTAACAGTTAAAGGAACACTGTAGTCACCTAAATTACTTTAGCTAAATAAAGCAGTTTTAGTGTCTAGATCATTCCCCTGCAATTTCACTGCTCAATTCACTGTCATTTAGGAGTTAAATCCCTTTGTTTCTGTTTATGCAGCCCTAGCCACACCTCCCCTGGCTATGATTGACAGAGCCTGCATGAAAATAAAAACTGGTTTCACTTTCAAACAGATGTAATTTACCTTAAATAATTGTATCTCAATCTCTAAATTGAACTTTAATCACATACAGGAGGCTCTTGCAGGGTCTAGCAAGCTATTAACATAGCAGGGGATAAGAAAATCTTAATTAAACAGAACTTGCAATAAAGAAAGCCTAAATAGGGCTCTCTTTACAGGAAGTGTTTATGGAAGGCTGTGCAAGTCACATGCAGGGAGGTGTGACTAGGGTTCATAAACAAAGGGATTTAACTCCTAAATGGCAGAGGATTGAGCAGTGAGGCTGCAGGGGCATGTTCTATACACCAAAACTGCTTCATTAAGCTAAAGTTGTTCAGGTGACTATAGTGTCCCTTTAAATCCCTTTCGTTTCAATTTATGCAGCCCTAGACACACTTACCCTGGCTGTGGCTCACACATCAAGCATGACAGAAAATGTTTGCATTTTCCACTAGTTGTATAAAAAAAAAAAAATTTAATTCTTTTCAAAAAACAAAAAACAAATACATAACAAGAATTGAATATATATTTTGGAAATAAAAAAAAAAAAGAACACAAATAAAATAAATAATGACACAGGGGTTGCAAAACAAAAATTCTGCGTCACACTGGGAAGCCAGATTGCTGGATGGGCAGAAAATTAAAGGGCTAAAATGGTGGGAATGAGCTGCTTTAGTGCCAGACGTGCCAACGGAGTCAAATTATTTTTATTTTTTTAAAGTTCAACTTACCAAATAGATCTTTATAGTGGTTTCTAAAAGCGGTCAATGCAGAAAATCTTGAAATGAAAGTTAGACTCCTAAAAATACATGCTTTAATTACTGACATGATTAACATTGTTTTCTTAAATACACTAGATCAGGGGTAGGCAACCTTTTAGCAGCACTGTGCCGATATAGGATTGTGATGTCCCGTAGCGTGCCGATCCTATTTTCTTTAAATTGAGGTCTGTATGCTGCAGTTTTCTGCTTGTGTTATTTATACTGTAATTGCTTTGTATCTTTATATTTGTGCGTATATGAGCTATTATATTGTATATGTTCAGGAGTAGTTTGTGGTATCGTGTATGGTACATATAGTTGCAAGAAAAAGTATGTGAACCCTTTGGAATGATATGGATTTCTACACAAATTGGTCATAAAATGTGATCTGATCATCATCTAAGTCACAACAATAGACAATCACAGTCTGCTTAAACTAATAAACACACAAAGAATGAAATGTTGCCATGTTTTTATTGAACACACCATGTAAACATTCACAGTGCAGGTGGAAAAAGTATGTGAACCCTTGGATTTAATAACTGGTTGAACCTCCTTTGGCAGCAATAACTTCAACCAAACGTTTCCTGTAGTTGCAGATCAGATGTGCACAACGGTCAGGAGTAATTCTTGACCATTCCTCTTTACAGAACTGTTTCAGTTCAGCAATATTCTTGGGATGTCTGGTATGAATCGCTTTCTTGAGGTCATGCCACAGCATCTCAATCGGGTTGAGGTCAGGACTCTGACTGGGCCACTTCAGAAGGCGTATTTTCTTCTGTTTAAGCCATTCTGTTGCTTATTTACTTCTATGCTTTGGGTCATTATCCTGTTGCAACACCCATCTTCTGTTGAGCTTCAGCTGGTAGACAGATGGCCTTAAGTTCTCCTGCAAAATGTCTTGATAAACTTGGGAATTCATTTTTTCTTCGATGATAGCAATCCGTCCAGGCCCTGACGCAGCAAAACAGCCCCAAACCATGATGCCCCACCACCATACTTCACAGTTGGGATTAGGTTTTGATATTGGTGTGCTGTGCCTTTTTTTCACCACACATAGTGTTGTGAGTTTCTTCCAAACAACTCAACTTTGGTTTCATCTGTCCACAGAATATTTTGCCAGTACTGCTGTGGAACATCCAGGTGCTCTTGTGCAAACTGTAAACGTGCAGCAATGTTTTGTTTGGACAGCAGTGGCTTCCTCTGTGGTATCCTCCCATTAAATCCATTCTTGTTTAGTGTTTTACGTAGTGTAGATTCGCTAACAGGGATGTTAGCATTTGCCAGTGACTTTTGTAAGTCTTTAGCTGACACTCTAGGATTCTTCTTCACCTCACTGAGCAGTCTGCAGCTCTTGCAGTCATCTTTACAGGACGGCCACTCCTAGGGAGAGTAGCAGCAGTGCTGAACTTTCTCTATTTATAGACAATTTGTCTTACCGTGGACTGATGAACAGCAAGGCATTTGGAGATACTTTTAGAACCCTTTCCAGCATTATGCAAGTCAACCATTCTTAATCGTAGGTCTTCTGAGAGTTCTTTTGTGCGAGGCATCATTCACATCAGGCAATGCTTCTTGTAAAAAGCAAACCCCGAACTGGTGTGTGTTTTTATAGGGCAGGGCAGCTGTAACCAACACCTCCAATCTCATCTCATTGATTGGACTCCAGTTGGTTGATATCTCACTCCAATTAGCTCTTGGAGATGTCATTAGTCTAGGGGTTCACATACTTTTTCCACCTGAACTGTGAATGTTTACATGGTGTGTTCAATAAAAACATGGCAATATTTCATTATTTGTGTGTTATTAGTTTAAGCAGACTGTGATTGTCTATTGTTGTGACTTAGATGATGATCAGATCACATTTTATGACCAATTTGTGCAGAAATCCATATCATTCCAAAGGGTTCACATACTTTTACTCGCAACTGTATGAATGTGGGCTGTGTATGGGGGCTGCTTGTGGAATTGTGTGTGTGGATGGATAAGTCACATTGTGTGCGTATGTGTGGAGGCTGTTTGGGGTATTGCATGTGAGAGGCTGCATGTGTGGTTGTGTGCATGTATGTGGATTCTGAGCAGGTTACGTTTGTGCGGATTGTTTGTATGTTTGTTTGTGGGCTGTTCGTATTATTGGTATGAGGGGAGGGTTATTGTGCATTTCTGTGTATATCTAGCAGTGTGGGTGGCTTCCTTTGGTTCCAGTAGGGACCAGGCTGGCCAGGTACAGGAGCTGCAGGCTGCTCTACTACAGTGTGGATTCCCATTTACAAGTGCTGGGAGGAAGTGATATGAGATAGTTATCTGAGATCACTTCCTCTACGTGCTGCAATGCATAAATTGAGGATTGGCCTTCAACACCTTTTCGTATTAGCAGATATCTGAAGTTTCACTGGGACTCCTGATAGGCCAGAGCCTGTTTGGCTCTAGCAGCCTTGAGTGCCGTGCAAAGACACCTTGAGTGTCGTGCATGATACTAGTGCCATAGGTCGCCTACCCATGCACTAGATAGATAGACATAACTGTATAGAGAGAGAGAGAGAGAAACTGTGAATTAAAAAAAAAGGTTTAATGAATTGAGCATGATGTCTACATAGATCATTATATGTAAGTGTATGTTGTATAGATATTATCAAGTGAGAGAAAAACCCAGTGACACCCAGCAATCAATTTGAACCCCAATACCGAGTCTGTACTATTAAGAAGAAAAAAAAAAAAATTCAACTTACTGAATAGAACGGAACAGCTGCTTCTCTGAGTACACTTTATTCTGTCGAAAATATTCTAATAAATAGAATCCTAAAAAGTAAATATAATTTGAGAGTTATTTTTTATTTTTAACTGTTTCATTTTATTATCAACGTTATTCTTTAATTGAGAACTCTATATATAAGACCCATCTGAGTGACTGTCACTAGAGGTGTTACTAGGCAGTAACGTAAACACGTTTCTTTCTATGAAAAGGCAGCATTTAAATGAAAGGAAAACTATAGAGTCAGGAACACAAACATGTATTCATGACCCTATAGTGTTAAAACCATTATTTAACTTCCCGGGCCCCCTTAAAAAAAAAAAAAAAAAAAAAGTAGTTCACTTACCTTTATTCCAGCGCCACGCAGGTCCATTGGTGCTGGCCCTGCCCCAATCTGCCCCCTTGGCTGAGATCATCAGAATTCACGATGTCAGCCAATCCAATGCTTTCCACGATGGATTGGCCGAGATAATTAATGCTGATGTTCTCAGCCAAGGATTCAGGGTGGAGCCAAACGCCCCGCTGACCAATCAGCAACTCCTTAAAAGAGATTTAATTTAATTAATGCATATCTATGGAGAAAGTTCAGCATCTCCATGTAGAGCATGGAGAAGGTGAACATCAGAACTGCATGTTGTGCAGCACTGACCTAGGAAGTACCTCCAGTGTCCGTCTGAGTGATTGTCATAGGAGGTGTTACTAGGCAGTAAATAAAAGCCTGCAGGGAGAGGCTATAGACACCAGAACAACTACTTTAAGCTGTAGTTGTTCTGGTGACAATAAGAGAAGTATTGGCACTAATAAACCACTTCAGAATCCTGACCCTTAACCCACATTTCATTATTATATTACATATACATAGAGGAATATTATACATTTATTACACAGAGAGAATATTATACATTTATAACACATTAAATTGCCACTTACACAGACGATATGCTATTTTTTATTGAAGATCCTCTGCATATATTGCTGGCCTTGCTGCAAGAGTTCCAGCTTTATGAAGCCCTATCTGTCCTGAAAGTAAATCTCAGCAAATGTGAAATATTAAACATCACCAATACCTGACAACATGTGTAAACTGCTCAAGTCCAGATTCCATTTCCATTGGTGTGATCACCAAATGCGGTATCTGGGTGTATGGATACCGCGTAACCCTACAGAATTGTACGAATGGAACTATATCCCAAGAGTCACCAAACTAAAGAAAACCCTAAAAAACGCAAAAGCTATAATCATATTTCCTGACGATGTGCTACCAAGGATCAATGCCACTGGCGTTACCAAAGATAATCTTCACCTCTTTGAGAACAATGGTACTGAAATATATGTGGAAAGGTAAAAAGGGCGAGGCTGAAGGATGACAAAGTCTGCATACCAAACCACTGGGAAAGACTAGCACTGCTGGACTTTCTCAAATACGTCCAGGTCAAGGCTCTACCGAGAATATGGGAATGGCATGTAGCACGTCCTCACAAACTCTGTATATATCTGGATAAGGGTTGTCTAGGAAAGCCACTACAAGCTTTAGTATGGTATAAAGGAGCAAAACACACAACTATTGTTGGTAGGGAATCACCAGCCTGCCAGACGCTGCCAGACACAAGAGCTCAATTAGCACAAAATACCAGTAGGACAATTATAAGTTAATTTGGCACTGGTACCGCATAACAGCGCTATTGCATAGAATATTCCCATAAGCATCGGACCAATAATGGAGATGTGGAAAAGAAATAGGCTCTGTTAGGCATCTTTGGTGGGATTGCAGAATCATCGCACCCTTCTGGACTAAAGTCAAAGCAACAATCACAAACAAGAAACAAAAAAGAGAAGAAACTTTTTTCTTTTTATACTTTTTATTTTGGTTTGGCTGATCCTCGTACTGTTTTGTTCTAACAATCACAAAAATACGAAAACGTACTTCTACATTCAACACCTTTCTTCACATATAAGAAGTCAATTCTGCGACATTTGCTAAATGCAGCAAAATCATTGATACCTGCCCTCTTGAAACAGCCACACACTGCAACACTGGACCAATGGAAGACAAGAGTAAAGGAGATCCAATCGGTGGAAGCATTACAGGCAGCAATACACAGACATAATGCAAAACACACTGAACAGTGGTAACCTTGGCTTGACTTCCTTTCGCACACCGATCACCAAGGGAGGAACAACAAGATGAATTAGGGCTGCTTGTACCCTTGTACGATCTTGTTCTTTTCCGCATTTCTCTGTGCTTCTTCTTTTAATGCTTTATATTCTTGTCCCTACTTCTTTTTCTAACAAGACCTTGCTTATTCTGGTCCCGCATAGGAACACATACTAAGACTCAGGGAGGATTGCTAAGGAAAAAATGCACCTCGTATAAGGCTCTAAGTCGCTGAAAACTATCATCTTCTGGTGGGTGAGAGGCGTCATGCAAGGGGATGTGATCTAAGCAGGAGATTAGATAAGCTACAGAGGATGAGATACCTTGTGACGCATCAACACTACCAACTGTAGACAAGCCTCCCACGGAAGGCGTACCCTTTCAAATGTTATAATGACACATCACTCTCAATGTCAAATAATCCTGACACTTTTCGGGACAGCAAGGCATTACTTAGTCTATCGAAATCGATTGTTTACACTATCCAGGAAGGTGGAGTAGCAGGGTGAACCATAGATTATCCAACTGTGCCCCAAAATGTGGAATACTTTTAGACGATAGACATTAGGGAGCAGGACAGCAACAGATCACCATCATACCCTCAGCAGCTAGGATAGATTTATTGAAAATAACATAGTGCTTATAAAGGTTGATCCACAGAGAGTACCCTAACAAAACAATTAGAAACTAATGCTCCACATTCTTGATATATTCCCCCATGGTCCTGTTTATTACTCCTTGCTGTCCACTTCTTATGCATTTAGAATGCTTGTGATGAAGCCATTGGATACTGTATCACCTATCACTACTAAATGGTTGACTATAGTAGACAGATTAATAGTTTAGGATAAATTCCTAGTGTATTACCTACACTATTAGAAACATTAAGAATTTCCAGCAGTTGTGAAAAAAGTGTAGGTAATACACTAAAAATTTATCCTAAACTATAATAGCATCAATTAATTAATCTGGCTACTATATCTTCACAACTGCTGGAAATTCTTAATGTTTCTCCTTGACCCAGCAAGGCGCATCATGCAGATAATTAGAAGAAACCTGTGAGTCTCGCAAACTTATTTTTAACTTTTTTCATTTATTTTGAGTTTTTGCATGTCATTGACTTTAAAGGACCACTATAGTGCCAGGAAAACACACTCGTTTTCCTGGCACTATAGTGCCATGAGGGTGCCCCCACCCTCAGGGACCCACTCCCGTCGCGCTCTGGGGAGAGGAAGGGGTTAAAACTTACCTCTTTCTCCAGCGCCGGGCGGGGAGCTCTCCTCCTCCTCTCCGGCTGAATGCGCATGCACGGCAGGAGCCACGCGCAAGCATTCAGCCAGTCCATAGGAAAGCATTCACAATGCTTTCCTATGGACGCTGGCGTCTTCTCACTGTGATTTTCACAGTGAGAAGCACGCAAGTGCCTCTAGCGGCTGTCAAGAGACAGCCACTAGAGGCTGGATTTACCCTAACATAAACATAGCCGTTTCTCTGAAACGGCTATGTTTATTTAAAAAAAAAAAAGCGTTAACCTTAGCTGGACTGGGCACACAGACCACTTCATTAAGCTGAAGTGGTTTGGGTACCTATAGTGGTCCTTTAAGCTTTAATAAAAAAATTAAAAATCCTGATTTACAATTTAAAAAAAAAGTATTCTACATTATGACACAGTGATAATATTATACATTATGACACAGATAATATTATACATTATTACACACAGAGATGACATCACTAATAAGATATTACACACAGAGATATTATTATGATATTTATAGAGCGCCGTCAAAATCTGCAGCTGGGTGGACGAACAGACATGTAGTTGTAACCAGACAAGTTGGACACACAGGAACAGAGGGGTTGATTACACTCAAGATGACGCTAGAGGCTTTACACACAGAGAGGACGTTTAACGATACTATTAAGGAAGAGACTGGTCACCACTAATATTACACACAGAGACGTCACAGGAAGCTATTAGGACGAGATGACTTCACTGACTGGCTAGAGCCACAGAGATGACAGAAGGAGAGCATTCACAGAGATGACGTCACTGATAGATATTACACACAGAGATGACGTCGCCGATAAGATATTACACACAGAGATGACGTCGCCGATAAGATATTACCCACAGAGATGACGTCGCCGATAAGATATTACCCACAGAGATGACGTCGGACCTATTACACACAGATGACGTCAGATATATTACACACAGAGATGACATCACTGATTGGATATTACACACAGAGATGACGTCGCCGATAAGCTATTACACACAGAGATGACGTCACTGACTAGCTATTACACACAGAGATGACGTCACTGACTAGCTATTACACACAGAGATGACGTCACTGATTAGCTATTACACACAGAGATGACGTCACTGATTAGCTATTACACACAGAGATGACGTCACTGATTAGGAGATGACGTCACTGATTGGCTATTACACACAGAGATGACGTCACCGATTAGCTATTACACACAGAGATGACGTCACTGACTGGCTATTACACACAGAGATGACGTCACTGACTGGCTATTACACACAGAGATGACGTCACTGATTAGCTATTACACACAGAGATGACGTCACTGATTAGCTATTACACACAGAGATGACGTCACGGACTAGCTATTACACACAGAGATGACGTCACTGATTAGCTATTACACACAGAGATGACGTCACTAGATATTACACACAGATGACGTCACTGATTAGCTATTACACACAGAGATGACGTCACTGACTGGCTATTACACACAGAGATGACGTCACTGATTGCTATTACACACAGAGATGACGTCACTGACTGAAGCTATTACACACAGAGATGACTGACTCACACACAGAGATGATTGGCTATTACACACAGATGACGTCACTGATTAGCTATTACACACAGAGATGACATCACTGACTAACTATTACACACAGAGATGACGTCACTATGAAATTACACACAGAGATGACGTCACTGACTAGCTATTACACACAGAGATGACGTCACTGACTGGCTATTACACACAGAGATGACGTCACTGACTGGCTATTACACACAGAGATGACGTCACTGATTGGCTACTACACAGAGATGACGTCACTGATTAGCTATTACACACAGAGATGACGTCACTGACTGGCTATTACACACAGAGATGACGTCACGGACTAGCTATTACACACAGATGACGTCACTGATTAGCTATTACACACAGGGATGACGTCACTGATTGGCTATTACACACAGAGATGACGTCACTGACTGGCTATTACACACAGAGATGACGTCACTGACTGGCTATTACACACAGAGATGACGTCACTGACTGGCTATTACACACAGATGACGTCACTGATTAGCTATTACACACAGAGATGACATCACTGACTAGCTATTACACACAGAGATGACGTCACTGATATGATATTACACACAGAGATGACGTCACTGACTAGCTATTACACACAGAGATGACGTCACTGATGATATTACACACAGAGATGACGTCACTGACTGGCTATTACACACAGAGATGTCACTGATCTATTACACACAGAGATGACGTCACTGACTGCTACTACACACAGAGATGACGTCACTGATTGGCTATTACACACAGAGATGACGTCACTGATTAGCTATTACACACAGAGATGACGTCACTGATTGGCTATTACACACAGAGATGACGTCACGGACTGCTATTACACACAGATGACGTAACTGATTAGCTATTACACACAGAGATGACGTCACTGACTGGCTATTACACACAGAGATGACGTCCGGACTGTTATTACACACAGATGACGTCACTGACTGCTATTACACACAGATGACGTCACCGATTGCTATTACACACAGAGATGACGTCACGATAGTATTACACACAGATGACGTACTGACTAGCTATTACACACAGAGATGACGTCACTGACTGGCTATTACACACAGAGATGACGTCACTGACTGGAGATGACGTCACTGACTGGCTATTACACACAGAGATGACGTCACTGATTGGCTATTACACACAGAGATGACGTCACTGACTGGCTATTACACACAGATGACGTCACTGACTAGCTATTACACACAGAGATGACGTCACTGACTAGCTATTACACACAGGGATGACGTCACTGACTAGCTATTACACACAGGGATGACGTCACTGACTAGCTATTACACACAGGGATGACGTCACTTTGATAGCTATTACGCACAGGATGGCGTCACGCTGACTGGCTATTACGCACCAGGATGGCGTCACTGACTAGCTATTACACACAGGATGGCGTCGCGGGCCCATTTATTACGCACAGATGGCGTCACTGATTGGCTATTACGCACAGGATGGCATCACTGACTGGCTATTACACACAGGATGGCGTCACTGATATGATGTTACACACAGAGTTAAGCGTCACTGACTAGCTATTACACACCAGGATGACGTCACTGACTGGCTGTACACAGAGATGGCGTCACTGATTGCTTTACCTACACCGGGGATGGCGTCGTGATTATTTCGTACACACAGAGATGACGTCACTGACTGGCTATTACACACAGAGATGACGTCACTGATTGGCTATTACACACAGAGATGACGTCACTGATTAGCTATTACACACAGAGATGACGTCACTGATTGGCTATTACACACAGAGATGACGTCACCGATTAGCTATTGCACACAGAGATGACGACACTGACTGGCTATTACACACAGAGATGACGTCACTGATTAGCTATTGCACACAGAGATGACGTCACTGATTAGCTATTACACACAGAGATGACGTCACTGACTGGCTATTACACACAGAGATGACGTCACTGACTGGCTATTACACACAGAGATGACGTCACTGACTGGCTATTACACACAGGGATGACGTCACTGACTGGCTATTACACACAGGGATGACGTCACTGATTAGCTATTACACACAGGGATGACGTCACTGACTAGCTATTACACACAGAGATGACGTCACTGACTGGCTATTACACACAGAGATGACGTCACTGACTGGCTATTACACACAGAGATGACGTCACTGACTAGCTATTACACACAGCACACACAGTAGGCTGCCCGCCACACCCACCTGGTCTCCGTGCTCAGCGATGTCTCCGCTCATTTAATGTTATTTCTGAATTTTCCAGACTAGCCGCGATTTCTGCGGCCACCGGAAAAGGAAAACAAAGAAGCAGGAAGTTAATTCTTCAGACGGCTTTCCCGTGGGGGGCGTGGCTCTCGCAGTGTCTCCGTACAGGAGCCATTTTGTTGGATCCCACCGCGAGCACTCGGGCAGTCCTGGGCTGCGCTGCTGCAGCGCTACGTCATAGCCACGGCCACGTCATAGCCACGCCCATGTCATAATCACGTCATAGCCACGCCCACGTCCCCGCAGTAACGGCTGACTGAGCCATAGAGAGGCAGCTCGGTGTGACAGACAGTACTGGCAGGAGCAGTGCAGGCACTGACCGGATGTCTATCAATGGGAACAGGATGGGGGGATTATCTCTCACTGGGGGCTGGTATACCCGGGGTATGGGGCTCCAAACTGGAGGTAGGTCCCATCATTGGGTAATTAAACCAATAATACCGATATAATACACCGTGTCACCGATAATACCGATATAATACACCGTGTCACCGATAATACCGATATAATACACCGTGTCACCGATAATACCGATATAATACACCGTGTCACCGATAATACCGATATAATACACCGTGTCACCAATATTACCGATATAATACACCGTGTCACCGATAATACCGATATAATACACCGTGTCACCGATAATACCGATATAATACACCGTGTCCCCAATAATACCGATATAATACACCGTGTCACCAATAATACCGATATAATACACAGTGTCACCGATAATACCGATATAATACACCGTGTCACCAATAATACCGATATAATACACAGTGTCACCGATAATACCGATATAATACACCGTGTCACCGATAATACCGATATAATACACCGTGTCACCGATAATACCGATATAATACACCGTGTCACCGATAATACCGATATAATACACAGTGTCACCGATAATACCGATATAATACACCGTGTCACCGATAATACCGATATAATACACCGTGTCACCGATAATACCGATATAATACACCCTGTCACCGATAATACCGATATAATACACCATGTCACCGATAATACCGATATAATACACTGTGTCACCGATAATACCGATATATAATGCACCGTGTCACCGATAATACCGATATAATACACCGTGTCACCGATAATACCGATATATAATACACCCTGTCACCGATAATACCGATATAATACACCATGTCACCGATAATACCGATATAATACACTGTGTCACCGATAATACCGATATATAATGCACCCTGTCACCAATAATACCGATATAATACACCATGTCACCGATAATACCGATATAATACACCGTGTCACCGATAATACCGATATAATACACCGTGTCACCGATAATACCGATATAATACACCGTGTCACTGATAATACCGATATAATACACCGTGTCATCAATAATACCGATATAATACACCAGGTCACCAATAATACCGATATAATACACCATATCACCAATAATACCGATATAATACACCCTGTCACCAATAATACCGATATAATACACCCTGTCACAAATAATACCGATATAATACACCATGTCACCAATAATACCGATATAATACACTTTGTCACCAATAATACCGATATAATACACTGTGTCACCGATAATACCGATATAATACACCGTGTCACCGATAATACCGATATAATACACGTGTCATCAATAATACCGATATAATACACCAATAATACCGATATAATACACTGTGTCACCAATAATACCGATATAATACACCCTGTCACCAATAATACCGATATAATACACCCTGTCACAAATAATACCGATATAATACACCATGTCACCAATAATACCGATATAATACACTTTGTCACCAATAATACCGATATAATACACTGTGTCACCGATAATACCGATATAATACACCGTGTCACCGATAATACCGATATAATACACGTGTCATCAATAATACCGATATAATACACCAATAATACCGATATAATACACTGTGTCACCAATAATACCGATATAATACACCCT
>OW240922.1:9855008-9937165 GCA_933207985.1 Pelobates cultripes | reverse complement strand
AAAATCCTGATTTACAATTTAAAAAAAAAGTATTCTACATTATGACACAGTGATAATATTATACATTATGGCACAGATAATATTATACATTATTACACACAGAGATGACATCACTAATAAGATATTACACACAGAGATATTATTATGATATTTATAGAGCGCCGTCAAATTCTGCAGCTGGGTGGACGAACAGACATGTAGTTGTAACCAGACAAGTTGGACACACAGGAACAGAGGGGTTGAGGGCCCTGCTCAATGCTTACATGCTAGAGGGAGTGGGGTAAAATGACACAAAAAGGTAAGGATAGTATTAGACTAGTGACAGTTGCAGAAGAGGAATCAGTTATTAACAGTTTAATTGATACGCTTTTATGAAGAAGAGGGTTTTTAACGATTTTTTTGAAGGAGTGGAGACTGGGTGAGCACCTAATGGAGGAGGGAAGCGAGTTCAACAGGAACGGTGCAGCCCTCGAGAAATCTTGAAGGTGAGCATCAGAGGTGGGAGTACGGACAGAAGATAGACGCAAGTCTTCAGAGATGACATCACCGATAAGATATTACACACAGAGATGACGTCGCCGATAAGATATTACACACAGAGATGACGTCGCCGATAAGATATTACCCACAGAGATGACGTCGCCGATAAGATATTACCCACAGAGATGACGTCGCCGATAAGATATTACACACAGAGATGACATCGCCGATAAGATATTACACACAGAGATGACGTCGCCGATAAGCTATTACACACAGAGATGACGTCACTGATTAGATATTACACACAGAGATGACGTCACTGACTAGCTATTACACACAGAGATGACGTCACTGATTAGCTATTACACACAGAGATGACGTCACTGATTAGCTATTACACACAGAGATGACGTCACTGATTGGCTATTACACACAGAGATGACGTCACCGATTAGCTATTACACACAGAGATGACGTCACTGACTGGCTATTACACACAGAGATGACGTCACTGATTAGCTATTACACACAGAGATGACGTCACTGACTAGCTATTACACACAGAGATGACGTCACTGATTAGCTATTATACACAGAGATGACGTCACGGACTAGCTATTACACACAGATGACGTCACTGACTAGCTATTACACACAGAGATGACGTCACTGATTGGCTATTACACACAGAGATGACGTCACTGACTGGCTATTACACACAGAAGAGATGACGTCACTGGTTAGCTATTACACACAGAGATGACGTCACTGACTGGCTATTACACACAGAGATGACGTCACTGACTAGCTATTACACACAGAGATGACGTCACTGACTAGCTATTACACACAGAGATGACGTCACTGACTGGCTATTACACACAGAGATGACGTCACTGACTAGCTATTACACACAGAGATGACGTCACTGACTGGCTATTACACACAGATGACGTCACTGATTAGCTATTACACACAGAGATGACATCACTGACTATTACACACAGAGATGACGTCACTATGATATTACACACAGAGATGACGTCACTGACTAGCTATTACACACAGAGATGACGTCACTGACTAGCTATTACACACAGAGATGACGTCACTGACTGGCTATTACACACAGAGATGATGTCACTGATTAGCTATTACACACAGAGATGACGTCACGGACTAGCTATTACACACAGATGACGTCACTGACTAGCTATTACACACAGAGATGACGTCACTGATTGGCTATTACACACAGAGATGACGTCACCGATTGGCTATTACACACAGAGATGACGTCACTGACTGGCTATTACACACAGAGATGACGTCACTGATTAGCTATTACACACATAGATGACGTCACTTATTAGCTATTACACACAGAGATGACGTCACGGACTAGCTATTACACACAGATGACGTCACTGATTAGCTATTACACACAGATGACGTCACTGATTAGCTATTACACACAGAGATGACGTCACTGATTAGATATTACACACAGAGATGACGTCACGGACTAGCTATTACACACAGATGACGTCACTGATTAGCTATTACACACAGAGATGACGTCACTGACTGGCTATTACACACAGAGATGACGTCACTGACTAGCTATTACACACAGGGATGACGTCACTGACTAGCTATTACACACAGGGATGACGTCACTGACTAGCTATTACACACAGAGATGACGTCACTGACTAGCTATTACACACAGATGACGTCACTGACTAGCTATTACACACAGGGATGACGTCACTGACTAGCTATTACACACAGAGATGACGTCACTGACTAGCTATTACACACAGAGATGACGTCACTGACTAGCTATTACACACACCATACACAGCAGGCTGCCCACCATACCCACCTGGTCTCCGTGCTCAGCGATGTCTCCGCTCATTTAATGTTATTTCTGAATTTTCCAGACTAGCCGCGATTTCTGCGGCCACCGGAAAAGGAAAACAAAGAAGCAGGAAGTTAATTCTTCAGACGGCTTTCCCGTGGGGGGCGTGGCTCTCGCAATGTCTCCGTACAGGAGCCATTTTGTTGGATCCCACCGCGAGCACTCGGGCAGTCCTGGGCTGCGCTGCTGCAGCGCTACGTCATAGCCACGCCCACGTCATAGCCACGCCCATGTCATAATCACGTCATAGCCACGCCCACGTCCCCGCAGTAACGGCTGACTGTGCCATAGAGAGGCAGCTCGGTGTGACAGACAGTACTGGCAGGAGCAGTGCAGGCACTGACCGGATGTCTATCAATGGGAACAGGATGGGGGGATTATCTCTCACTGGGGGCTGGTATACCCGGGGTATGGGGCTCCAAACTGGAGGTAGGTCCCATCATTGGGTAATTAAACCAATAATACCAATAATACCGATATAATACACCCTGTCACCAATAATACCGATATAATACACCCTGTCACAAATAATACCGATATAATACACCATGTCACCAATAATACCGATATAATACACTTTGTCACCAATAATACCGATATAATACACTGTGTCACCGATAATACCGATATAATACACCGTGTCACCGATAATACCGATATAATACACGTGTCATCAATAATACCGATATAATACACCAATAATACCGATATAATACACTGTGTCACCAATAATACCGATATAATACACCCTGTCACCAATAATACCGATATAATACACCCTGTCACAAATAATACCGATATAATACACCATGTCACCAATAATACCGATATAATATGCTTTGTCACCAATAATACCGATATAATATGCTTTGTCACCAATAATACCGATATAATACACCATATCACCAGTAATACAGATATTATACATCATATAACCAATAATAGCAATATAATACATCATGTCATCAATAATACCGATATAATACACCATGTCACCAATAATACTGATATAATACATCATATAATCACTATTACAGATATAATACATCATATCACCAATAATACATCATATAACGAATAATACAGATATTATACACCATGTCACCAATAATACAGATATAATACATCATATAACCAATAATACAGAAATAATACATCATGTCACCAGTATTACCGATATTATACACCATGTCACCAATAATACAGATCTAATACACATGTCAATATAATACACCATATCACCAATAATACCGATATTATACACCATGTCACCAATAATACCGATATAATACATCATGTCATCAATAAAACCGATATAATACACCATGTCACCAATAATACTGATATAATACATCATATCACGAATAATACCGATATAATACACCATGTCACCAATAATACATCATATAACCACTATTACAGATATTATACACCATGTTACCAATAATACAGAAATAATACACCATGTCACCAATAATACAGATATAATACATCATGTCACCAATAATACCGATATAATACATCATGTCACCAATAATACCGATATAATACATCATGTCACCAATAATACAGATATTATACATCATGTCACCAATAATACACCATATAACCAATAATACCAATATAATACATCATGTCATCAATAATACCGATATAATACACCATGTCACCAATAATACCAATATAATACATCATGTCATCAATAATACCGATATAATACACCATGTCACCAATAATACTGATATAATACATCATATCACCAATAATACCGATATAATACACCGTGTCACCAATAATACAGATAGAATACACCATATCATCAATAATACAGATATAATACACCGTGTCACCAATAATACATCATATAACGAATAATACAGATATTATATACCATGTCACCAATAATACAGATATAATACATCATATAGCCACTATTACAGATATTATACACCATGTCACCAATAATACAGATATAATACATCATATAATCAATAATACAGATATAATACATCATGTCACCAATATTACCGATATTATACACCATGTCACCAATAATACAGATATAATACACCATGTCAATATAATACACCATATCACCAATAATACCGATATTATACACCATGTCACCAATAATACCAATATAATACACCATATAACCAATAATACCGATATAATACATCATGTCATCAATAATACTGATATAATACATCATATCATGAATAATACCGATATAATACACCATGTCACCAATAATACATCATATAACCACTATTACAGATATTATACACCATGTCACCAATAATACCGATATAATACACCATGTCACCAATAATACAGATATTATACACCGTGTCACCAATAATACCGATATAATACACCATGTCACCGATAATACCGATATAATACACCGTGTCACCGATAATACCGATATAATACACCGTGTCACCAATATTACCGATATAATACATCATGTCACCAATAATACAGATATTATACATTATGTCACCAATAATACAGATATAATACATCATATCACCAATAATACACCATGTCACCAATAATACCGATATAATACATCATATAACCAATAATACAGATATAATACACCGTGTCACCAATAATACTAATATAATACATCATGTCACCAATAATACCGATATAATACACCCTGTCACCAATAATACAGATATAATACATCATGTCACCAATAATACATCATATAACGAATAATACAGATATTATACACCATGTCACCAATAATACTGATATAATACACCATGCCACCAATAATACAGATATAATACATCATGTCACCATTAATACCGATATAATACATCATATAACCAATAATACAGATATAATACACCGTGTCACCAATAATACTAATATAATACATCATGTCACCAATAATACCGATATAATACACCCTGTCACCAATAATACAGATATAATACATCATGTCACCAATAATACATCATATAACGAATAATACAGATATTATACACCATGTCACCAATAATACTGATATAATACACCATGCCACCAATAATACAGATATAATACATCATGTCACCATTAATACCGATATAATACATCATATAACCAATAATACAGATATAATACACCGTGTCACCAATAATACTAATATAATACATCAAGTCACCAATAATACCGATATAATACACCCTGTCACCAATAATACAGATATAATACATCATGTCACCAATGATACATCATATAACGAATAATACAGATATTATACACCATGTCACCAATAATACTGATATAATACACCATGCCACCAATAATACAGATATAATACATCATATCACCAATAATACAGATATAATACATCATGTCACCATTAATACTGATATATTACATCATATAACCAATAATACAGATATAATACATCATGTCACCATTAATACCGATATAATACATCATATAACCAATAATACAGATATAATACACCGTGTCACCAATAATACTAATATAATACATCATGTCACCAATAATACCGATATAATACACCCTGTCACCAATAATACAGATATAATACATCATGTCACCAATAATACATCATATAACGATTAATACAGATATTATACACCATGTCACCAATAATACCGATATAATACACCATGCCACCAATAATACAGATATAATACACCATGTCACCAATAATACCGATATAATTCATCATGTCACCAATAATACCGATATAATACATCATATAACCAATAATACAGATCTAATACATTCACCAATAATACTGATATAATACATGATATCACAAATAATATAGATATAATACACGATATCACCAATAATACTGATATAATACATCATATCACCAATAATACATCATGTCATCATTAATACTGATATATTACATCATGTAACCAATAATACAGATATAATACATTCACCAATAATACTGATATAATACATCATGTCACCAATAATTTGAAACACACAACAAACGAAAACTCAGTGTTTAGCTGATAAACCCACCACCTAAAACAACCAAGTGATAGTGTAGCGCTATACAGTATAATTAAAGCTTACCCCTCATTAGATATAGGGGAATAATATTGTACATGTAAAGAAAAGAGAAACCAATAGGATATTTCTGTGGATATTATATTTGGTATAGATTGTATTAGATCCAAACTCACATTTTGCAGAGCCTTTTCAGGTATAGGCTCTAAACAGCACACATAGGTGCACTTCCCAGGTGGCAGCCAAACCTATTGTACTCTCCGGTAGGTCACACAGGGTTCTCAGATAATAGTATGCTCCACCGGAAACACATCAAGAGTAGCAAAATCTAGGTGTAGTATTTGATATTCACATAGGAAAAAAGGTGACTCAAATAACTATATGCTCACCTTTGTCGGAGCCCATTCCCTGGCTCTGAGTTAAAGAGAATTGTATCAACTATGGGGTATTACATCCCCCCAGGATTCAAGAACCTTGTGAAGAAACGAGGATTCTGGATCAATGCAGCCTTAAAAGTATACACTATTTATTAAACAATATAAATGAAATACAATAAAAGATATGTAGGAAACAGCAAAAAATACAGGGTGCATAAATGGAACAAATGAGAGATAATATTTACAGAAAGGATAAAAGAGTCTCTGAACATGCAAGGTGGACCTTGGGTAAGTATTCTCTAGCCAAAACGCGTACCACACTCCATGGGTTTTCTCAATCGGCTTGTGTTCAGTTCCTTTCCCGGTTCCGTTTAAATGTCAATAAGGTACACCCCTTTCCCTCGGTCTGTCCAGTGTCTCCATTCATATCATAATATGGTACATAGTAGACACCTGGTATCAGTTGCGTGCCGGAACGTAATACAAATTCGTCCGACACATCACTTCCGATTTCCCGGCGGACGTTTCCGCCAACCAATATACAACCAATGAAATTTCAAAATCATAAGATGAACCCCCTCCCCATCCACCAGTCAAAATAAGGGAAATACAGGTGATTACAATTATAGGTGGTACTAAGAACTAAAGACACCAAGGACTGGTTAATTAGAAAATTGAACTCCAAATGTGAACTCAAGGGAGGACCCAAGAGACATTTAAAAGGCAGAAGGTACAGAGGATCAAGCTACAGCTGACTGAGGAAGCTCCAGGAGGAGTAAAAAGGGGAATTGGCTATCAGGATTTCAGATTTTAAATACTAAGTTTATTTTATTTGTTTTAAAGATCATTTGTATTAATAAATTAGATTTTATACCAAGTCCATTGAATCCTTCATTGGGTGAAGTGCAGTCCACCCTAGAGTGGCACAAAACATACCACCCTCAGAGCCAGGACCTATCTCTAATACCGCCATAATTATATTACACATTAGATGTCTTTATTGTTTTTATCTTTAAAGAGGAAAAATTCCAGCAAAAAATAGTGTTGGGATGCTGCCCTAAAAGCGTACCAGTCTTATTTACAGAGCCAAAAATATTGGCTCTTTAAAATGTGAGTGACCCATTCCTTATCTCACTTGATCCACACAGTGTTTTACAATCTGCACTATATTGTATATTTTTTATATCTGTACTTGACGTATACGATTCAAGCAAGATTTTATAAGACAACCCCTCAACACCCATAGCGCTCCACTTAAGGTATATGTTAACTATATACTAAAGAAGGGAATGGCACACCTTTCTGTCGGAGCACAGCAGTTAAAGTGGAATGGTACATGATCGACAGGAACTGGGGTTGGGGTATCCTGGGTTACGGCTGGAGTGCATGGACTAGGTGGGTTAAAGGGTTTGGCTCGGGAGCCTGGATAGCCTGGATTGAAATATCTTACTAGTTCTAAGGTGCAGACACACACAGATTGTCCCATGCAGACACACAAACACTGACACAAATTCACTGACCCATGCAGACACACCTTCTCTAAAACAGACACCTTCATTTCATACATCAGTTGACTGTACATGTATTCTAGGCATCTTGAATGTGCCTGGCATCCCGTCACTCCTTGCATCAGCCCTATTTCCTGCTAGGCTCCCACCCACTTGTCACTAAGTACAGGGCAGGGGGCAGGAGCGAGTGAAAAGTGCACCCAGTGCAGATCCTACTGGGACACTCTTTACTGCCCTGCCCCACTTCCTTACTTGATCCCTCCCTCCCATGTCCCAATGCACAGGGCCGGGTGGCAGGAGTGCACAACTAATGAGATGGGGATAAAGTGCAGCCAGACGCCAGTCAGGAACTACTTCAGCACCGTGTGAGTTACAGCTGCAACGCAATCGCTGGCGCCTGGCTCCCATCCAGAACTTAACTGTTTCTGGCCATTTGGCCAGTTTACAATTCATCAATGGGTCTGTCTGGGCGGTGTAGTCGCCTGGACAGTCCCAAACGCCATTAGCCACAGGCTTGCTGAAGGGGATGCCTCAGGTCGGTAGGGCTACTATTGGTAGATGGCAGCTGACGGGGGTGCCGCAGGTCGGTGGTCCGTTCAGTTCAATTCCATTATCTCTTTAATATAGACTTTCTAAAAGTGTCTCAAATTATTTTAGTATCTTTATAAAGTAAAGAGTCCTAAATAGTCAAAACATATATCCCCCTAATCATTGAAGAAAAAAAAAACACTCATACATTTTTTAGTGATAATTCCTACTCACACATAGCTATCAGTAAAACTTGGCAAGCCCATAAGGCGTTTCTGAGAGGGTTTTTGATTAAAAAAGGGCTCTCAAATGCAAGTTTACTACAGGTAAGGACAAACTCCTTCAGGCTTTGAAAAAAGCTTAGGATCAGCATTAAATGACAGCAGCTGCAGTATATAGAGCCAAACTTCATAAACATAGAACTGACTTAGAGACCTTCCAGCTCCAAAATGCGGAACTAGCTATGAGAAAAGCAAGATGTGAATACTATAGACAAGGCAATAGAGAAGCTTTTGGCCTCCCAGCTGAAAAAGCAATATTCACAATCAAAAATACTGTGCCATCTAGCTAGTGACGGGACAAAATTGGTTAACCTGAAAATGATTGTATACGAATTTGTACATGATTTAAAATATAATTATTCATTCCCCAATTTTTTCTTCTACCCTTAAGTATATTCTGATTTAATTGTAAGATCACTGCTTGTAAGTGCTGATGAACTTTTGTATAACAATGTGCATTGAAAATCATCTTTTACTTAGATATATCTCCAAGTATCCAAATGTCACGCATGTCCTATTATTGATACATTTTCCACCCCAAATTAGTTTGTATTCATTAGATATATTCCTAAACAATTAACAACTGTGTTCATATTGGTTTCATTTTCCTTTAAGTGTTAATATGTTTTTGCTTATTTTTGTGTACTAAATACCAGCATTACTTGAATATTTTTCTTAAAACAGCAATTCTATTACGTCTCCTAATTATACACAACTTTCCGAATAAAAAGGGGGGAAAAAAATCCTGTTGCAAATTTCTTAATTATATACCCATATTTCCTTTACTTACATCTCTAGTTTGGGGGAATTTGTAAACTTTCTTTTGTTGTCCTAGATCGTGACATGATTTTTTTTTTTTTTTAAGTCTTCTTCAATTTTCTTAGTCTTCTTTGCTTATTGTAATACTTTATTTGTCAACCATGTTATAGCTGATTTTGCTGATTCAAAAGATTCTCTTTTATCTTCATGTGTTATTAGTAGTGTGCTGTGATATCCCCATTTATATTTTATGTTACTAAGGATACTTGTGGCTGGATTAACCCCTTAAGGACACATGACATGTGTGACATGTCATGATTCCCTTTTATTCCAGAAGTTTGGTCCTTAGGATTTCCTTCTATTTCTTGTGTGGTATGATATATCTTGAAATATTTTTAAATTAGAGTATTTTCCTTCTTTTATTTCTCTTGGTGCCCTAAGAATATTTTCTCAGCAGACAATTATATCTCTTGGAATATCCTTCTCTATTCCTTTAGGTTTCCTGTTTGCTCTCTGGTTTCTTTTCCTTTTTTGTTGGATTCTTTTGCTCAGTTTTTTTTAGAAGCCATTGTTGCCTATAAGTATTTGCTTCTCTTACTTTTCTTCCAATCTCCTCTGCTTCTTCTTTATATTGTCTGCTTTACAGTTGTGACCAAGTTAACTAATATTTAAAAGTTTTGCTTATATGGAGCGTTTTGTATATTTTGAAGTTTGAGTATTGTCCGGCCTGTATTCATCAGTCACCTACCGTTATGCTTTTTTTAAAAAAAAATTTTTTAACCGCTCAATATGTAGTACCAAGCATTTTTTTTCCAACCCAGTCTCAGTATCTCAATTTCCACAGTGTTCCAGCCATGTAGCATTCCCCATCCGTCCACGCCACTCCGTTCAACGGTCCTCTACCTCTCCCAGCATTCCAGCAATATGGCAACAAGATGGGTCATATATGATCTTGATTACCTCCTTTCGAACTGCCTTCTTGGTTTTATTTGTGTCAGAGGCACAAGTCTCTGGCGGATTCTCTCTGAATTACTCCACCAGGTTCCCTGGCGTAGCGCTCCACGTGAACACGTGGTGGGTGTACATTACGTCACCACGCCCCCAAATGAAGCGACATCTGGTATATTTAGTTACAATATCCCAATATTTATTGTTACTAGACAATTTTTAATCAAATGCCTTTAATTTTGCCCCAGTGCATGGTTCTCATCAGTTGGATATTAGTAAAGATATGACACTGGCACAAGCTATTAATTACCTTTAAGTGCTTGAATAATTTAATACATTTGTGCACACAAAATAGTCAACGCATGAACAATCATGACCAAAGCATGGGTTCCACAAAGTAGGCAATCCATCAATCTAGTGTATAAAATTAACTATTATCAGGTTAACCTAATAACCTGGATTTATTCAACCTACTCAATACGTGGAGCCTTTGATTTGTTCTTGATTGTTCACTGTATGGGACTGCAGATCCCTTCCAAAGTGCTGCATTTTGGCTTTTCTCTCATCCTCTATTTCCTGGAATTTTACATGATGTTACATAGTTAAAGCATGTGCAAAAGTTAACTATCTGGTGGCCACAATATACTGAATTGTGCACGTGATATAATTTCTTAATTTTCTTATCTGGCACCTCTTGTGCTCGTCTGTCTCCCTGAGCAGCTCTCTGTGTGCAGGGAGAAAGTATAGTGTATTCAAAATTTGTGAGACAATCAAAACATGTACAATTAGTGTAGTTTAAGTATATTATTTATAATCTTGAGAATTATGAATTAATAAGTAATATAATAAAGTTAAATAATTGTGATACTTATTGTTTTATCATTCCGAAATAATGCTAGAAATTTTTTATACTGTTTTAAAAAGATAATTTCATGCAAGGAAGTGCAATGTATTCACTTCCTCCCAGCACAGGTACAGCGCAGGGAACAGTCAATCTGGCAGGGACCCAACTCTGATATGCTGTTAAAGGGTGTGGCATTGGAATGAGTGCCTGATCAGAGATGATAAGTATGAAGGCCTCCCACCAGTAGTACAACCCATGCTTCTCCTAATACTCCAACTTGCACAAACTCTCTCTAATACAGTTCACACTACTCTACTGCTGCTTCACACACATTGTATTCTGTTAAACACTGTTTGGTTTGTCAGTCTGTATCTTAACATAATACTAACTGAAATCCATAATATATTACCGATCGAATACAAAAGTTCGATTCAGAGAAACCTTTATATAGTATCTTTTAGCCTGAAGTCTTTGGGAAAGAAGGTGTCAAAGTATGGTGGCTAATCATCCATTCTCAAGGTAGACATTGGCATATCTCTGAATATATGTGGAAAGTTAGGGTGATGTGAAGACCACATAAGAATAAACAGTGGGAAATAGTGAGAAGATGGGAACCACATGAGACTGTGGGGAGAAGGGAGGAATAATAGATTGTCATGTGCAAAAGCAATAAAGGACTGACAAAAACAGTTGAAGGATACTGTTGAAAATGGCAAACATGTAGTCCAAGTGATTACATAAACATGCTCCCTCCTATACTTTCTGTGTTTTAAAAAAAATAGAAAATTCTTTAAAATTTAAATTTTATTAATAAGATTTATTCTAAAAATATGTGCATTTGAAGTCCAAACAAAGAAAAACACAATAAAAATTACATGCAATTACAAACATGTGAAAGAAGAAAAATAGACAAATAAAAATTAAGAGCACTTAGGAGTATGTAGCATATCTTGATATTTACTTAAAGAGTTACTTCAAGCACCATGACCATATCAGTGCTTTGAAGTGGTTATGCATGCAGAAGTGTAACTCCACCTCCGGCAGCATCATTAGCCTGGAAAGTTTGATCTAGACTGATTAATGTTATTTCTGTGCATATTGAGCATCTGTCTGTGATGGCCAACAGATGATCAATGGCAACAAAGCCCCCCAGCCCCCTTGGTGTCACCAAGTCCTCTCCTCAGCCTATGCTCAATGACATCCCTCCCCTTCAAGTGAGGGAGAGTAGGTAGAACTTGACTTTGGCATGGTCATTTTTTATTTCTTTTTTAACAGGTGGGGGGGAGGGGATACATGCCTGTATAGCTTACTCCATTCAAAATTTAGTATTTTAATAAAGCACTGTTTTTGGTTGGTGTGGCGGTCCACCAGGATATCACTGCCAAGGATTCCCTTTCCCTCAATGTTTATAGCTCTCCGATGTAGCTTCAGCGATTATAGCGTTCAAAGTTTGGTCTTTTTCCCCCATACAAGACTAAGAGCAGAACTGCTTTATTGGCACAATATGTCACCTTTAATACCAGGGGTCTCAGCTGATTATGTGTTAAAAGTACTAGCAATTAGGAAGATGCTTTAAAAAAAATTAAGGTGTGGCAAAGGGTTGGGATTACACTGCTGAAAATTGCTAATATTCTATGAATAGAAATTTTAACTGGGAGGAAAAAAAACCATGTATTCATGAACATACGGTAAAAACGTAACAAATGCACTTACATTGTTGGTGTCTGAAGTGTGTCTGTAATATCCTTTAATGGCTTATGGAAATAAAAAAGTACTGTACTGAACTGAAAATTGACATGGTTTAGTATGTTGTTATAACAAAATATGGGCTTTCTTAAAATATTCTATTAGAAGATTGCAGAAGCTAACTTGTCTTAGGAAACAAGGGTTCACTGTATCAATTTCGTGTGACTTCTCACTTCTCAATGAGTGTCAAAGCATTTTTCACATTTAGCACATGCAAATGGTTTCTCTCCTGTGTGTCTTCTCACGTGCAACCTAAGCGATGCTTTGGTAGAAAAACTTCTTTCACACTCAGAGCAAGCAAATGGCTTCTCTCCTGTGTGAATTCTTCTATGTAAATTAAGCTATTTCACGGCAAATCTCATTCAGAACATGCAAATGGTTTCCCTCCTGTGTGACTTCTTATGTGCAACCTAAGCTGTACTTTGGTAGAAAAACTTCTCTCACATTCAGAACATGTAAATGGTTTTTCTTCTGTGTGATTTCTTATATGTGAAGTAAGGTGAGTTTTAAGGTAATATTGTTTGTCACATTCAGAACATGCATACAGCTTTTCTCCCATATGAGTTCTAATATGTACCAGTAGACTGGCTTTTATTTGATATAACTTCCCACATTCAGATCATGCATATGGTTTCTCTCCTGTGTGATATCTATTATGTAAATTAAGTTCTCTCTTTGTGTTAAAGCATTTTCCACATTCAGAACAAGGAAATGGTTTTACACCTTTGTGAATTCCTCTATATATAGTAAAATCTGACTTAGTTGAAAAACATTTGTCACACTAAGAACACGCAAATGGTTTCACTCCGGTTTGAATTCTTCTCACATGTCTAAGAAGATTTGACTTTAGGGGAAAATAGCTCTCACACTCAGAACACGCAAATGGTTTCTCTCCTGTATGAGATCTCATATGTCTCCATAGATTTACTTTCGTGTTGAACATTTTCTCACATTCAGAACATGCAAATGGTTTCTCCACTGTGTGAATTATTTCATGTCTCAAAAGACCTTTTTTTCCCAGTAAACTGCTTCCCACATTCAGAACATTCAAAAGATCTCTTTCTGGAGGGAGTTTGTTCATTTTTAAAATATGGTATCTTTGCACTTTTAGAAAAAAAAACATAATTTTGTTCATAAGCAGTCAGATGTTTTAGATAGGTTTCATTTGATATTTTATTCTCCATGTCTGAATTTTCATCCACAATTTCCACAGACATCTTCAGAGTTATTTTAGTTCTCCAACAGAAGTTAGTGACGATAAATAGAATGTTCTTTGAAGATGTCTTTACTGCACCACCCTTCTGCAAAATAAAATAGTTTGGAAATAAATATTAATATTGTATATTGATTTTTAAATTTAACAAAACAAAAAAAAAACAATTAAAACGTGTTTATTTTCTTAAATTAAGATCAAAACATGTGTAAGAGATCTATTACTATTTTTAAAATCTATGTTAAACCCTCTCACAGTGCTTACTAGAGAGGTAGAGGATATGTAGAAGAAAGTTTCGTTAAGGGAAGGGAGCAGGTTGAAAGTTATGAGGTTTGGTGCCACACATATATATGAGCATCCCTATGTTGCCATTTAGGCACTGGCACCTTATCTCATAGCCTCCAATCGGCTCCCTTCTTTTAATTAAACTTTAACACACATACACATACACACGTATATATTGTTATATAACAGAAAAGGTGCTGGTGCGCAAGAATATATATGCTGAGACACCTTAAATATAAAAGAGTGACTCTAAAATGTGTATACAATGTGAGTGAGATAACACCAATAAAAGACCATAAGTAGTGGATAATGTAAAAACAATACTTATAGCCTGTCTATAGATATCACTGGATTCTACAATGTGGGAGAAAAAACGAGGGAGGGGGGAACAAAAGAGCTAGTGCAATAAAGTTACTAAAATTAAAAATAAGACACTGTCTCTTTAAATAAAAAACTCACAAGATTGGAGTGGTATAAGCCCCACTTCTGGCTATAGCGCCCAGGGAGGATCAGCCCCTTGGGTGCGTAGGATCCAAGACAAGCTCTTGTGACCAGGTGACAGGTTGGCAAAATTTATTTATAATATAAAAGCACTTCAAACAGCAGCTAAAATATAACATCCACCGCAAGCTCACCACCCCATATGAAGCCTGTAATCATCCGAAAGATAGCCGGTATACAGTTCTCTTCTGATCAGGAGTTAGTGTGTCTCGTCGGTGTGTAATTCCAAACACTTCCGCGTATGCCGATCACGTGGTCACGTGACACATTTCGCCCCACGTCTTACGGCTTTCTCAAACAAGCTTGATCCCCTCCCACTGGAGATTGTTCAATATACAGTTAGACCTGAGGCCATGATCCAATTGGCCTCCAGAAGATAAAATGAATTAGTGAAATCCTTAAAAGTCCAAATTTCTGTTCTTAAAGTGATAAGCACATATAATATTGACTAAAAGAGTTTTCAAATGAGTCTATAAATGTTCCATAAAAACAAAGTTATCCACAGATGGTCAAATTAAAAAATCATGCATATATTCTGCAAATATACAACCTATGTTATATATAGCTGTATTGCTTAACAAGTCATAATTTAAAAAAAAGACATGTGTGTACATTGTCATAATCACAAAGTGATAGCACCAAAAAAGGGGATGCTTATCTAAGGCGAAAAAAAGGCACCGCACACCAACATCAAAACCTCATCCCAACTGTGAAGTATGGTGGTGGGGGCATCATGGTTTGGGTGTGCTTTGCTGCGTCAGGGCCTGGACGGATTGCTATCATCGAAGGAAAAATGAATTCCCAAGTTTATCAAGACATTTTGCAGGAGAACTTAAGGCCATCTGTCTACCAGCTGAAGCTCAACAGAAGATGGGTGTTGCAACAGGACAATGACCCAAAGCATAGAAGTAAATCAACAACAGAATGGCTTAAACAGAAGAAAATACGCCTTCTGAAGTGGCCCAGTCAGAGTCCTGACCTCAACCCAATTGAGATGCTGTGGCATGACCTCAAGAAAGCGATTCACAACAGACATCCCAAGAATATTGCTGAACTGAAACAGTTCTGTAAAGAGGAATGGTCAAGAATTACTCCTGACCGTTGTGCACGTCTGATCTGCAACTACAGGAAACGTTTGGTTGAAGTTATTGCTGCCAAAGGAGGTTCAACCAGTTATTAAATCCAAGGGTTCACATACTTTTTCCACCTGCACTGTGAATGTTTACATGGTGTGTTCAATAAAAACATGGCAACATTTCATTCATTGTGTGTTATTAGTTTAAGCAGACTGATTGTCTATTGTTGTGATTTAGATGATGATCAGATCATTTTATGACCAATTTGTGCAGAAATCCATATCATTCCAAAGGGTTCACATACTTTTTCTTGCAACTGTATATACTACAAAATGAGAAAATAGTTGTATCTACAAATTTTAATTAAAACAACAACCATCAACAAGTCTAAACTTGACTTGATGGTTGTTGTTTTAATTAAAATTTGTAGTCGAGTCTTAATGAAGTAGTCGAGACTTAATGAAGGGTGAAGAAGAATTGTTTTGTCACACAGAAAACTGGAGTAAAGAATGGGTGTATACATAAATGTTTTTCCTGAATGGAATAATAACCCCTAGTGAATAGACCACCAATAAGACAAAACTAGAGAGAAATTATCAGGAGGGGAGGGATAGCATGGTAGATTATATCCCTTGGGGATGGAACAATAGAACTACTTAAATAAATAAAACATAACTTTTAATGATAGATATCATAAAAAAAATGTAATTCAGTGCTCCTGCCCTACACACAAAAAAGATATATACAAAGGGAGTTAAAAACTTATGGACTTGATTGACACCTTACAATAAGGGATCATCCACTAAACAGTGCCCTTGTTTGTGGCTAGGCACTGAATACATTCAAGTAGAGAGGTACCGAAAGTATCATCTAGCTGGAATGCAAATTCAATAACTATCTAATGCTTTTCACAAGGTTACCATCATCTAAACTTTGTGTTCCTAATCAGAACAATAGCCTGTGTAACACATTGATATTTAGAAGTGTAAAGTCATCAGCAGATTTGTATGGATGGATTCACCTCCAGGTATAGGGTATTCTGTGATGAAATGGGATGATCTCCTTGTGGTGATCAGATTATTTATTTCCGCATTCCTTCACGGACTACCTCGGGGATGCGATAGAGTGGTTGCCATAAGTGTTTATACCTTGTGTACAACTAAGACGGTGTACCCTGGTTATTGTTAGAAGGTCGACCTCTTTGCTTCTATTATGCGTCGAGCTTGCTCCATCTCTCGGTTGCTTAGCCTGTCTCCTAGATGAACCTGCTCTATGGGCTCTGCCTGTAGATCTTCCTCCAACAAATCGGACACAGGAAAGTATTCTAAGTCCTCAGAAGCCTGGGCATATACTGCGGCTACTTCCTTCTCTCTCTCTTTGTAATCCTTGAACATGGAAGGTGCATTTTATCCTTTCATCTGCACAACTGGCCACCACATAGGTGGTATCGCATACTTGCTCCACCACATTGTAGGATCCCTGCCAGGCAGTCTGTAGATTGTTGTGTCGGATCGGTTCAAGGACTAGGACCTTTTGTCAGAAATAAAGGCTGTGGTGCCGGGCGCCATTATCGTAGTACACTGCCTGTTGCTTCTGGACCACCTGGAGGTTTTCCTTCATCGTCCAAGCTAATTGCTCCATGTGGTCCCGAAGTTCCAACATCCATGGTACGATCGGGTCCCCTCTCTCTTGGTCTCCCCTTCCTAATATTCCCTAATTGGATTAAGGGTGCCTCTCACTCTCCTGCCATATATTAATTTGAACAGGGAGAAACCGGTAGATTACTGTGGCACCTCTGGGTCTTACCTGGATGTCATCTGAATGCAATTCAGCCTCTGTAGTCAGGGATTGCAGTCAAGTGGTGACTAGGTGTGCTTTTGCAAGTCCATGTGAAGCAAAAACCGAGGTAAGGAGTCCCAGATCATTCCAGATTAGACTCCTGTTTCAGTAACATTTATTTATAGTGGTTGTGGCGCCCTGTTGTCTGAAGTGGTGTTCAGACATTGTGTCAGATTAGGACTTTGACTGGCAAGTCTTTCATCACCCAAACGTTCATAGTGCCGGATCCTGCTCCCCAATCCAGATGAACATGGGCATGGGGAGGTGGTATATGACTACGCCTGATACCAGGACCGCTGCCAACTTTCTAGTTCTCTTGGAGTCTACAACTAGGTGTTATTGTATGAGCGATAAGGTGGCTCCATTATCTCGTAGTCTGCAGGTGGTCTGGCCATTTACAAGGACCAGCTGTCTGTGGTGCTGGCGGTTGTCTCGGCTTCAGTGGGGTCCACTTCACATAGAATTAAAGAGGATTCTTCAGCTCCGAAGTCTGTATTGTCCCAAGCTTGAGGTCTTTCAGCTTCCATGCAGTGAGCCCATGTAGATGTGGGGCCTGGTTGGCTCCAGGAGGGTCGAGGCGGTTCCAAGGGGCTATTGCTCAAAACATGCCCCAGTTGCTTGTACAGAAAGCAACACAGCCCCATTTTAGATGGAAGGACATAGGGCTCGGTGGTTGCGCTGTATCCGGTTCAGGGAAGCATGGCTTTTCTTGCGGTTTTGGGCTCTGGTCTCGAAGGGGCCCGGAAGGACTGTCGATCCACCTTCTGGGCATCTGCATATTGGAGGCTCTTGCAGGGTCAAGCAAGCTATTAACATAGCAGATGATAAGAAAATCTTAATTAAACAGAACTTGCAATAAAGAAAGCCTAAATAGGGCTCTCTTTACAGGAAGTGTTTATGGAAGGCTGTGCAAGTCACATGCAGGGAGGTGTGACTAGGGTTCATAAACAAAGGGATTTAACTCCTAAATGGCAGAGGATTGAGCAGTGAGGCTGCAGGGGCATGTTCTATACACCAAAACTGCTTCATTAAGCTAAAGTTGTTCAGGTGACTATAGTGTCCCTTTAACTACATATAACTCTGTGGAATGTCACCATTGATATAAACCTTCATATTTCCAATGACGTTTTCTGGCGTAATTTTTTAATCTGTTATTTACCTATATCTACCTCCATCAGCCAGGTTGTTAATTTTATCCCATTTTGAAAAAGCCCTAGTGGCGAAACGCGTAAATGGTTTTATTATTTGTGTATTTTATATAATAAAAGGTTTTTTGGTTACTATCTGTGCCAACTATCTTTTTATACACAATTTCTATTTTTAGCTGGCTTTTTATCGATTTTACCACGTGCTTACAAGCTTATCCTGAAGTGGGGATTATACCACTAACGCTGTTATACTTGTAAGTACATTTTCATTTTTTACATTTTTTTTTAGATGTCAAACAAAGAGCACTATCAGCTGTTTTAATTACTTACAATTTTTACAGCAGTGTCTACTCGTTTAAAATTCTTTATGGTTTGCAGACACTGGCCTGCGGCACTGTGAGAAGAAATGCCAAGGATTTCCCCAGACCTCTCATAGAGGCCAAATTAAAAAAAGGGGAATGCAAAGCTCTGCGCAAGGCTGAACTGCTTGCGCTAAAATTTAAGGACAGGAAGGATGTTCACATGCTAACAACCATCCATGATGAAAGCATGTCAGATGTCACTGTCCGAGGCAGGGTACAGACAAAAAAAAAGGGAAAAGGACAGACACCCCTTTTCACTGTCCTGATTGCCCTACAAAACCTAGACTGTGTATTGGAACATGTTTTAAGCTCTACCACACAGAAAATAAATTTTTATAATACTTGTTCCTGATTTTTTTTTATTTTGAAAGCAGCAAATTTCTGTTAGTCAGTATCCTTCCCCCAAATCTCCAGTTAGATTCTTTTTGCAGGAGTTAGTTTAGAGATTGCTGCTAACGGAAGTTTTAGTCTCATTTAGTCTGTTTTTATCAGTTTTAGACTGTTTTTAGTATAAAATAAAACTCTGACGCCACTGACACTGTCCGATTTTGACCCCTCAGTTTTCTGACACATCTAATGACATGTCATCTGTGTGTGAGCCAGATGCAAAAAGTAGCTGTGCTTTCTCTGCTACGCCGAATGTGAAGGAGGAACGGGTTCCTCCACAGTTAGCTGAGCCCAACATCCCCCCTTTTAGTGCCAACACAGGCATTAATGTCTATGTGGATGACTTCTCCCCTATGCAATATATGGAGCTATTTTTAGGGGATACCATCTGGGAGGAGATTACTCCCCAGACTAATGTATATGCTACCCAATTTATTGATACCAAGCCAGATAGCTATGCAGTCAGGGAGGAGCATGGTTGGCATCCCACAGATGTTGCTGAACTTAAAATATTCTGGGCTCTTACAATGTTCATGGGGGTTATAAAAAAGCCATCAATTAGCTCTTACTGGAGCGCTTACCCAATCTGTTCTAGTCCGGTGTACTCCCAAACAATGTCTATAGCAAGATATGAGCTGCTGCTGAGATACTTACATTTCAATGACAATACCCGTTGTCACCCCAGAGATCACACCCAATATGGTAGGCTTCATAAAATACGCCCACTGGTAGACCATCTTCAGCACAAATTTACTGAAGTTTATACTCCCCAACAAAATGTATCCATTGATGAATCGTTAATGAAATATAAAGGGAGATTAGGATTCAAACAATACATCCCCTCAAAGCACTCTAGGTATGACGTAAAATTCTACAAATTGTGCAAGAGCGAAAATGGCTATATATTTGCCTTTCGTGTATATGAGGGGAAAGATGGTCAACTGGACCCTCCTGGCTGTCCTGACTCTCTGGGGACAAGTGGGAAACTTGTTTGGGACCTACTGATCCCCTTGTTCAATGAAGGTTACCACCTTTATGTGGACAGTTTTTATAGCATTGTCCGTTTGTTTCAAATTCTTTATAGTTTGCAGATACTGGCCTGTGGCACTGTGAGAAGAAATTCCAAGGATTTCCCCAGACCTTTTATAGAGGCCAAATTTAAAAAAAAGGTGAATGTAAAGCTCTGCGCAAAGCTAAAGTGCTTGCAATAACATTTAAGGACAGGAAGGATGTTAATATACTAACCACCATCCACGACGAAAGCATGTCAGACGTCACTGTCCGAGGCAGAGTACAGACCAAACCTGTTTGCATCAGGGCTTATAACAAGCACATGGGGGGTGTTGATTTGGCTGATCAGCTGATGCAGCCATATCTTATCTTAAGAAAGACAAAAGCCTGGTATAAAAAGGTGGCTACCTGATGCAAGTAGCAACACATAATTAATTTTTACTCTTTAAAACAATGAATTCAGGAAGAACCACCTTTCTCCAATTTTAGCTCAAGCTGATTTCCACATTCATTTATGAAGATGGTCAAGTTCCAATAACGGCGCCAGAGAAGTCCAGACATTTTATTTTTAAGATACTGCCAACTGCAAAAAAAAACCAAACAAATCCCCTGAAATATTGCCGGGTCTGTTATAAAAAAGGGAAAAGGACAGACACCCCTTTGCACTGTTTTTTTCTTTTGAAAGCGACAAATTTTACTTAGTCAGTTTCCTTCCCTCAAATCTCCAGTTAGATTCTTTTTGCAGGAGTTAGTCTAGAAAATGCTGCTAAAGGTGCATTTGATACCTGCACACTTGGTTAAAAAAAGTTTTCTGACAGTAACATATAACTGGCTGGCCAAAACCAGATGATGTGTGCATAAAAAGCAGAATTCAAAAATTATCACCATGCACGTTCTCTGAAATTTGTTTAGCACAATGGTTGGGGGAAGGATGTGAAAACACCCCATCTACAATACCCTGGAATGTCTACATTATAAAAATATAAACTTTCATGATGTTAACTGTTACGGCACCCCCGGTAGGAGAGGGGTTACTGCCATATAGGACGTTCCCTTACCGAATGCAGAGGTAGCTACTGAGCGCTCCAAACTGCCGAACAGCAATCACACGAACCAGTTGGTCTCCAAAAACAGCCGAACAACAATCACACAAATCAGTCAGTCTCCCAAATAGTCGAACAAGCATAATCCATACGAATAATCCCCCCCAATGACGAGACAAAGCTCCGTATTGAGGGTCAGCAGGAATCTGGTTTTAACGGGGCTACCTGCCCGGTATCTATGCAGGTCTTCCACCTGGTGGACCCTCCCCTAGGGGACCAGATGGAAGACTGGGACACAAATGGTAAAATGACCAATCACAGGCATACAGGGTTAAAACACTCCCACAGTACATTACAATCCCTCCCCTCTATTCTGGAGATAATTGGGAAGTAATCCAAATATCTCCAATGACAGAGGCAAAACTCCATTAACCACATGGTTACAATAAAACACTAAAATACAATAAAATACATAATGTTACATTTGTCACATAAAATATATACATGTAACCCATCCCCAGATTGCTGGGATCTGAGCGCACAAAAGTACCGAATAGCGCTCAGATCCTATACACACAGTCCAATCGCCGTGGAGTCAAAGTGTTCACAAAGTCTGTTCTCCATACAAATAGACTCCAGGAACACGAATAGCGAATAGACTCCAGGAACACGAATAGCGCTCAGATCCTATACACACAGTCCAATCGCCGTGGAGTCAAAGTGTTCACAAAGTCTGTTCTCCATACAAATAGACTCCACGGGATGGCTATCTGGGGTATGGCTTATTTGTGCACACAATACCGAATACAGGGACATTCGTGAGTTTTTACCGAAGGAGAAGGGAGGTCGGCGGCTTCAGCGGTGTTCGTGACAAATAGTGTCCGTTTTGAGTTCCATGAGTTTGGGCGCTGAAACCGCTGGCTGTTCGGGACTTTAAAATCGCCACCGCCACGTGTTTGGTAAACGAACAAAGGCCACCCAGCATTCGTCAATTAAGCTGCGGTTAACCGCAGCTTCTGGGAGGTAAATTAACGACACACTCCCAATACAGGTGGTCCAGTCATTCGGTTGTTTGTTCGGTAGATTGAATCTACCGAACGCCGGGCAGAAAGGCATGAACAAGCCTTTTCTGCAGGGGAAAAGAAGGCTTTTTAACATGGGGCCATAGTCCAAGGGCAACAGGCGAGCAACCAGGCTTCTCCAATGCTTTGTGGCGAGGTTGGTATCGCCACATTAACATTAACTGTGGGATGCAAAAATATGCCAAACTGAAGATAGGCCAAGAATACCTATATATCAAGTTGAAAAACTGACATGTACAAGTCTCGATCGTGGCCTTTTAGCCCCCAAACAACCCAGCAAACCTATGCATGCGTGATATCACTCAGGAGATGTTTCTGAACACATATTGGGGTGTTGTTTGTCAGTGATACATAACAGGATCTGTTAATTCATGCCTAAAGTACAATGTGTGTGTAAAAAAAAACAAAAAAAATGACTACCCAAAAGTTTGACAAAGGCTGGTGGTAGAATTAGTGCATGGAAAGTGTTAAAATACCACCATTTAAAATACCCTGGGTTGTCTACTTTTCAAAAATATATGGTTTGATGGGGGTAAAATACATTGGCCCAAATAGGACAGGGGCGCAGGTTACTACATGTCAAAATTCCAAGTTGCAAAAAATGGATATGCGCACCTACCAAAAGTGGCCTTTTAGCCCCCAAACAACCCGACAAGCCTATGCATGGGTGGTATCACTGTACTCAGGAGATGTTGCTGAACACATATTGGGGGGTTGTTTGGCAGTGACACATAACACTATCTGTTAATTCATGCCTAAAGTACAATGTGTGTGAAAAAAAACACAAAAAATTACTACCTAAAAGTTTGACAAAGTCTGGTGGTAGAATGTGTGCATGGAAAGTGTTAAAATACCACCATTTGAAATACCCTGGGTTGTCTACCTTTCAAAAAATATGGTTTGATGGAGGTAAAATACATTGGCTGGCTTCAAAAATTTCCCAAATAGTACATGGATGCAGGTTGACTACATGTCAAAATTCCAAATTGGAAAATGGACATGCGCACCTGCCAAATGTTGCCTTTTAGCCACCTAACAACCCGACAAGCCTATGCATGGGTGATATCACTGTACTCGGGAGATGTTGCTGAACACATATTAGTGTGTTTTTTTGGCAGCAACACATAACAGGATCTGTGAATTTATACCTGAATTGCAATGTATGTAAAAAAACAAAAAAACAACCTATGCGAACTTTGGCAAAGACTGGTGGTAAAATGGCTGCATAGAAAGTGTCAAAATATCCCTAGATGAATACCCTGGGTTGTCTACTTTAAAAAAAATATATACATGTGGGGTGTTTTCCAGAGATTTATGAGAGATAATAGTATTACAATGTCACTATTGATAAATTTAAAAAATGTATGTTTTGAAACCGCAATATCCTACTTGTACTTATAGCCCTATAACTTGCAAAAAAAAAGCATGTAAACACTGGGTATTTTTAAACTCAGGACAAAATTTTTAATCTATTTAGCAGTTTTTTTATTAGCCTTTGTAGATGAGTAAAATATTTTTTAAGTAAAAGTAAAAAAAATGTATTTTTTTAAATTTTCATCATATTTTTTATTTTTTTAAATTAAATTACATGAAATTATATAAATAATGGTATGTAAAGAAAGCCCTTTTTGTCCTGAAAAAAACAATATATAATTTGTATGGGAACAGTAAATGAGAGAGCGGAAAATTACAGCTAAACACAAACACCACAAAAGTGTAAAAAGAGGCCTGGTCGTTAATGTACAACATTGCAAAAACAGTCCGGTCCTTAAGGGGTTAAACAAGATTTCAAAAAATAATAAACAAAATGTCCACACCCCTGAGTTGCTTTCCGTGCTGGTGATTTTTACTCTTGCAGCATAAGTGTAACTAACAAATAGTTAACTTTAAACAAACTATTTCGGTGCATCTATTATACTGCAGAATTATATCAAAGTTATTTAATTTTTTTTTTTTTTTTGCATTAGCTCAGTCTGCAGTGTTATTTGTGTATCTTCCAAATAGCTGCCCGATTTCTGTAAGTTGTGAGGTATAGTTTAATAGTTAAGCCAATTAAATTGGATATAAACCCCTGTGAGTGTATTAATATCTTGTTTCAGAAGTTGTATGGCATCGACTATAGTCAGTAGATGCTCTGGGGTTCTTACATGTACATGGCATTTGATGGTGTTACCACTTATAACTTAAAAAGTGCTGTTTATTATTGTCGTTGCCACTGTAATTTTATGATTTATGTCTCATTTCACTGCTTACATCTACACAGAGAAGACATAATCACAAATGTAGCCTCAAAGAGGCTCTATATAAATATAAATATCTCTGGAGAATATTTGCTCCTCAATAGAGCAACCTGTTATCTTTTTGGTTTAAAATTTGTAGATAAGATTTTCAATGATCACAATCTGTTAGAAAAACGTTTCAAATTGTTTATTTTCAAAAAAATCCCATAGACTTTAATAGTGACTTCAGTAGATAAAAAAATTAAAAAATTAAAAATATATATATATATATGTGTGTGTGTGCGCGCCCTGCACAACAGTGGAACTGCTGCACTAGGGCCGCGCACTAAAGGGACCACTGGTGGCCTATGCACTTAGGGCCACCCGATGAGCATATATCTTAAGAGGCCCAGTCACGCGCAGTGGCTCTATAAAAGTACAACTGGGCCCCTTTAATGTTCATGGTAGTGCTGAGATAAAGTGAGAGTCCGTCATTTCATCCCCGCTAACACTCTCGCGGGAGGGAGGAGGCACAGGGAAGTGAGAGCCAGAGAGGAGGGAAGAGTCAGACCCCGACTACCACCAGCCTCAGCAAGCAGAGATCACCTTCCTGCACCCAAAAGGTAAGAAACAGAATGGTGGCTAAAAACAATTACCAGTACCTGTGTGTCAGTGTGTCTCTGTCTGTATCTGAGTGTACATGTGTGTATATATGTGTGTCTCTTTGTATCTGTGTGTCGGTTTGCACCTGAGTGTATATGTGTGTATTTGTATGTATGTATATATGTGTGCATCTGTGTGTGTAACTGTGTCAGTGTGTTGGTGTGTCTGTTGTGTCTCTGTGTATTTGCATGTATGTCAGTGTGTGTGTCTGTGTATCTGTGTGTGTATGTATCATTGTGTGTGGCAGTGTATAAACTTAACGCAAATGCACGCCTGCCTTCAAACACCAACATTCTCACACACACACACACACGATGCTCAGTGCTAAATTCAACCCCGCAAGGATGGGCAAATTGTAGATCCCCAGTTGGCAAAGACTTGTACAACAGATGGGGATATACATTTTGGCCATCCTTGTGCTAGAGGCGGAACCCAAAAAAATGATTGTACCAGGGTCCTCTCTACATTAGTTTCATGACAGCCTCTGCAGGCAAACACATACATTGCATCCACTACAAAAACACTCTGTGTTCTTGTGGGCAGACTCAGGCACTGTTGGCATAGTCAGCTGTGTGGGCAGATTCGTGGGTAAGGCCTGGGGGCCCAGACCTTGAGCTGTGTCAAAGCCCTCAAAATTCCGACAGCCCTTACATCCTCCATAGACAAAGACTTTTTTTTCCCTCAGCCATTACTAGTGACAGCTGAGTGCTTGACTGGTAGCTCCACCTTTTTGTGAAGGGTTGTAAAAATGAATAAGACAAAGTAATCCCTAATACAGTTGCAAGAAAAAGTATGTGAACCCTTTGGAATGATATAGATTTCTGCACAAATTGGTCATAAAATGTGATCTGATCATCATCTAAGTCACAACAATAGACAATCACAGTCTGCTTAAACTAATAACACACAAAGAATGAAATGTTGCCATGTTTTTATTGAACACACCATGTAAACATTCACAGTGCAGGTGGAAAAAGTATGTGAACCCTTGGATTTAATAACTGGTTGAACCTCCTTTGGCAGCAATAACTTCAACCAAACGTTTCCTGTAGTTGCAGATCAGACGTGCACAGCGGTCAGGAGTAATTCTTGACCGTTCCTCTTTACAGAACTGTTTCAGTTCAGCAATATTCTTGGGATGTCTGTTGTGAATCGCTTGAAAACCATGATGCCCCCACCACCATACTTCACAGTTGGGATGAGGTTTTGATGTTGGTGTGCTCAAACAACTCAACTTTGGTTTCATCTGTCCATATAATATTTTGCCAGTACTGCTGTGGAACATCCAGGTGCTCTTGTGCAAACTGTAAACGTGCAGCAATGTTTTGTTTGGACAGCAGTGGCTTCCTCTGTGGTATCCTCCTATGAAATCCATTCTTGTTTAGTGTTTTATGTATTGTAGATTCGCTAACAGGGATGTTAGCATTTGCCAGTGACTTTTGTAAGTCTTTATCTGACACACTAGGATTCTTCTTCACCTCATTGAGCAGTCTGTGCTGTGCTCTTGCAGTCATCTTTACAGGATGGCCACTCCTAGGGAGAGTAGCAGCAGTGCTGAACTTTCTCCATTTATAGACAATTTGTCTTACCGTGGACTGATGAACAGCAAGGCTTTTGTAGATACTTTTATAACCCTTTCCAGCTTTATGCAAGTCAACAATTCTTAATCGTAGGTCTTCTGAGAGCTCTTTTGTGAGGCATCATTCACATCAGGCAATGCTTCTTGTGAAAAGCAAACCCAGAACTGGTGTGTGTTTTTTATAGGGCAGGGCAGCTGTAACCAACACCTCCAATCTCATCTCATTGATTGGACTCCAGTTGGCTGACATCTCACTCCAATTAGCTCTTGGAGATGTCATTAGTCTAGGGGTTCACATACTTTTTCCACCTGCACTGTGAATGTTTACATGGTGTGTTCAATATAAACATGGCAACATTTCATTCTTTGTGTGGTATTAGTTTAAGCAGACTGTGATTGTCTATTGTTGTGACTTAGATGATGATCAGATCACATTTTATGACCAATTTGTGCAGAAATCCATATCATTCCAAAGGGTTCACATACTTTTTCTTGCAACTGCATGTCCCATGATATCTTTTGGGTTGGAATTTCCGACATTCCAACACAGTCATAATGAGCATTTCATAAGAAATCATTTCATCTTCATGAAATGCTTATTTATTTATTTATTGATTGATTTATAGTAGAGGGGTGGGGGGGAGGAGGGATGGAGCAGAGCTGCTTTAACATGAAATATACATATATAGACTTTACCCACAGCAATATATACCATCAGCAACAAGCACATAAATAACATGTAATATACAGACATAGAATTTACACACTGTAACAGATAACATCACTAACAATATAAACACACACATATATAATACTATACTGGCCAATAATATATATATAATATACTGCGTAATAATCAGATCAGGAAGCCCATATATAGCCTGTAATATAAATTAATATATATAACACTATACTGGGTAGTAATCAGATCTGGAAGCCCATATATAGCCTGTAACATAAATGTGTGGGGATATTTATGGGATGATAATTTTAAGCAGTCGAGAATTGCCCACTATTTCAATTCTCTTAGATCTTAGAGATCGTTTATCATGTAAGTGAAAAGTATTCCATCAATAATTCACAATTTGTTATAAAAATAGATTTATTTTTATTGTAACAAATTAATTAACAAATAATATTAGGCAACATGCATGATAATCAGTGAATATTTAGTATAACATAGTATACAATACAATGGAATGGGTATACACGTTTCAATGGCTAAACAGCATTTTCTGTCAAGACTTACACGATTTATGAGGGTATCCTTACAGACAAAAAGTGAAGCTTTTCACAGCGAAGGGCCATAAAACCCTGTCTAACAGTTAAATCAACTGAGTAACCCTTTCAATGCTGGCTAGATCCTCCTAGGCATATAGTATCCTATTCTCCTGTGATTTTCAATTAAAATACATTTAAACCAGCTCATTAATCATTTCCTGGAACCATCCAATAAGAATAATCTATCAGATTCTATAAGCAGGATTTTAATTTGCCTAAAAAGATATCTAATCTTATTTTAGAGCAAATCAATACACCTGGATAAAAACAGTGGTATGCTAACACGTGATAATATCACATTAATATATAATTATTCTTAATTCCACCTGCAGAATGGAATGTTTATAACTATATATTCTTTAGTTAACTAAGATTTCTTAAATATGGAAATCTGACCGTGATTTATCCAGTCATATATCATGCTATTAGTAAATTTAAATTAATTTAAATTAATTAAATAAAACCAGCATAATTACCAGTTTTGTAGATATTTTCATCAGATGAGTAGGTAGTCCCAGAAACTTGATTGGTTGTATGGAGGTGCGTGAGTGATAGAAAAAGTATTATAGACAGTAAGAGTTTAAGAGTTTATGTCCAAGAGAGTTTAAGGGTAGAGTGTTAGTCCCAGATATTGTCCTGGATTTCTCTGCATGTCCGACTTGGATGCCCAAACTTCCAATTCCTCTCTCTCTCTCAACTCCAACTACCCTCTCTTCCCTTTGTCCTAACTTTTAAAGGGCCAGACTTTCTGTACGTCATTAGTTGATAACCCAATAGGAAGCCGTAGGTGTGTCCAATCTATGGGTCGCAATTTAGGTATTTGATCCATAGATGGCAGTCTCGTCTAACGAAACCTTCCTATCCAGGAAAGAGTTAACTTTTTCTGAAGACGATTTTGAAGTCATTTGGCTTATCTAAAATGACTACCATAACTTAGATTTGCTGTCAGTTCAAAGCGTTTGTGCCAGTCTTTCTGGCAACTACTTTGGTCGTAATTTGTAAAATTGACAGTTCTAAACTCAATTTCACCCCTTATTTTACAATGGTACCTTATAAAACTTAGAAAGTAAAATTAATTACTTAGTCTTCTCTGTCACTAGTGTCTGTGTTTAGATAATACATTCCTTTAACATTTAGACAGAGCATTCCATCCCCCTTGCTTAATTGCTTATCTTGGTTAGTGAAAATAAGAAGAAACTATGTCTCTGCTATCCTGAAGATAGCAAAATGGAGTCTGCTTTGTTCTGAGTGGCTTTGGCAATATACACTTTTAATTTCTTTTTAACACAAAATGTCTGTTGATATAAATATTCTGACAGTGCTGTGAGTGTCAGGGGTGCTGTGTCAGGGGTGCAGTGTATGTGTGAGTGAGGGTGTTGTGAGTGTCAGGGGTGCAGTGTGTGTGAGGATGCTGTGAGTGTGTGTGTGAGGGTGCTGTGTGTATGAGTGAGGGTGCTGTGAGTGTCAGGGGTGCAGTGTGTATGCACCAAAGGTTCAGAGTTAGATAGTGCAACGAGCCCATGAGACAGACTGCGAAATAAAAGAGATGAAGGGTGTTGGTACAGTGTTCTCTGTCTCAACTTTTTTGTGCTTATAGGGGAGTACTGCAGAAATCTATTAGTTTCTTCCGCTTAGAGCTACTACATGGGCGCAGTGGGTGTGGCGTGAGAGATGTGACCAGAGAGCAGCGGGAAATGGAAACAGGCAAATCAGGGATGTGTGTTGTGGATATGGCTGTGATATGGCTTAGGGACTAAAGGCAAGCCTTTTTGAGGTAGGTGTGTGAACACATGAGGGCTACCCCATTCATGCATAAACAGTGTTATGAAAAAGATGAGTATTATGTGAAGGCAAAAAAGAACAAGGTGCATAGGAGCCTTCCACTGCATCTCTTACATTGGGGAGGTGTCACACCTAGGGTGTATAATTCACTGTTGCACAACAGAATATTGCCATTTAATGTAATTTGTGTAGTGCATATATGAATTGGCCACTTGGTTGCAAGGTCAGATGACAGAAGAGACAATGTAAATGGCATAGGAATGTGAAATGATTTACCATATGGATTGATCCTTTGATTAATCAAAGGCTCTGCAAGGTGTGAGAAGTCACACAAAAGTGGCCTGGAAGTCTGGCTTAAATATAAACTAGCTGACTTCAGCCATATGGCCTGTAACTTTTAATTGAGGATTTCTTTGATGTTAATGTTAATGATCATTAGCTTTCATGGAAAAAAAAAACCAAGCCTTGTGTTCCAATATCATATCCAAATGAAACATTAGTATTTACCCACAGAATAATAATTAAGCCTCATTTTTGTTATATTTGGAATGTGACCGCAATCTTCTTATCAAGCCCAAACATGATTTGCGTAACTTAACCATAGGGGAAGGGATTGTGATGTCCGCTGTATTGGGTCACAAGTAAGGAGTGTGACATATCTATGGATTGGAAAAATGGTGACATATTCAAAGATGCAATTATTATTTCTGTGGCAAGTCCATAAGAGGAGATAGAACAAAATGTTCCATTTGCATTGATGTTGGTATGGAACAGCAGGGGTGGTCACTAATAGTTACTACAGGTATGCCTTATCGCCACCTCTGGACGAGGCTTGGTAATCCACAGGGTATATATCCAGTGATACTGAGATGTGTATTTGTACATGCTTGGGAGCCAGAATCTAATTTTAAGTAAGTCACCACCTTTCTTACCAGAGATCCCCTGGGCAGAAGTTTTACTTTGAAAACCTGAGTAAGTGATTAGGACTTCTGTTATTTTATCCCTTTTGTTTTAATCGGTTGTTGGTGTAAATAATTTGTTTGTCATCTATTTTTTGTATGTATGGTGATTTTTTGCTCATAATAAATATTCCTTTATTAAGTTCTGCATTTGTATGGTAAAGAATCACGTTACCTGAAGAGCCTAATTAATGAGTGTTTTGCAATTACTTAAATATTGTGTTAAGTTATATTTGGTGGGTTTTTCTTATTAAGTTATCAGAGGGACCAAGGCACCCCATTTATAAATTATCGTGGTGATAGTAATATTTATATTGTTATGGTTAGATGTGGGTGGTGTTAAGGGGGATTTAATCGTTATTTCCGGTCTAGTGGAGACAAATAGTGAACATTAACCCTTTCACCATCACAACTACGTCATGCACACTCTTGTAGTAGGGTTCGTTCGTGACAATGTAGCTTCTTGGTAAAATGTTAATGTTGTGGGAAATTAGTTCTATTCACTTTTGTTATTTCTCATATTTTGTGTGTACACCGTTCTCTTTTCTAATATTGTATTTTATTGCCTATTATGAGGGTTGTAAGCTGTTGGATCAAAGAATTGTTTTTATGTATAGGACTATTCCTATATCAGCAAGTTTTCTCTTTAAAATTGTTATTCCGACGTTAGTCGTTCCGTACAGACGCATATGTAGGCGACTGGGACATGTTTATATTACACATGTGCTGTAGTAGTCTTTTCACGCATGCGTGTGAAAAATATTTTTATAAACTTTAAATGTATTCAACGTGTTGTAGGAATGTAGAAATATTGTAAGTTATTAATTTAAGCATATCCAGACATCGAGAGGCCTACCCAGATAGATTACTATCATAATGTAATTTATACACATACTGTAATTTACACACATATGGTTTTAAGTCAAGAATGATGGATGGAGACTTGTGGATCCTGTTGATAATAACCTTTGACCTAGCCTTGTAAGCCTGAATTCCTGTGAAGGTTCACATTTCTATAGGCAATCATTCATTCCATCATGTAATTAGAAGTCTCAAGAAGGTCTTTGTGTGTAACTTACCAAAACATCATAACGTATGGCTTTAATCATAGATATCGAATAATACTAAGTTACCACCTATTTTTTCTTAGATAACCAATTATTGTAAAGCAGGCAAACCTTATGTCATTATGTATACGCCCTATGTAATTGAATTTTAAATGTATATAATCCATTGCAGCTAGAATACCAATACCAATAGAATACCAATACCTTTTAACATCAAGCTTGGATAAGATCTAGAAGTGAATATACATTGTCTATTGGTCCATATGATTTTAAAACAGACTTTTGTTGTTACCGGATGATGTGTATATTGTAATAAATATACGGTTTTAACTGCAAGACACTCTGATTCGATTTGTTCAGAAAACTGGAAAACAAATATCTCACGGAATGCAAATTTCCTACATTTAATGGTGGAGAATGCGGGCATCTTGGATTTAAGTCAGAAGGCAACTTTGAGTTAAGTCTGAATTATTACTGACTTAATATTTAAGTGTTCTGCTACAAACTACAAGAAGACAAGAAGATAAGAAAATCGCTGAAGAAAAGTTCAAAGTGTTCTCTGAAGAAAAGCTGTAGTACCCGGCTTGAAACAGGAGAAAAACAAGAGACTAACTGACACAGCAGGAGTGCATCCCAAAGATTCTTTGTTTAAACATCCCAGGTCTGATGCGAAGACGGAGGTGAAGCAGGGTGAGAAAGTCGTTCGAACGCGGCAGATGTTTATGTTCAGTACTGAAGCAAGAATTTGAAGATAAATAATTGAGATGGACAATCCGGGTCCTTTCTATCCACACTTTATCAAGTAATTTGTGACGACTTGCAGATCGAAGATTGCATTTCGGAGGATTCTCAAGAATAACTACATATTCCAGAAAGTATTCTTCTATCAGAAAGTGGCCATATCTGTGGAACCAGAGTACTTAATGGGTATGTGTCTTGTTTTAAATCATATGTAAAAAGTGCTCTCATATATATATTGTTTGTTAAACAAAGTGTTTCAACTGTTTAAGTTAATTATGGAGTGGCTGCAAAGGATTGCTGCCAGATCTAATAGAGATCTTTCTGTAAAAGGTGTTAATCCTGAAAGTATATGGGATGACTGTTTATTGAAATTAATAGACGGATTAAGTGAGATAGAGCACAACAATGTATTTAAAAAGGAAAGGCAAAAAGTTGCATTACTGGCAAAGAGCTTTTTGGAAACTAATGATGCAATGAATGAATGGTGTCAACTTAAAAAGACCAGTAATTGTTATGTATGTAGTACAACAAAACAAAAAAGGGATGTTTTGTTAAAACAACTGAAAAATGTATGTGTTGTCACAAGGACTAGTTATTTCCCTAGCCCCCCCAGCAAAACTGTGAAATCTCCACAAAAGCTGTTAACAGAAGGGAGATTGCCCCCAAGGTTCTCTTTTGATAGTGACTTGGAATCCACGTTAACTGAAACAAAAACTCGAATAGAAAATTCTCGGCAATTGTTGAAAAGTTTTAGTAGGGATGAAGAAAATGAAGATATTAATATAATGAAAGAAATGCTTAGGAACCAGACTGATATGTTAGATAGAACCCATAAAACCCTGTCTCACATGTCTAAAGAATTAGACATAAATGTTACTAATTTTGACAATTTGCAGAGACAGATTACTAATCTGGGTAGTGCTACAGATATTTTGTGGAAAGCTACAAATCAGAAAGATTTGGATTTTACTTTGAAAGAGGAAAGTGAAAATGAAATAGCTCAAAGGTTAAGTTGTGAAAACGGGCAGGCGAGAAGTGAAATAGAAAATAAATTGGGAAATGTACAAGGAAAGGGTCAGTTGGATATTCTCAAATTAGCTAAATTGATTAAGGATTTGCCTAAATATGATGAGAAGAGAGGACCTTTTTTACAATATGAGTGTTTTTGAAGGTGAAATGAATAAAAGACAATTTGATGATGTGGTAGCCACAAGAGGTCTTTCGATCTGGCTGCCAACTTCATTAAGTGAATGGGTTAAAGTTAAACTCATTGATGTGTTGGAAGGGAAGTCAAGTGAAAAGCCCAGAGTTGAGTTGGAGGAATTGTTTCCAAATAATACACAGAGATTGCTAATGGTGGTACAGTGTGCAACTGGTGTGGAGAATTTTCAATTTTCTACTCTTGATTCATTTAAAATGGAGAAAAATTATGATATACGTGTTTGTGCTAATTTGTGGAATAAGGCATGGAATTTGATTACTGATACAGAACCATCTGCTATGTCTAAAGAACAACATAAGCAGAGTGTTACTGAATTTGTCTCTAGAATAGCAGGGTTGCCAAATGAGATAAAATTAAGAGCTTTTGATTCACCCACAGTTGATTTTGCTGCTACAGAAATAATGAAATCTTTGCAATTGTTGCAAAAGAAAAACACAGAAACAGCTAAGATTTTTGCTTTCACAGACACAATTTTCTCTAGGGATACTTCAGCAGGTCTGGCCCCTATTAACTATGTGTCTCGTGAAGAAGGTAGAGGAAGATATGAAAATAATAATAGAAATGGTAATTTTAGAGGGAGGTCTATGAATAAACCACAAAATTACCAGGGTACTAGAAATTATTCGGCCCCATCCCAAGATAGATATTATAGGGTTAGTCAGAATAGTCCTATGATATGCTATAAATGCAACCAAGAAGGTCATGTTAGGAGATATTGTCCCAAAAATGAAGAAAAATCTTACACAGTGAAAGGGAAAGAAAATGGCATTGTGCCAGGCTATAAGAATCTACAGAGAGTGGCAGCTGTAGAAACCGAAAATACATCTTCAAACCCCCCTCAAATATCAAATCCATATGAAGAGTGTAGACGGATGTTAAATGCCATTGAAATGAAGGTGGAAGCAGTCACAAGTCCACAAGTGAATTCTGCTTACCACACTAATAAATAGGGATGTGTAACCCCTAGTTGTTCTCTGGTCTATCTCACTGATATTACTCTGGGTGAAGATGGAAGGCCATATATTTATGGAACACTAGAGGGGAATATAACAGAGTTTTAGTAGACACAGGAGCTGCAGTGTCTTTAACCAACAAAAGCTTGCCTTTAAAAATTGAAGCACCAACAATTTCCCTTCTAAGTTTTAATGGAGCACATGCCCATGCAACTCTATCCACTGATAATTACATCAAATTTGAAGGAGGTAAAATAAATTGTGACTTATGGGTCGACCTCTCATCCCACTGTACTATTTTGGGGATGGATGTTATCAATGGAAAAAAGTTGTATGTGGATTTATTGAATTTGGTTTTGTGGCAAGCTCCAGGTGAGAGCAAATCAGGTGGAGTGGTTAGACCTAATGATTTAGGATGGTATAGTCATGTCATGTCTGTAAAACAGGGTGAAGTGTCATCTTCTATACAACAAGATGATGATTTTGTAACCTATCTTAAAGAAAAATACCCCACAGTATGGTCTAAATCTAAACAAGATTGTGGGAGAATGAATTTACAAGTTGTCATTGAAGGACCAGACCCTCCTGCAGTAAAACAATATAAAATTCCAAAAGAATCAGAAGAAGGTGTGAGTCAAGTGATAGAGGCATTGGTATCTCAAGGAGTGCTGAGAGTGGGTAATTCCAAATGTAATTCCCCCATTTGGCCAATAATCAAGCCAGATGGCTCTTATCATTTAATTGTGGACATGCGAGTGGTGAATAAGTATACCCCACCAGCAGCCCATATAGTGGCCTCCTCACCAGATATCATGGCACAAGTAGACGGCAATGCTAAGTATTTTTCTGTTCTGGATATAGCCAATGGGTTTTTCTCAATACCAGTACATCCAGATAGTCAGTATCGTTTTGCTTTTACCTTTAAAAATCATCAATATCTGTTCCAGGTGCTGCCACATGGCTTCCACTCCTCGCCAGCTTATTTTCATAAAGCACTGGCTCAAGTATTGGAACCCCTGGGGTATGGGAGCAAGATTTTGCAATATGTTGATGATCTGTTGGTTCAAACAGTAACAAGGGAAGAGCATGAGCAGATACTGTGTGATATTTGTCAAGCACTGGCAGATAATGGGTTAAAACTGAACACATTCAAAGTGCAGATCTTGAAAGAAAGCGTGGCTTTCTTAGGAGTAAATATAGATCCAGCAGGTAAAACACCACGAACAGCAAGGGTTAAAGCATTAGGAAACACAAACGTTTGTATCATTTGTACCTAGTGATATATTGCAGGAGTTGATTGTATTCAATCATCGTACACTGGGGCATTTGGGTACAGAAAACCTGTTTAAGGTCCTGCAAAATAAATTTTATCATCCTAATTTGAAACAATGGTGTACAAATATAGTACAGGAGTGTCTCATATGTGCTCAATTTAATCCCAGACCTAAAGGTCAGAAACCAAAATTGCAGAGAGTACCTTTGGCAAAAGGACCATGGGACTCTATACAAATTGATTTTATTGGACCATTACCTATAGCTCCAGGAGGACTAAAGTACGGATTGGTAATTGTTGATATATTCTCCAAATGGGTGGATTGTATAGCTCTTACCAATTGTACAGCGTTAACAACATGTAAGGCGTTATGGAAATATGTATTTTCTGTATGGGGTTTTCCCAGAATCATTGAATCTGACAATGGTCCACACTTCATTGGAGAAATACTTAAAGAGATGTGTAAATTGTTGGGGATCCAACAAAGATTTCATGTCCCATATCATCCACAGTCGGCTGGCATAGTGGAAAGAATGAATAGGACACTGAAATCTAGATTGAAAAAAATGCTTGAAGATAAGGGGAGTAGTTGGGTAACACACTTACCAGGAGTTTTAATGTCTATTCGTGCAACTCCAAACTCCAAAACGCAAGTGTCACCTCATGAGTTAATGACAGGCAGAACCATGCCAATTACTTTCCCCAATGAACCTTTTGTTCCAAGTACTTTCAAAGTTGCTAGAGAAACAGGCTGAATGGTTAAAAGTGTTACAAGAACAGCTGCAGTCAGTTTTGAAGTTTGCTGCTTTGAATATGGCCCCTTCTGGTAAACAATGGGTTAAAGATGTAACTCAGGGGAATTATGCAGGTAAGTTTAAACCAGGATACAAAGTGATGGTAAAATCATTTAGAACACCAGGTCCCTGGCAGGCAGGTTGGGAAGGACCTTATGTTATTCTAAAGAAATTAGGACAAACTGTCTTACAGGTTCAAAGAGCAAAAGTTGGTAGGAAATGTAATAAAGCAATTCTTGTGCATATTGATCAATGTAAACTCACTAATGTATAAGAATAGTAAACTGCCATCTGTTTTTCATTACAGAATCAATAATGTTTGTTCATGGACAAAGACTGTTTAATTTTAAAAAGGACAAATTGTTTGGACTATCAAAAGACACTATGGACAAAAAGACTGTTCTCATGAATGCGATTGGAGAGGACATTACTTCATGGACTAAATCAAACCGATTGGGGTTTCTTGATAATGTAACCTTTATAAAATTGCATAGCATCATACTGTTTTTAATCATGATGATGTTAGGTACAATCAATGCCCAAGGTACAGGTACTCCAGATTGTGATATTAGAGATACTTTTTCTAAATGTACAGCATTCCCCTATGAGTGTAAAGTGAGATATTGTAAGACTCCTGATGTTGATTATTGTGGATGCATTAATACAGACACATCTGAGGATGCAATATCCGGTGCGCTCATATTCCATGATAACCAAGAACCATGTATGACATATCTATCAGTTGACGGACGAGTTGATTTAATCATTAATATTACCAAGAATGGGACATTACACGTACATTCCCACAATGTCAGGAATATACAGTAGGAATACAACAATATTTCTATTATTGGTTAAAACAAGACACCACTTTCTCAAGACCAGTGAATACACGAAGAAAACGTGAGTAGTATAACACAGTATTAGGTGGTTTAGGTGTAGGAGCAAGTGTGCTAAATGGAGTAAATATAGAATCGTTAGCAGCTAGAATGAGTACACTAGCAGCTGCAGGTAGCAAACCACAGGATGCTTCATTGTTATTATCTAAGATACAAATGCAAACAGTTATCAACAACTACAGAACAGACATTTCCATTATTAAGAATCTCATTAATAAAAAGTATAATATCAGTGTAGGAATGGAAAAGATTGCAAGTGATACCTCTTTAGCCTTAGGATGTATAGCTTTACGAATGGACATCAATACTAATGCAAAAATATTCCTGCAAGCTCTTTTTAACCATCAATGGCCTTATGAAGTCCCTCTTGAAGTGCCTAAAATAAGTTTTTACTATAGAGCTTTTTGGCATACACAATGGTTAGGATGTCTGGAAGACACAATAGAAAATTGTGCTTTGGCTATTTTTCTCCCTACTAGAGGAGTTAATTACAACAGATTCAAGTATATTGATTTGGGTAAAATAGTGAATTCTAAATGGATAAAAATGGATAATAAGCAAAATGATAAAATCCTAGTGGGAGTAAAAACTGTAGAGTACATGCTGAATACAGAAAATTGTTTGTTAAACGATGGTGATTATGTCTGCCCTTATGGTGTTAATGTTCTAGAAGAGGTATCATGGTGCTGGGAGAATAATGACACATGTCAAATGAAATTAAATAAAATACCAATTCAACCAGCATGGACATACAATAAAGGCATGATATGTTGGCATCAAATAGAAGGAAAAACAGAAATACATGAGAAAAATTGTTCTGAGACAGTAAGCTTAGCACCAGGTAGTTATTGTACAAAGAGACCTGCTTTGTCAGTAACCACCAAGGATATAAGGGGTAAATATTATGACATAATACCACCCATACTAAAAAGGACTGATTCTATTATGAAATATGATCAACGTACTTTATATAATGTAAACATAGGTTACGGAGTTGATTTCTATAAGCAGTTAAAGAACAATGAAGAGTTATTACAAGTTATTGATAAAGCTGCGACTGGAGTACATAACACTTTAGTACAAATACATACAGTGCAAGGTATGATTAAAAGCATTAAACATGATTATATCGAAGAAACCACATCCTGGTGGCAACGGTGGTTTGGGGGACAAAAGACAGGATTAGTTATGGGTATGACACACTTCATAACTCATCCTTTGGTAATTTTGATAATTATTATTATGGTTTTATTCTTCTTTAGTTGGTATATGTTTAAAAGAATCAATCGTTTACGGTCTCAACTGATGGATGACTACAAAATTAAAGTTTTACAAGGAAATGGAATAAATTATGATGCATTATATTTACATAAAAAGCATCAAAGGGGAACTTGAAAAATATTTTTATAAACTTTAAATGTATTCAACGTGTTGTAGGAATGTAGAAATATTGTAAGTTATTAATTTAAGCATATCCAGACATCGAGAGGCCTACCCAGATAGATTACTATCATAATGTAATTTATACACATACTGTAATTTACACACATATGGTTTTAAGTCAAGAATGATGGATGGAGACTTGTGGATCCTGTTGATAATAACCTTTGACCTAGCCTTGTAAGCCTGAATTCCTGTGAAAGGTTCACATTTCTATAGGCAATCATTCATTCCATCATGTAATTAGAAGTCTCAAGAAGGTCTTTGTGTGTAACTTACCAAAACATCATAACGTATGGCTTTAATCATAGATATCGAATAATACTAAGTTACCACCTATTTTTTCTTAGATAACCAATTATTGTAAAGCAGGCAAACCTTATGTCATTATGTATACGCCCTATGTAATTGAATTTTAAATGTATATAATCCATTGCAGCTAGAATACCAATACCAATAGAATACCAATACCTTTTAACATCAAGCTTGGATAAGATCTAGAAGTGAATATACATTGTCTATTGGTCCATATGATTTTAAAACAGACTTTTGTTGTTACCGGATGATGTGTATATTGTAATAAATATACGGTTTTAACTGCAAGACACTCTGATTCGATTTGTTCAGAAAACTGGAAAACAAATATCTCACGGAATGCAAATTTCCTACAGCGTGTGTATAGGTTTTTAGTGGTTTTGGGTTTCAGACGTGATTATGCGGACAGTTACCAAAAAAGCGCACTAAGAAGTCTGTAAAAATATAGAGACACACACACAAATAATAGTGCAGACTATCTGAATTAGCACCAAAAATACAGCTGGGGATATGAGGGAGAGAACTCACATGTACCAGAGCCCTATTACCTCTGGCTCTGGGTATTCAAAGCTCCTTTGGAGAGGGAATGTTTCCACGCTAAAGATGACTTCAGTCAGTATGTCCACAAAAAGCTTGATGTAGCTGTGCAAGATAGAGAGAGGCAGGACCTTCAATTGAATATCAAATGTGTTTATTATGTTAAAAAAAGGTTAAAATCCTTACCTGGTAAGTGGTGGGTTTGGCTTGCACCTATTGTGATTATGCAGACGTTCTTCTTTTGGAAGAGTCTGGAGTCACTACGCTGACGTCACGTAAAACACGAAAGTGCAGGCTACAGCGGTGGATTTCTTTGTAATTTTTATCGTGATTTTTAATTGCATCTATAATTACTAGCTCAGTACTTGTAGCCTCCCATTCGATAGATATTCTCCAACAAAGCTGACACCCCTCATGATTAGGGCAGGTGATACTTGTCTTTATTGATTGAATGATTTGGACACTTCTAAATTGTATACTGTGTATGTATTTGATAGCTTGATTAAGACTAAGTAGGTCGAAACGTTGCGAGATGGCTTTGGGTTCAAATAAATTGTCTTGTTGATATTTTGGAGTGCCTGGACCTTCTTTCGTGACAATGAGATGTGACGTGCACATGCACTGAGCAGACGGTGTATTACATTCTTGTGAAGCTGATTGCATGTCTATTTTTCCTCAGCTTTCAAAATGGTAAATGCAACCTGGTTGTCAGTGTCAGCAGAGACAGATATGAGTTCTGTGTAGACATTAAAAGGAAAACTCCTTTAGAAATAAATACATTTATTTAGAACGCTGAGTTCTTCCATTGAGAATTTAGGGCCTCCACTCCATGTTCATCTTTACTTTAAAAAGAAAATACTTACTTCTAAACTAGCGGCAAGAAACTCATGATGTAGGTCAGCTGCACCCCTGGAGATCCTCACTGGCTGCATTAGGCCAACAGAATGCTTGTCATTTTTTAATCCAGTGCTACTCTTTGAGTGGCACTCACTTTCACTTTAAGTGCTCCCTCAAAGCATGTGAAGAAGAAAAAAAAAAAAAAAAAAGCTTCATTGTCTGACCTACCAGAGGGGGCAACTTAGCTCACTTATAAAATGGATGATCTCTGGTGAAAAATCAGCAATTTATAAAATAAAGAGACATGCACTTTTTTTGAAGTGGCCTACAAAAGCAGAGGTAGGCTTTTGAAGCCTGTCTGTAATTTGTATACATAAACATCTATTGAGGGTTAGTACCAACAATGCTTTGGAGATCCTATTTACTAATAAGCATGGACATGTGTCCATAGTGGGTTGAAGACATCCTTCAATTTTATCCAAATATTAATCTGGTAAAAGATGACTTATCAAGCTATATTACTTTTTATTACCAGAAAATTTCTGCCTAAAATATCTCTCAGATGCCCTCCCCTCCAATTTAAAAAAAAAAAATTAAATATGCCAAAAACTTACCTCCATTCCACTGCAGAGGTAAAGTTCTCCCCGATGTTCCTCAGTTGACGTCACTCTCCCTCACCAGAGGGGAAGCAAGGTCAGGGAGGACGAACTGAAATGGACAGGGGCAGCATGGAGAGTGGGGCTATAGCACTGTCTGCTTTTTGGCACGCTATGCCTGCAGGTGTCGGACACCAGTTTTGCACAGAATTGACATTAGCCAGCCTGTAACTTGATTCTAGCCTGGGTAATGACACCACCAGAGGTAGAGTAATTCATCTCTATGTTTACAGCATTTCAAAGGTAACCACTGCAAATACAGACTCTTCAAATACAATTCAATTTTCACTTCAAATCAACTAAATAGTCATGGTGCTTGAAGTAACCCTTGAAGTGAGATTCAACACCTTTTCCAATAAATCTTGTCTAGCCTACATTGCAGTTATTGTTGGGACCATTCCCCTTGACACATAAAATACATATACTTTATTTTGTTTGCAGTGCAGAGATATAACACAAGCAGACGAGAGGTGCCCCAAAGGCAGTCCTCAAGTTTTTCCCACGCGTAACATGCGGGGCACAAGATTAACATGCACAATTTTATATTTTAATCAGGCTTAGGCATTTGGATTTAGGAGTAGATTGAAAATGTGGTTAGGATAACTGGTGAGGATTCACTTCTCTATGTCTGTCTTATAACTGGTTATGGCCTTGCTGGTATATCTAAGCATGAAAATTAGTGTTAAACTAAAACAAAAGTATGCATGCTGTATTTTATGAGCCTGTCTTGAAGACTTTCACATATCAGCATTATAACGTTATGATTAACCAAGTAGTGAAACATCCTATCTACATTAATTTCGGTGCGGTTTTTGCCCAGCTATGGGGTTCAGGCTGGTGTTCTGCTGGCTTATGGCCACATAAGGTTACTCACGGTCCCCACTGGGTTTAGGCTGGTATCGGGAGATTAGTGACAGTAGGGGCAAGTACAGCGAGGATGAAAGTGTGCTTAGGTATGCAGTTCATTGCAACACGTGGCTCCATTCACTGCGCAGCATGGGGCTCACGGTTGTTGGTAAAGAGTCCAGGTTGTTCACCCTACGCCCGCTGCGTGGATGGCGTTGCTGGCGTGGTGGCCTTTGTGCGGGTGTCCGGCGGTGTCTCCTTGCCAGACCTTTCTCACGGTGAGTCCTCGTGAGCCGGGTGTGTTAACTCTGCAGTGAGGTGTTGCGGGATCCTGTGGTCCCCCCGTATTACTTAGTCTCTTAGGTGGTTTGGTGGACTCACAGCCCGTCTGGAAGCATGGAGCGGTTACCTTCTGGGGGGACCGGGGCTTGAGAGTACGGCGGTGTTTCGTTGTCTTGGGTTTGTGGCTGCTAGGTTTAGGTTTCCGCCGGATTCCCCGCGCTTTCCACCCCGGTTACTGTCTGCCGTGCTGGCTCTTGTCGGATCATTACAGGCGGCACCCCTTCGAGATTACCCTAGCGGAGGGCGAGTTCAGTAGACGGTCAATCCTCTCTGCTAGTGGGGGCAGTGTGGTGCTGGGCGCAAGGCTGCACGTGGCGTCTGCCATGATTTTCTTCGCTTGGTCTGTCCTGCAGGTAGGGCCGTGTCGGCTCCTTAGTGCTGGTCCGTCGCTTGTGGTAGCCGGAATAACCCCCGCCTGCTGGGGGGGGGGGGGCGGGAGGTAGAGTTTCCCGGGGAGACCTCCAGTCGAGAAGACTGTTAGAGCAGAGGGATAGGCCGCCTTCCTCGTGCCGCTTAATCAGGTCCTCTGTAGGCCACGGGTTGGTTCGCAGTGTGAGGTTGTCGCTGGCAGTCGGATCTCCTGGTCTCCCCTGCTGCTTTGGGTGACCCCTTGTGTTGGGGCTGTTGATCAGGGATGTTTTAGGGTTTTTCCACGATTATTGCAGTTGCTTTTGGATTTTTGCAGCAGAGCCCATGTAGTGTGCGACCGCTCGGCATAGCTGCCAGGCTCCGCCCCTACATTTACTTTATGAGGCACATCTGTAAGTTGCCTTATGTGACTTTGAAATTCACACATCAAATTACTTATTGTGAAACTGTTTTGTTGTTGACAGACCCCACCTGACACATTAGCAATCAACTCTATGATTCAACTGTGCAACTGCATTTAGAGTTGTCATTAAGTTAAGAGTTAGACTTATTTGTATTGTGTCTCTATAATTTTGTTGTCCCCCTGTAGTTTCTCTCCTATATGGATTTTCTGATGTCTAGTAAGACTTGACTTATGAGTAAAACGTACGCCACACTCAGTACATGGAAATGAGTTCTCCCCTGTGTGAATTATCTCATGTTTAACTAAATTTGCTCGGTAATTAAAACATTTCCCACATTCAGAGCAAGAAAATGGTTTCTCTCCTGTGTGAGTTCTCTGATGCATAACAAGTTGTGAGGAACATCTAAAACATTTCCCACATTCAGAGCAAGAAAATGGTTTCTCTCCTGTGTGAGTTCTCTGATGCAAAACAAGTTGTGCGGAACGTCTAAAATATTTCCCACATTCAGAGCAAGGAAATGGTTTTATTCCTGCATGAATCTTCTGATGCGTTACAAGGTTTGTTTTAACGGCAAAACATTTCCCACATTCAGAACAAGAAAATGGTTTCTCTCCTGTGTGTGTTCTCTGATGCATAACAAGTAGTGAGGAAAGTCTAAAGCATTTCCCACATTCAGAGCAAGGAAATGGTTTCTCTCCTGTGTGAATCATCTGATGTTTAGCAAGATAGGATGAACAAAAAAAACTTTGCCCACATTCTGAACAGGAGAACGGTTTGTTTCTCATATGGAGCCACTGATGTTTTACAAAGCTTGATTGAGCTCGAAAACATTTGCCACATTGAGTGCAAGATAATGGTTTGTCTCCTGAATGAATTCTCTCGTGCTTAACAAGATCCGAGGAACAAGTAAAGGATTTTTCACAATCAGGACATGGGAATCGTTTCTTTCCCAGATGATGATTCCACTGGTGTTTGACAAAACTTGATTTAGTATAGAAACATTGGTCACATTGAGAGCAAGAAAATGGTTTCTCTGTGTGAATCACCTGATGGTTGGTAAATTCCAAGTTGCTAGTAAAACATTTCTGACACATAGAGCAGGTATATAATTCCTTTCCAGAGTTTTGTTGACAAACAGATATATCAGATTTTTCATATTGATTGTCCATCACTATTGTGATGGGTTTAATGTTGGTCTTCATTGCACCTTCTTCAGTATTAATCAATATATCTAATATTTGGATATGTTGTGTATTTGCATACATTTCAACATCTGTGATATTCCTTTCTTTACATGAAGCCAATTCCTCTTTTAGAATGGATGCATTTTCTGTCCAAGCAGGTTTTGTGGCTGTATAGATGTCACGGATTACACCATCCCTTTCCTCCCATGAGATTAATTCGTCCTTAATATGAGCAGATTTACATTCAGACAATGAATGCTCTGTTGGTGGTGTACAAATTTCAGTATCCGTGAGATCTTCACTTGAGCTTGGTTCCTCCTTAATACAAGTAGATGTATTTTCGGTCTTTGTATGGTCTGTAGGCATATATATGTCACTATCTAGAAGTCTTACTTTTTTAGTTGTTGCGGATTCCTCCCTAAATTGAGTAAATGGACACTCTGTATTTGTATGCCGTGCTGGTGTATAAATGTCTGAGAGATTTTCTTCTTCACTTGATGTTGGTTCAACCTTAATATAAACAGATGTCTGTATATGTTCTGAAGGTATAGAAATGTCTTTAATTTTTCCTTCGCCAGACAAGGATGAATCCACTTCCTCATTTTGTACAGAGTTGCTCTGTGTCTTCTGTATTTTATTTCTGCTAAGGCCACTTTTATATTTATTTACATCATCTAATGTAGCAGCAGGGCTGTGAAATCCTTTATGAGTAGGTCTTTCCATTGACCCATCTGCTAAAAAAAAAAAAAAAGGCAAATTAATAAACACAAACTAAAATGTCAGTTTTTCTTGCAGATGTTTGACAGCATCCTCGTTTTGCTGTGATGTGCCATTGGGGAGAAAAGTTGGTCACACTAACTTCTGAGACTATAAAAACTTTTAGCAGTGGGTACAGATATAACTAAAGCTACACTAAAACAAATAGTTTACCTGGCCTACCTAAGCTCCCATTTCTCAGTTATTTGACTCATTAATAATTACTGGATATATTTCCAATATGCTATATAACCACACATTTTGACTCGTATCCAATTTTTCATTCTGCGTTTTGTTTTGTTTTTTCGCTCTATGACACGTCCATTTACTCTACCAGGAAGGTATTTATTTCAGCAGAAATATGCTACAAAGTTAAAGGAAAACCATTACTTCTCTGTAAATTACAGAATTGAATTATACAGAGAAAACAATTTTTTACATACTGTAACTTCGATTTTCCTTAATATATTGGCAGTACACAATGGAGATGTACTTCCCCAAGGGACAGGCGGTCTGCAAAAGATAAATTAAAACAAAAAGGCCCTTCCCACTTACTGAATCAAAGGAACATTGTAATGGATCACCTGGCACCCCGACTGGGTACCTCCGTTGATGGATGCTCCTAGCGCTTCCTGAGGACTCCAAGCACTTTAGCCGACACCACAACCACCGCAGGTTGAACCTCTCTTCCTTCAGAGCGAAGCAGGAACAAGCTCTTAAAAGAGCTTAGGAGTGATTATAGCAAGGGAATATGCAGAGCATAGCAATCGCTTTTAGCAGATTCCCCCAATAAGAGACAGCACTCCAAATTGAGGGTGAAGTAGAAGTAGGTTTTTAATGACACACACTCTGCTTTTATGCAATTCTCCCATGCAAGGGAGACGGCCACAGACAATTATGAATTACCCAATCACACACTGGTTACATCCCACATATCTCCTCCCCTTAGCCTGAGAGGTAACACAATTAGCCGTACAGTTTAAAACATACTTTTTACCCAACTTTCATAACTCTAAAACTATACATCCAATATTAATAAACATATTAATCAGCATATTTCAATTACAAACATAACCAAAAATCATTCGAATCCGTTCAGCCGTTCGAGAGATAGATATAATCAAGTTTGACCCACTGACTGCAAGCACATTTTCATGGCCAAAACAGTTCCAGAGAATCAGGCTGTGCGATCGGTCATTTTCCCCATGTTAAAGTCAGTTCAAACAGACGAACGACAACCATTCGAATTCTCAAACTGTCGAATGAACTGTTGAACGGCGTTTAAACTGTCGAATGCATTGAAGACTGGAGAAGGTAAAACTTCAGCTGAATTAAAGATGGCCGCCGCCACGTGTTCGTTTGTACGAACGGCGTCCCCCCAGCAGTCGGCAATTTACCTACAGCAGGCTCCCAAATTGCCTGCACACTTCCACTTCTGGGTGGTCCGCCTGTGTGGTACTTGGTTCAGTAAGCCACATTTACTGAACCAAGTGGGACAAAGCCCGGAACACAGTATATTAAAGGAACACTATAGTCACCTAAATTACTTTAGCTAAATAAAGCAGTTTTAGTGTATAGCTCATTCCCCTGCAATTTCACTGCTCAATTAGCTGTCATTTAGGAGTTAAATCCCTTTTTGTTTCTGTTTATGCAGCCCTAGCCACACCTCCCCTGGCTATGATTGACAGAGCCTGCATGAAAAAACAAAACAAAAAAAAAACGGTTTCACTTTCAGACACATGTAATTTACCTTAAATAATTGTATCTCAATCTCTAAATTGAACTTTAATCACATACAGGAGGCTCTTGCAGGGTCTAGCAAGCTATTAACATAGCAGGGGATAAGAACATCTTAATTAAACAGAACTTGCAATAAAGAAAGCCTAAATAGGGCTCTCTTTACAGGAAGTGTTTATGGAAGGCTGTGCAAGTCACATGCAGGGAGGTGTGACTAGGGTTCATAAACAAAAGGGATTTAACTCCTAAATGGCAGAGGATTGAGCAGTGAGGCTGCAGGGGCATGTTCTCTACACCAAAACTGCGTCATTAAGCTAAAGTTGTTCAGGTGACTATAGTGTCCCTTTAACAGTCTGGGGACACTGTGGACAAAGTCTTAAAGGAGCATTGTTCCCAAAAGTCACAGTATGTCCCCAGATGGTTCTTAAAGGGCCAGCAGCATAATAAAATACAGTATGCCCAAATACTGTATTTAAAGGGCCAAATCTCCCAGGGGCCATAGTCAACAGGCGGGCATACAGGCTTCTCCAATGCCCAGTGGCGAGGTTGGTTTCGCCACAAACACCCTAGGCAATTCTCATTCAGTTCATAACAAGAAAAATACTGCATTTTAAAAATTGTATTATCAAGTTAGGAAGGGATAATTGTACTGCCACCATATAAAGGAAGAAAAGAATTTATGGTCAGAAAACTTTAAGCTTTTTCTGGGGGCAGTACACAGGGATATAGCATGATCCCAAATATCAAGGAAGGTATTAAGCAACCACAGATTTAAGAAACTTACACAGAGGATGAAAATATGTCTAGTGAAACAGGTAACGGAAGACCACTGGCAGAATAAGCCAACTTTCCACAAGCCCTCAGGAAAGAGAGTTTTGTTAGAGGCTTCTTTTCCTCTAAATATTGCAAAAATGGATGATCCAAATCTCTTAAATTTGAAGAATTGGCAATGTAAATCTGCAAGGCCCTTCTAACAGCCAACATATGCCATTTCTTTTCTTGAGCAGAAGAGGCCAACTATTTTGCTGACATGATAGCCACTAGAAATATGGTTGTCAGAGACAGTAGCTTTAAAGGACCACTATAGTGCCAGGAAAACATACTCATTTTCTCTGAAACTGCTATGTTTACAACAGAAAGGGTTAATACTAGATGGACCTGGCACCCAGACCACTTCATTAAGCTGAAGTGGTCTGGGTGCCTATAGTGGTCCTTTAATGAACTGTCTTACAGGAGGTTCGTAAAGTGCATTCAGTACTACAGACAAATCCCAGGTAGAGAAGAATGACTTGCGAAGGAGTCTCAGAAGTCTGATGGCATTGAATAATCTACGAATCAGGATATTTTTTTAGCTAAATCCTTAACAAGGAAGTGACTCAAATCAGACAAACTTTAAGAGTAGACACTCAAACCAGAGGCAAAACTATCTTGGAAAGAAATTCCAGAGGTAGATTCCTGTTCTCTATCAGCTGAGTTGAAACTGGAAGCGCCCAATACGTTGAAACCATCATCGTAAATTCCAAGAATCCGCTTCAGTTCTACCATTATGGAACGATAGCTAGAAGCATTGTACAGATCTACGGAATCTGATGGCGCTATATACATAAAATAATAAATAATAATAACTACATCCTTGTCTGTTCCGATCTTCTGAATCACTCTAGGAATTAGACTTACTGGAAAGAACACATATGCCAGTTCAAAATCTCATCTTACAGACATTCCATCTAGGAAGTGAGGATAATCTCTTCTGGAGAGTGATGCAAAGACAAAAACCTTTTGGTTTCTCTTCTGGCCATCAGCTCCTTTACTGTAGTCCCAAATATCGCTATGAGAATTGAGAAAATCTCTTGACGCAAGGACCATTCCATCTGAGAGCATTTTGCTGTGCGGAGGTTGTTTGCAATGATATTGTTAATGCCTCTTACATGCGTAGCTGACAATTCTAAATATTCCTGTGCCTCTTTGTCTGTTTAGATAAGAAATTGTCATGATGTTGTTCGATTGAATCCTGACGGATCTCCACAAAATCCATGGTTGATACTGAACGTCATATCCAAGTATTTGTCCCTCTTGAACCAGTTTGTCAAGATCTCCCACTGAAGAGGTCTCATGGATGACCTTGCCCATTTGACTGCAGGCATAGAGAAAGTCAGAACCTAGTACACTCATTTTCTTATAGATTAGTTGGATTCTAGTTGGAGATATGAGACTTCTCCATTTTATTTAATAGTCAGATGCAGTGATAGGGTGTCTGAATAGATCAGAAGATTCAGAAACTGAATAACGGTTGAAGGCTGCAGCTGAGACCTTTCTGGATTTATAATCCAACCGTGATCTTCTAAAACTCTGATAGGCGCGCCACTCGGTACCGCCTTTTTTTGTACATCTTCTAGCAGGACATGCTTTGAATTTGCTTTTATAAACCAATCGTTCAGGTATGGAAGTATAGCTATGCTTTTGTGGCGGAACAGACCTCGCCACGTGTTCTTGGAGGGGGCTGCTTGCCCGCCTCCTACCTTCTGACTATGGCCCTGGGATATATGGCATTTGAAAACACTATTTGTGCCCTGTGACAAAACTGGAGATTGTGCACAAATATGACTATTGTCCATCGTTTTTATGATTCCCTTCGTTTGTTGCACTGTTCCCCATGAGTTTCATCTGTTGGTTCGGCTGGATAGACTACCAGACAAACTGTGGAGTTACTGGGTGGCCACCATTTCATGTATCAGAGGCACATGGTGAGAACAATGGATGAAGCACATGGTGAGAACAATGGATGGCGGCCATTTTAACTCACAGACACTGTTTTGACTTTTCTACACGGTGCCATCTCGCCGGTATTTGGTGCACAAAGACATTGCTCAGTAGTCTTAAACTACAGAATAGGGGACACATTTAACAGTAATTATTTTTCATATAGCCTGTATATGTTCTGCGGAATCTGCATTAAACCATATCTTCCAAACTACTGAACGGATCTGGGTGAATTTTGGATATGTGGTTCACCCAGATCTCCGGTTCCGAGGATATATGTTTTATGGGGTGTTTTGGGGTCCCTGTGATATGTTTTATAATACTGTATTTTCCTGCCTGTGATAATGAAGTTAGTCTATTCTGTTGAGATAATTGTATCACAGGCAGAGGGGAGGATTTCTGGTGGGAGTGGTTTACTTTATTGTACGTGTTTCTATTGGTTCTTCTGAAAAACCCTGTGGGCGGTCCTGTATGTGTAAGACCTCCATAAAAGAAGGCCCTTTGGTGCTAATTAAACCCAGTTCTTCTTTACCTTTCAAAACGTAACCTCGTCTCGTTATTGGAGGGAACTGCTATAATCACACTGGGGATTGCTATGCTCTGCATACTCCCTTGAGCTTTAATCACTTAGCTCTTTTAAGAGCTGTTCCTGATACGCTCTCCTGGAGGAGAGGTCTTCCCCACACGGTCCTGGAGAACAGAAGCCGATCCAGGGTGGACAGAAGACGGCGAGACTCCAGTTAAGCTACGGCGGTTGTGGAGTCTGCGGTGGTTGTGGTGTCCAGTGCAGTGCTTGTGGTCCTCGGCGCAGGCTAGGAAGCGTCCATCCATCAACGGAAGGTACTCGGTCGGAGTACGGGGAGTTTCGTTACAGCTTTGTTCTCTCAAAGCAGCTGTGATAGAAGTAAGGACTTTTGTGAATATCCTTTGAGTCGAAGACAGCCCAATGGAGAGGACCTTGAATTGAAAATAATAGGTCTTCATGCCTCTTTTTTATGCAAACTTCAAAACGTTCTTGATGTCACCACTATTGGAAAGTGTAAATAAGCGTCTTTGAGATCTAGGATGGCCATAAAGTCTGCTTTTTGTTAAAAACAGAGTTGCATTTTTTTAAATTAGAGGTTAACTATTACTCTCATTTTAAAAACCTCTGACCCGTGTGGAGGACTGATGATACGGGAGATGCACATTGATTAGCGTCCATGCTGTCAGGAGGATCTGCATAGCTTTAAATACCTTCAGAATTTGAAATTCAAGCCAACATTTTCAAGTTCCGATTTGCGCACGTGCAGTGGCAGAACTTCTGCGCAACGCATGGCCTTTCAGGGCATTCATTACACCCCTATGCGCAGGCTCAAGGTCTGATAGTTGCGCCACTCGGGACTGAGTCTTCCTGCTTGTCTGTATCGACACTCAGCTTTAAAGGTTTCTTCTGAATTTACTCTGTAACCTTAATAATTTGGAGCCAGGCCAGTTAGCTCTTCACCTGGAGCTATCGGGTCAAATCCCCTTCTTCCTTGTACCGTCTCGTGCAGAGACAAGGAAGAACTAAAGGGGAATTGCCTGGGGAGTTACTTTATATAGTAAGTGGGAGGGGATTTTTTTGTTTAATTTATCTCTTGCAGACCGCTTTTCCCATGGGAAAGTATATGGTCACTGTATATTGTCATATGCCAGGAAAAAGTATCTACAACTTGTTTCCTTGCATGATGCTCTAGTTTTTTCAAATGTTTATTAAAGGGACACTATAGTCACCTGAACAACTTTAGCTTAATGAAGCAGTTTTGGTGTATAAAGCATGCCCCTGCAGCCTTACTGCTCAATCCTCTGCCATTTAGGAGTTAAATCCCTTTGTTTATGAACCCTAGTCACACCTCCTGTCAGGGTATTTATATCGGCAGACATTTTGTGCTATGATAGAAACTAAAAGTGTATATTCTGAGTCACTCTGAACAGACCAGACTCCATTTTGTTATTTCAAGTTAACAAAGAAGACACTAGATTTCTTTCTGTAAGACTGGCCTCTTTGCCAGAGCTAAGGAATGTATAGCATAGTATAAACAAGTGATAAGAAGAATATAATCAAATCTAAACCCAGACAATTGTGACAGAGAAGATTAAATAATAAAATTTAACTGTCTATATACATATAAGGTACCATTGTATGGAAAAGGGTAAACTTAGTTCATGATCTGTCATATCAGAAATTATAGCAGATTTGCAGACACATAGTCTGGACAAAATTTAAGAAACCCTTTGAAATTTTAAATTATGGCGCTATAAAGATAACGCAAAATGACGTCAAAATAGCCACCAGGAAAAGTTAACTCTTTCCTGGATAGGTATGTTTAGTGGGACAAGACTGCCCTCTATAGACCAAATAACTAATTTGCGATCTGGAAGATAACCACACCTCTAGTGCTTCTATTGGGTTATCAACTGATGACGTACAGAGAGTCTGGCCCTTTAAAAGTTAAGACAAAAGGCAGATCCAAAAAGAGGCAGATGCAGGACATAGGCAAAGGAGAGGAGAGAGGAATTGGAAGTTTGGGGACTCCAACCTCCATGCAGAGAGAGACATCCAAATAAGTTCCTGAGACTACCAATCGGATGAAATATCTACTCAACTGGTAATTATACTGGTTTCATTTAATTTAATTAAATTAATTAAAATGTATTAATAGCATTATATATGACTGGATAAAGCACGGTCAGATTTCCATATTAAGAAATCTTAGTTAACTAAGAATATATAGTTATAAACATTCCATTCTGCAGGTGGAATTAAGAATAATTATATATTGATGTGATATTATCACGTGTTAGCATACCGCTGTTTTTATCCAGGTGTATTGATTTGCTCTAAATTAAGATAGATATCTTTTAGACAAATTAAAAATCTGCTTATATAATATATTAGATTCTCTTATTGGATGATTTTCAGGAAATGACTAATGAACTGGTTTAAATGTTATTTTATTTAAAAATTACATAAGAATAGATCTTAACTACCTAGGAGATCTAGCCAGCATTGAAAGAGTTATTCTAACTGTCTGCTAAACTTTACGACCTTACGCTGCACTCTGATGAATTCTGTTCTTCGCTGTGAAAAGTTTCACTTAAGTCTGTGTTAAGGATACCTCATAAATTGTCAGAATTCTTGACAGATAATGCCGTTTAGCCATTGAAACGTAATACCCATTTCTTTGTATTGCATATCGTTTTATACTGAATATTCCTTGATTATTGTCATGCATGTTACATAATATTATTTGTTAATTATTGGTTATCATAAATAAAATCTATTTTTATACATTGTGATATTAATTATATGAAATACATTCCACTTAACACGATAAACGTTCTTTGGGATCTGAGAATTGAATTAGTGGGCAATTCTCACTGTTACTATTATTATCCCATAAATATCCCCACACTCCCTGCATGTGACTTGCACAGCCTTCCATAAACACTTCATGTAAAGAGAGCCCTATTTAGGCTGTCTTTATTGGAAGTTCTGTTTAATTAAGATTTTCTTATCCCCTGCTATGTTAATAGCTTGCTAGACCCTGCAAGAGCCTCCTGTATGTGATTAAAGTTCAATTTAGAGATTGAGATACAATTATTTAAGGTAAATTACATGTGTCTGAAAGTGAAACCGTTTTTTTTTTTTTCTTCATGCAGGCTCTGTCAATCATAGCCAGGGGAGGTGTGGCTAGGGCTGCATAAACAGAAACAAAGGGATTTAACTCCTAAATGACAGTGAATTGAGCAGTGAAATTGCAGGGGAATGATCTATACACTAAAACTGCTTTATTTAGCTAAAGTAATTTAGGTAACTATAGTGTTCCTTTAAAGCTTTAGCAATTTACATCACAATCCAGTACAGTCCTAGCACAGCCAGGGCACACATTGCACTGGAGGAAAGGAGGACAAATGTTGTTGCTGTTTCTAGGGATCGACCGATATTGATTTTTTAGAGCCGATACCGATACCGATAATCTGCGAACTTTCAGGCCGATAGCCGATATCTTGCCGATATTCTGTACATTTACTATTTTGAATAAATAAACTAATTCGAAAGGTAAATGCACAAAATATACATGCCACATGTAGTGGATAAAGTGTGTTTAGACAGGGGAACTGTGTGTGTTTGTGTAGTGTGTGTGTGTGTGTAGTGGATGCAGAGTGTGTGTATATAATGCAGTGTGTGTAGTGTGTATATAATGCAGTGTGTTTATGTAGTGTGTGTGTATAATGCAGTGTGTTTTTGTGTGTATGTAATGCAGTGTGTGTGTTTGTGTAGTGTGTATGTATGTAATGCAGTGTGTGTTTGTGTAGTGTGTGTCTGTGTAGTGTGTATGTAATGCAGTGTGTGTGTCTGTGTAGTGTGTATGTAATGCAGTATGTGTACTGTGTTTGTGTAGTGTGTATGTAATGCAGTGTGTGTGCAGTGTAGTGTGTGCAGTGTGTGTCTGTAATGCAGTATGTGTGCAGTGTGTGTTTGTGTAGTGTGTGTTTGTGTAGTGTGTATGTAATGCAGTGTGCCTGTGTAGTGTGTGTGTATGTAATGCAGTATGTGTACTGTGTTTGTGTAGTGTGTATGTAATGCAGTGTGTGTATGTAATGCAGTGTGTGTGCAGTGTAGTGTGTGCAGTGTGTGTCTGTAATGCAGTATGTGTGCAGTGTGTGTTTGTGGTGTGTGTGTAGTGTCTGTCTGTGTAGTGTGTGTATGTAATGCAGTGTGTGTGCCTGTGTAGTGTGTATGTAATGCAGTGTGTGTGTATGTAATGCAGTATGTGTGCAGTGTGTGTTTGTGTAGTGTGTGTGTGTTTGTGTAGTGATGTAATTTGTGTAATTTTTTATTTTAATATTTTTTTTAATATTTAAATGTTTTTTTTGTTTAGTCCCCCCCCAGTGTGTGTTTGTGTAGTGTGTGTTTGTGTAGTGTGTATGTAATGCAGTATGTGTTTGTGTGTGTGTGTGTTTGTGTAGTGATGTAATTTGTGTAATTTTTTATTTTAATTTTTTTTAATATTTAAATGTTTTTTTTGTTTAGTCCCCCCCAGTGTGTGTTTGTGTAGTGTGTGTTTGTGTAGTGTGTATGTAATGCAGTATGTGTGCAGTGTGTGTTTGTGTGTGTGTGTGTGTTTGTGTAGTGATGTAATTTGTGTAATTTTTTATTTTAATATTTTTTTTAATATTTAAATGTTTTTTTTTGTTTAGTCCCCCCCCAGTGTGTGTTTGTGTAGTGTGTGTTTGTGTAGTGTGTATGTAATGCAGTATGTGTGCAGTGTGTGTAGTGATGTAATTTGTGTAATTTTTATTTTAATATTTTTTTTAATATTTAAATGTTTGGTTATTTTTTGTTTAGTCCCCCCTCCCTGCTTCTTACCAGGGAGGGGGATATAGTATCCCCTGGTGGTCCAGTGGCTTGTTAAGTACAGTGGTGGCTCAGCAGCAGCAAGCACTGATTTACCTTGCATGCAGCTCCTACAGCTCCCTGTGTAAATCTCGCAGCTCTTAGTGCCGCGCGGAGCGTTGCCATGGTAACCCGTGGCAACGCTCTGCGGCCGCGGGTCTCGCGAGATTTACACAGAGAGCTGTAGGAGCTGCATGCAAGGTAAATCAGCGCTTGCTGCTGGCCCCCACAGGACCCATTACAAGCCCGGCGGTCCTGTTATATATTATCGGCAATATCGGTATCTGAATTGGCCGATACCGATATTGCCGAAAATACCAAATATCGGCCGATAATATCGGCCAGACCGATAATATCGGCCAGACCGATAATCGGTCGATCCCTAGCTGTTTCTACTTATTTTACTTACCTGAAAGAGGATTTTAACTATTATCTCTGCCTCTATGAAGATATTTAATGTTAATTGTGAGGAGGGCTCTAAGTTGGATTAAAGAGAAGAAAAAGTTACCTGCGCTCTCTCCTTAATCCCTATGTATATTTAGACAAATGGAGGGCATTTAGTTGCCCAAATGGCCATTGGAGGGAATGCCCGCGTCAAGGCAGACCCCCCTAAGCGGCTCCTAACACTGACCCTTCAGCCTGCTTCCTTGAGCTTCTGGCAAAAGATATCTCTAATGAGACAGTGTGTTCTCTATTAAGGGTTAATAAGTATATAGGGGTGTATATTAAAAAAAAATACCCCTCTCTGTCTCATTAGAGATATCTTTGCCAGAAGCTCAAGGAAGCAGGCTAAAGGGTCAGTGTTAGGACGCGCTTAGCGGGCCCTGCCTTGACGATGGCAGGCGGGCATTCCCTCCAATGGCCATTGGAGCAACTAACCTCCATTCGTTTAAATATACATAGGGATTAAGGAGAGAGCGCAGGTAACTTTTTCTTTTCTTTGGTTTTTACTATATATTGGGGCTGATGTGTACTGTAGTCATTGCTGCCGGCCCAGTAGTGATGGGAGTGAGCGCAGGACTTCTCTTTTTGTATTTCTAAGTTGGATTACTGGTGCAAATGCGGTTTTGTTTGTGTGGGTATTTTTTTTTTTTTTAAAGGATAGAAAAGGCCAGAGCTTATAACAATGATTGACAGAGAGACAAAATGAATACGCACAGTTTGTGTGTGTATTTAAAAGAATATTTAAGTCTCTAAAGGAGAATAAATTGTTTTACCTATGCAATGCTTAGTGAATATTCCTCCAGACCTACATAGCTAGAGAGATAGAGATATATAGATATATAGATATATATATATATATATACATACATATATACACATACATACATACATAGATAGATAGATATAGTGGCACTCACCCTTTCATGTAGTATATATCAAACAAATGCCTTGGTGCAATCCCACGCTGGGTATAAATATAAAGTAAGAAAGAGATGCACTCTGTGGTCTTTTGAAGATAATCATTAGAATTTAATATCCAACATAGTTAGATGTCCGATCGACGTTTCGACTTCTTCAGGATCTTGAGGAAGACCTGAAGAGGTCGAAACATCGATCGGACATCTAACTATGTTGGATATTAAATTCTAATGATTATCTTCAAAAGACCACAGAGTGCATCTCTTTCTTACTATATATATATATATATATATAGTTACAGGGCGTTTTTTTTTTTTTTTTTTTAATGTCCTGCTTTCTACTTCTGTATTTCTTATTACTAGCTAAAAGTATATACTATATATATGGCTTGAAAGACTGAATGGTCAGTAGGCCGGAATATAACAGAAGATATTCATGTTTTGAAAGGGTTAAACGCGCATTCTTTAAACATACCTTATTTTTCTGTTTGAGAGCCTGACACTAGTTTCCACTATCTTATATAAACATTCTGCCGTTGGAAAACATAACATTCTTTCTGAGCACCTGGACATTTTAATTGGGTTACTAAATCAAAGACTCCTCTACATCAGTTAAGAGAAGACGTGCTAAACATGCACAGTAGATTTACGGCAATACGTAATGTTATAGGAATACCGTTTGCACTAAATGTCTATGATTGGTTGATTTTGCCTTGTGTGGTATACTGTGGTCTCCTATAGACTGTAAGCTTGTTTGAGCAGGGTCCTCTTCAAACTATCATTCCTGTAAGTTTTCTTGTCCTATTTATAGTTAAATCCCCCCTTTCATAATATTGTAAAGCGTTACATCCTCTTACCTAGCGAGCTGAAGGGCTGGTGATTCTCAATCATCACATCCTTGTAGTGATCCTTGTGTCCATCTAAATACTCCCACTCCTCCATGGAGAAATAGACAGTGACATCCTCACACCTTATTGGAACCTGACACACACAATGATACAGTCACCATCCAGACACATCCCTTGGTTTTACTCTATAATGTCCCATTCCCAGCAGCCTCACCTCTCCAGTCAGCAGCTGAATGATCTGATTGGTCCGTTCCAGAATATTCTTATCATTGTTTCTGTCATGTGTCAGTGAGTGAAGTAAAGGCACAGTGCTGGGGTTATGTATACTGTAGGATTCTTCTGACACAAGAGGACGCCTGCTATGTGGGGCATCCCCACCAGTTGTCTTCACAACCACATAGTCCTATGTATTAGGAGAAACATGGGCAGTTAAGGACAAAGGATATATTATATCTTAAAGAAACAGTTTTAGAAATGTAGCCATTATAAGAAAAATACCCTTACATCAATATTTATATACAAACGGTTTGACAACTTATTTAAGGTAAGCTTATTTACTACAAGAGTTCAGCTGACACTCTCAGCAAGTGAGCTAGCCTTGCACAACAAAGATAAGCTCAGGAGCACTAATAGAAGCTTTGTGCAGGATGGAGGCTGTGACCACCAAGTGGCAAAACCCAGGTATGTCAAACTGTTCCTTTAACTCCTTGGTGACCAGGCCGTTTAATATTCTTACCGTTAAGGACCAGGGCGGTTTTTACATTACTGCGGTGTTTGTGTTTAACTGTAAATTTTCCTCTTATTCATTTACTGTACCCACACATATTATATACTGTTTTGCCATTAAATAGTCTTTCTAAAGAGAACATTATTTTCATCATATCATATAATTTACTATATATATAAAAAAAAATAAAAAAAAATTATAAAATATGATGTGGTACTCCGCATAGTAAAAAACAAAATGTTAGCATTTAGTAATCAGAAAAAAACCCAGAGTGAGGAAGACCGATCTATAAGATTAGGCAGAAAGAGGCTAAGCAAGTTATAAGAGCCACCAAAGCACACACAGAAGAGAATATAGCACAGTCAGTAAAAAAAGGGGGTTATAAAACATTTTATAGATACATAAATGAGAAAAGTAAAACAAAAGAAGGAAGGTATGTAGAAGACGATAATGGTCTAGCTGACTGCCTCGATTAATATTTTTGTTAAGTATTTACAGATGAAAATGAAGGAAAGGGACCTCAGTTAGGAAAAAGGACAAATGAATAATTTATTACACGTGAATTTACAGAGGAAGAGGTTCTAGTTCAACTGTCAAAAATAAAGACAAATAAGTCAATGGGACCCAATGGAATACACCCAAAGTTATTAAAAGAACTTGGGTGTTGTACTAGCAAAACCATTAACGGATTTAACCAATCATTATTAACAGGAGTAGTCCCAGAAGATTGGAAATTAGCGAATGTTGTACCCATTCACCATAAGGGTAGTAGAGAAGAGTCGGGCAACTATAGGCCAGTAAGCCTTACTTCAGTAGTGGGGAAAGTGATGGAAACAATGTTAAATGATAGGATTGTTGAACACATGGATTTCAAGATCAGAGACAACATGGGTTTACTTCAGGGAGATCATGCCAAACAAATGTAATTGATATTTTTTGATTGGGTAACTAAAATAATAGAGTAGGGTGGTGCAGTAGACATTGCTTACCCAGATTTCAGTAAGGCGTTTGACACTGTTGCACATAGAAGGCTTATCAATAAACTGCAGTCTTTAAGTTTGGATTCCAATATTGTTCTATGGGTTAGGCAGTGGCTAAATGACAGGCAACAGAGGGTTGTAGTCAATGGAGTATATTTAAAGCTTGGGCTGGTCACCAGTGGGGTACGTCAGGGATCTGTACTTGGACCCATTCTCTTTAATATTTTAATTAGTGATATTGCAGAAGGTCTTGATGGTAAGGTATGTCTTTTTGCTGATGATACTAAGATATGCAACAGGGCTGATGTTCCAGGAGGGATAAGCCAAATGGCAAATGATTTAGGTAAACTAGAAAAATGGTCAGAGCTGTGGCAACTGACATTTAATGTGGATAAATGCAAGATAATGCACCTTGGACGTAAAAACCCAAGGGCACAGAATAGGATATAAGATACCATACTAACCTCAACATCTGAGGAAAGGGATTTAGAGGTGATGATTTCTGATGACTTAAAGGTAGGCAGACAATGTAATAGAGCAGCAGGAAATGCTAGCAGAATGCTTGGTTGTATAGGGAGAGGTATTAGCAGTAGAAAGAGGGAAGTGCTCATGCCATTGTACAGAACACTGGTGAGACCTCACTTGGAGTATTATTGTACGTAGTACTGGAGACCGTATCTTCAGAAGGATATTGATACCTTAGAGAGAGTTCAGAGAAGGGCTACTAAACTGGTTCATGGATTCAGGATAAGACTTACCAGGAAAGGTTAAAGGATCTTAACATGTATAGCTTGGAGGAAAGACGAGACAGGGGGATATGATAGAAACACATAAATACATAAAGGGAATCAACACAGTAAAGGAGGAAACTATATTTCAAAGAAGAAAAACTACCACAACAAGAGAACATAGTCTTAAATTAGAGGTGCAAAGATTTAAAAATAATATCAGGAAGCATTACTTTACTGAGAGGGTAGTGTATGCATGGGATAGCCTTCCAGCTGAAGTGGTAGTGGTTAACACAGTAAGGGAGTTTAATCATGTGTGGGATAGGCATAAGGCTCTCCTAGACTTAAGATAAGAAAAGTATTTTGAAATATTGGGAAGACTAGATGGGCCCTGTGACTATGGCCCCTGCAATAGAACTGGCTAATATACTTCAAACAGGCTCTGTTCGCACAAGCAGAGACCACCCTGGACTATATCACTACAAGGGATTGATATAATCATTATACTCCCTTGGAATCTCTGAGCTCTTGTAAGAGCTATTCCTGCTTGACTCTCTGGAGGAAGAGAGATTTACCCACTGGAACCTGGAGCCTTGTCGTAGGTCCAGGGTGGATAGGAGACGGTGAGACCCCAACCAAGCTGCAGCGGTTGTGGGGTCTGCAGTTCTTATGGTGTCTGGAGGAGTGCTCAGATTCCTCGGTGAGCACTAGGAGCATCTGGCAGCGGAGGTACCCAACTGGGGTACAGGAAGCTCCGTTACAAGTACTATATCTTTATTTTCTTTAAAGTGAAATTACTATCCCAGATTACTTCAGGAACTTTTTACCTATCCCAACAATTATTTTCTAGCTACACTGGGAATAGTACTAGGAAACTAAACCGTTATAGTGAAAGTCACTGATATATACAGATAATAATGTAAGTAAAATCTTTAGAATAAATAAGCCACAGAATTCCAAATTTACTGAAATTTCTACGTTTCCAGATCTTTCATTAGCCACAAGAAATAGTCGTAAACAATTTAAAGATCTCACTATTACATTAAGAAATACTAACATCTCATATAGATGGGGTTTTCCCCACTAAGCTTATGATACATTTATGATGATAAAATCATCACGATAAATGATCCTACAGAAGATCTAGCTAAACTGGGAATAGTACTAGGAAACTAAACCGTTATAGTGAAAGTCACTGATATATACAGATAATAATGTAAGTAAAAAAACTTAGTTATTCTAAAGATTTTACTTACATTACTATCTGTATATATCAGTGACCACAAATTCATGAAGGAGTGTAGAACATGGCCTCCTGCCCAACGACTATGGGCCATATACAAAGACCCTGTTTGGAAGTTAAATCTCCCCAACCGCCATTAGTAGCTTGCCCTGGGTGCCTCTGGTTCAGCACTTTCCCTTCATGCGAATTAAACCAAAAGCTGGCTCTCTGGCTGCCGTTCGCTTGAACCAAACCTACGAATAGTCCCAGCAGTACTTAGCTGCAACCGCTAGGGAACTACTTTTGACATGAGGACTTCGTGGGTTCCTCATCACCTCAGCGGGACTTCGACTCCAATGTTATGGAACAGTTTTCGGCATAGGGGACTGTGCAGTTCACGGACATCTTGGCTCATAGTTTTGAAGCACTTTGAAATCCGCCAGGAGTGCGCTTGTTGGAGGGAAAGTGCCAGAGACTAAGGGGAACAAACGCTACCTAAGAGCCAGGCGGAGCACCCCGTATTGCAGCCACAGGAGCTCCGGAAAGTTGACCGGCAAAAGCACCAAAAGCCCTGGAACTGTTTTGTGCATGGGACCATGTGTGCGGCCGGTGAGAATTTTAACACAGTGGCATTTCCCCTACACTATATGGATCTGAGTGCTATTTGGAGAACTTGGGTGCTCAGATCAGGGCTATCTAACAATATAATATTTGTGAGGGTTCCTCTATTTCTTATATGTGTTATGTATTTTTAGTCATGCTGACTAAGAAATCCATGGGCATGTTGTGGGAGTGTTTGACTGTATCCCTGATGTGTATAAAAGCAGGCTATCTGGCCAGAATAAAAAAATCTTGTTGTACCCTTCATCAAGTCTAGGCTGATGTTTGGGTAGCTCAGAGCTTTAATCAGTGCTTCACTTGGGATTTGGGAGAACTACAGCCGATATACTCAGGCGGAGTAGAGGGGATCCGTTACAGGTATATATTCTCTTATGTTTGCACAGTATATTGTTTGCCCTGATGAAAGCTCCTTGTGGAAGCAGAAACGTCGATATTTTTATGGATTAAATAAAAGTTATGTTTTTTTACTTTCATCTACTCAAGTCCTTGGAGTGTGGCACACACACACACGCACGTTTTTACTTTGTGTGTGTGTGTATATATATATATATATATATATATATATATAAAATAGAGCATTTTATAATATATTATACATGTATAATGCATATATATGATTACATTATAAGTGTATTTTAAGATATGTGTATATATCTCAAAGTACACTTATAATGTAATCATATATATGCATTATATGTGTATAATGGTGACCACATGACCCTGGAGGGCCGCAGTGGACGGAGCTGCTGCAGGAGGACTGCTGGTCTCGGGCAGTCTCTTCCGACCAAGATCACTGTGGATCGCAGGTCCAGGTAAGTCCAGGGGTCCGATTTGGCGCGAGCCTAGTGGGTAGGTCAGCGGTCGTTAACGGCTGTTTTTTGTCGGACGTACTGTCAGGAAGAGGTTAAGCAAAGCCATCCTTGAAGTACCAAAATGAACTGTTCAGGTAAGCACCCTAACCATTGCAGTCCACTGTAGTAGTTGGGGTGCTGGGAAAGTCCTGGTACCCCCACACTGTAAGCAATCAAACTTTTTTGGAATAGTTTGACTTCTTGCCTGGGGTCTGCGGGCCTTCGCTAAGAAACACTAATGGAAGTTCATGATGAGAGGCTTATGGCTCCTGGGAGATGGTAGCCATGGCAGGGAGTGGGGTTTGACCCCTTAAGTGGGCAGGTTTGTCACTAACACCACTACAGTGAGCGTTAGTGGTTATGGTGCTTTCAATGTTTTTGTTTAACATTATTCACAAAATTGGCTTGCTTTTCTGCCAAGTACACAGATATTTCGATTTTGGTACATTCAATTTAAAATTAAAATATGTATAACCACAAGAATGATGCAAAAGATACTGTTGCCATTACCAGAATCCCTCACCTCTCCAGTCACCAGGTAAATAATATCCAGGGTAAGATCCAAAATCTTCTGATTTCTGTTTTTGTTCATGACTGAGTAATAGATTATCTCTAAATTGACTTCTGCAATCAAGGAGATTATTTGTATGTTTAATTTCTAGAAACATTACAATATTGTTAACATTGTGTGCAACGGGAGGGAGTGTTAACCATAAGATGACTAGGACCTGCTGATGGATCAAAGAGAAGTTTGAGACTGTCACTGTACATTTTTCCTACAAGTACAGTTAAGGTAAAAGTATGTATTCTATGGAATCGAAGTTTGAAATTGATCAGTGATATTACAGCGTTCAGTGGAAAAGAAAAAAAACAAAACAACTTAAATATTCGAAAAAATAAACAGAGTGATTTATGAACATTCATAATGAAAACATCTTTACCTACCAGTTTACTGAAGTTGCAAACAGGCCGAATGGACACCAAGAAGAGATCGGCCTGCTTCTACTCTCGATGATCTCACGGTAAAACCAGCGAAATTTGCCAATTCAAAAACATCAAGCTGGATACTATGTATTAAAAAGTAAAATAAAAATAGACAGGAAAACACTAGTAAGATAATTATCAAATCATCTGAATCATTTGCATGTAACTGATAGATAAAACCAATAATTGGTAAAATTGCCACTGAAGGCACCCAGGCCATGCCAAATGGTCTGGGATGCAGTGGTCCTTTAGTTTTAAATGCAATCTAAAATATTGAAGTTACAAAACATACAGTAACGCTATCATTGTAGGGTTAACAAATTTCTAGTGTCTACCAGACAACCTCTAGAGGCTCTTACCTCCAGAGGCGGCTCTCTAATTAGGTGGTTTAGGCGGCCGCCTAAACCGCCTGTGGGCAGACTGTGTCGGGTCCTCGGTCAGTGACCAGCCATCCGACAACGGTCTGCAGTGAGCAGATCTGCGGATTACCACTGCAACGCTCTGATTGGATCTCGCGAGATTCATGGTCTGCAGCTCTGTGGAGCTGCAGACCGGAAATGATGGCCACCGGAACACTAGGGAATAAATAAAGGTATGTGACTCCTCCCTCACAATCACCCCCCCCCAGCATCACCCCCTCTCACATAACCCCCCTCACCATCAACCCCCTCACACCGCCTTCTCCCTCTCACCATCACTCCCCCCCTCTCACCATCACCATGTGACAGTGTGCATGTATTGCAACTCTATTTTTTTTCACTTTTTTTTTGTTAGTGGGGCCTCATGTTTGAGTTTCCCCTGAGGCCTCATTAAGTCTAGAGCCGCCTCTGCTTACCTCATGAGCACCGAATCAGGCTATGTTCTCAGTCAAATACGGTTCATAGAGACATAAAGAGCATTTGATTGGTGCAGCACATCAATTTGCCGCACATGCACACTAGCCTCACTTATGGGGACAATAACTACAGTGACAGAAAGGGGAAAAGAAACAGTAGTGGCACTGGTATTCTCACTAAACCTCTATAGAGGGCCATTATATCACAGTGACATGGCTTTTAATTCTTAAAATAAATAAATAATAAAATGAAGACCACTCAAGCCATTGAATGGATACTTTTGGCAGCTTCCATTTCTTTGTTTTTCAGTGGACCTGTTCCACATATTGTGTGGATGCCAGGTTCACCTATTAAAATCACCATTGAATGGATATATTTAAAGGACCACTATAGGCACCCAGACCACTTCGGCTCAACGAAGGTCCCCCTAGTTTTAAGCCTGCAGCTGAAATCATAGCTTCCGCAATTCTCAGTGAGAAAATCGTACTGAGATGACTCTGGACGTCCTCACGGAATCCAGAGTCATTTCAGATCCCCATAGGAAAGCCTTGAATAATGCTTTGGGATTGAATGCACCCGTGGCTGTGGTTGCACGCGCATTCGGCTCCACTCGGGAGCTGAAGTCGGCAGGGGGAGGAGAGGTCACCAGCTCCGATGGAGCCTGCCGCTGGATTAAGGTAAGTGGATAAAGGGGTTTTAACCTATTAACCCTATAGTGTCAGGAAAGCGAGTTTGTTTTCCTGGCACTATAGTGTTCCTTTAAAGGTGCATTATAGCGGTAAGAATACAAACCTGTATTCCTAACACTATCGGGCCCCATGTTCCTAGTTAGATATAGCTGCCCTCCATATTTAAAAAAACTAAACAAAGTGTTTAAAAATCGCCTTTTTCTAGAGCCATGATTCCCACTATGTTGCTCGCCTTTCCACTTCCTGCGACATCAGGAAGGAGGCATGGCCTTCTAAGGTAATGGTCCAATCCAGTTTCTCCTCTTTGATAACCAAAAAAACTAAACAAAAACAGAACCCTCCATTGCCTCCAAAATATTTTTGAAATTACTATTTATTAGATATACCCCCAGTGAAACATGCATGCATTTATTTATATATATTTTTTTAATTGTGGAAGGGGTATATCTAAAAACAGATCTCTTGCAAGCCCTCTCCTTTTCTTCAGTCTGTGCTGGGGAATACTTCAACCAGAGGGTCCTCATTGAGAAGGCTCTGTGCTGGAGCCGCAAGTACATGTGAACACTTTGCAATGCTTCTCAGTGAGCAGTAGCAAAGGCAGGTACCTGCTAGCACAGCAAACCTGCCACTTTCATTAGCTCCATGGAGCTAGCCGAAGGACACCTCACTGGCTTTTTGATTTACAGTCAGGCAGGTGTTCCTGCCCCTAATTCTAAAGTGCTGAATTCTATTTAAATCTGCATTTTTATAAATTGTCACAAATGTGATTGGCTCCAGACACATAAAGCACTTCAGGAAGCTTAAATGATTTATGTGTGTACAGTGTTCCTTTAAATACATTTTCAAATATACCTTTATTTGTCCAGCACAATGTGATCAAATGCTATGCCCTATAAAGTGATATGAACAACTGTCATAACAAGTGCATCTTAAATAACGAAATATCCGTCTCAGATAAAATGTACATCAGTGGGTGCCATGCTTTCTGTCTGTGAACAGGAGTGATTTGGGAATGGATTGCAGCGTGTACTGTCCCATTGATTCAGCAAAGAGCTTATGTGCAGATAATTGTTACTTTTTTGTAGAATCTTTGTATATGTAAGGATGTCCATTTAGAGGTTATCATTCGCCAGCCTTGGTTTGGACTGGTTGAATATCACTCAGATATGGCACGGCAATGACAGGGGAACATTCCATATAAAGAATGGAGGGTATTGGCAGGGGACATTCCATATAAAGAATGGAGGGTATTGGCAGGGGACATTCCATATACAGAATGGAGGGTAGTTTCAGGGCACATTCCATATAAAGAATGGAGGGTATTTTCAGGGGACATTCCATATAAAGAATGGAGGGTATTTTCAGGGTACATTCCATATAAAGAATGGAGGGTATTTTCAGGGTACATTCCATATAAAGAATGGAGGGTATTTTCAGGGTACATTCCATATAAAGAATGGAGGGTATTTTCAGGGGACATTCCATATAAAGAATGGAGGGTATTTTCAGGGGACATTCCATATAAAGAATGGAGGGTGTTTTCAGGGGACATTCCATATAAAGAATGGAGGGTATTTTCAGGGCACATTCCATATAAAGAATGGAGGGTATTTTCAGGGCACATTCCATATAAAGAATGGAGGGTATTTTCAGGGCACATTCCATATAAAGAATGGAGGGTATTTTCAGGGTACATTAGGGGTGACCAGGAGGAATGATACCCTCTTATAGTAAAGCACTGAGTACACAGACTATTTAAAGAACAAGTACTTTAGTTTATCCTAAACACGGGCTGCCGTGTATTTAAACCCAGCCCCAAACATGCTGATATTAATAAATAGAATGTTACACAGTCCCATACACTGTGATATCAGTAAATACTAAATACTCACTGTCCCTGCGTATTGCGGCGGATAGGGCATGTTTCTGGCATTAAGGAAAATAAAACAGCCCTCCACACACTGCAGGGCCCGGGCTCTCCGCTTCCCTTCCTGACACTCACCCCAGAGCACTTCCGGTTTGCGTTCCAGTTTGGCTCTGCTCAGGTGTTCTGGGTCCCCCCCATCATCGTCACTTCCGGTGAGGGGAATCAGCTGGCTCCTGTGCTGCACATGCGTGCTAGCACTCCTGCTACTCCTCCACAGCAAGATCCTGGAAGGTAAGTAACACAGCCAGGTCCTGGAAGGTAAGTAACACAGCCAGGTCCTGGAAGGTAAGTAACACAGCCAGGAGCTGGAAAGTAACTAACACAGCCAGGTCCTGGAAGGTAAGTAACACAGCCAGGAGCTGGAAGGTAAGTAACACAGCCAGGTCCTGGAAGGTAAGTAACACAGCCAGGTCCTGGAAGGTTAGTAACACAACCAGGAGCTGGAAGGTAAGTAACACAGCCAGGAGCTGGAAGGTAAGTAACACAGCCAGGAGCTGGAAAGTAACTAACACAGCCAGGTCCTGGAAGGTAAGTAACACAGCCAGGTCCTGGAAGGTTAGTAACACAACCAGGAGCTGGAAGGTAAGTAACACAGCCAGGAGCTGGAAGGTAAGTAACACAGCCAGGCCCTAGAAGGTAAGTAACACAGCCAGGCCCTGGAAGGTAAGTAACACAGCCAGGTCCTGGAAGGTAACTAACACAGACAAGTTCTGGAAAGTAAGTAACCCATCCAGGTCCTGGAAGGTAAGTAAAGCTAGTTTTACACTTTAATTATAGTTAGTGCATTCACTAAGTGTGAAAAATCACTATTTATAGATATTCCCCTAATGTGAAATATCACTAAATCAAAGCAAGTCCCTAATCCTAATCTGAACCCTAACATTAACCCTAAATGTCCCATGTCCTAAGCTTAGTGAATGCACTAACTATAATGAAAGTGTAAAACTAGTTTTACTTACCTTCCAGGACCTTGCTGTGTTACTAACCTTCCAGGACCTGGCTGTGGAGGAGTAGCAGGAGTGCTAGCACACATGTGCAGCACAGGATCCAGCTGATTCCCCTCACCGGAAGTGACAAGGGTAGGGGATTTTCACGGGTAGGGAAATTTGATAGAACACCCCGTGTGGACAAACAAATATATAAACTTCCGGTCCCATCGGCCTCTGGGGCAATGATTAACTTACTTCTGTGTTTGCGTACCACCTGCGTTCAATTCTATTTCAGCAGCATGATGTCTTTAGCAATCACATATACATTATATATATATATATACACACACACACACACACACAGAGTCTGCTATGTGGTGGACACTGTATAGAGCTATGAGGGTTAATATGTTTGTCAGCGAGAGATCAGTGTCAATGGGCATATGTACTAAACACAGATATGCAATAATTAGTTTACAATAACTAAACTGTCACTATAGCTGATCAGCTATTTATGCCATTCTGCCAAATCACACTATTTTATTGTGCCAGTCAATATAACACGGAAACCTCCCTCCTGATCACCGGACAGACCTGTTTAGACCCTTGGGAAATTTCAGCTGTAATTTTCAGCTTCTTTATTTATTGAGCCCTAATAAATGTATATAATTTTTCACAGTTTTGCGATGACTAATTTGTACATAAATGGTGAAGTTCAAGAAATAAATTCATTAATTTGTGCTAATTATGATTACAGTAACACTTTCTCAGGATGGGGATGCTGTTCAATTCTGCTTATCTTGCATCTCTCGGCTTCCATTTAAAGTTGTAGAAGTCCAATAACTTAATAGCAATTGTAAAAGGGTAATGCACACACAAAAAAAGTATTATTAGGGGTAGGAGATGTCCATAATTAGATGGGTCACTGATACACACTGGCACATTCACACACACAGATACACACAGTGACGCATACACAAACCTTGACACACAGACTGGACAGCCACAGAAAGTCTGGGCGGGGGTTAGAATGGAACAGTAGGGAAAAACTTGCATAGGCTTCATACAAGAGATCTGTGAGCTGTTTTTATATAAACCCTCAATTTATTTTTTTTAATTTTTTTTTTTAAAGCCTAATTAAATGTATGACTTTTTATTGGAAGTATAGTTTCTAAACAGCGATTTATTTACTTATTTGTTTTATTTTGGATATTGAGTGTTACTTTAAGACATGCCTGCACTATGCTTTTTAAGGAACTTTCTATTAGAGAGAAGCAAAACACCTGAGGTTGAAAATGAAATGGGGGACAGGACCCCAAAATCAGGACTGTCTAGAACAATTTAGAATGGTTGATGGTAAGAAATAAAAGCCCTTCCCCAAACCCCACTAGAACATCTATGGAAGTTCCCACAGGATCCTCTATAGACCCAGTCTCACGAGTCTCATGAGATTGCCTGACTCCCACAGCTGTCACTGGTGATGGCTGTGTAAAATGACAAAACTTGGCAGATGCTCTGACCTTTGTCATGTTCTGTCAGATTCCGACAAGCCTATAAAAAATAAATAAAAATATAGTCCCTTCTGCATGATTGATTTATTTTGACTGCATGCAAAACTTAAAATGCATAGTCTGGTGACAGTCACTTTAAGAAAACACACATATAGAGCATCTCAAAATAAACTGAATAATACACGTTTAAAAAAAGAATGCGTATAAAGAGGCATCACCATGCAAGGATTCAACTCATAACCTTCACATTAGTTCAGTACCCTAACTCTAGGCTACTTTTTCGATAGTAGTTTAGCATGAGATTGTATGACATTATAGACAGTAGACATATTCAATTGTTAATTTTGTCAGAAGCTTCCAAATTCCGCAGCACACGAAATTACAGAAAATAAAAGTTTTTAGTACGAATTGATTTTCGGATTAATTTGTTTTCACAAGGATAACAAATTAGGGACTTCTCTATTAAGCAACTGAAACATTAACATTAAGGGAAGGACTTTTCTAAAGTTGGATCTTTCAGCTGTTTATTAGACAGTTCCCTAATTTGGTATCCTTATTTGGGATTGCCATAAGTAAGATATATCAAATTAGGGAATTATCTGCTAAGCAACTAAAAAAGTTAAATATATATATTATTATTATTTATTTTTTTTACATGGGATTGCTATTGTTACCGGAGGAATAACAGGAACAAACCGCAGAAGCCACAAATAGAGATATGGACACAAGTCTTCAGGGAGTAACAGGTCTTTTATTTACACACCGATCGGGTCTCACACTGAACTTGTGTTCAAAAGGTATGAGCCCAGAACATAGTTTGAACAGGCTATTTATTAACAATAACTCCTCCCCTAATATGGTAGAGTAATGTGGAGTTTCCTTACTTAGGGTAGCACATTGAGGTGCTGGGTTGATGCTCCCTTAATTTGATACTCCTATGTATGATTGCCTATTTAAGGATACCACATTAAGAAGCTGTTTATTAGATCCTTTAAAAATAAAAGGATTTTTACGCTGTGGTGCAGGACATGTAAAGTGCTGCCCTTGGTGACTTTTAAAACCACTGTTTTGTTGGGTAGCAAGTTACTTTCCCTGTAAAACGTTTTTTGTTTTTTTTATAGGAGTTTATCCTCCCTTTTCATTATTAATTAGAGAACACAGGAACATAGAGGCATAGACTTGCATATGCTTCTATATAGTGTCAAAGGCAAGCCCATACCTTTATACATAGGCACTGGCTTTTTTATATCTCTGTATAAAGGCTGATTGTTTAGAAAAATAAATTTAAATGGAAAAATAAATTTTTTTCACAATTTTGCTATTAACAATGTGTACATAAATAGTTCAGCTCAAGAAATAAATACAATAATCTGTGTTAATTATCAGAGTACATCAGTACATCACATGTTGAGGCTTTCAACACAGCTAGAGTCAACACACTGCATCCACTTTACACACACACACTGCATTCCCCACACACACACTGCATTCCCCACACACACATTGCATTAACTTTACACACACTTACTGCATTAACTTTACACACACTTACTGCATTAACTTTACACACACACTGCATTCACTACACACTGCATCCACTTTACACACACACACTGCATTCCCCACACACACATTGCATTAACTTTACACACACATACTGCATTAACTTTACACACACACTGCATTCACTACACACTGCATTAACTTTACACACACACACTGCATTCACTACACACACTGCATTAACTTTACACACACACACTGCATTAACTTTACACACACACACACTGCATTCACTACACACACTGCATTAACTTTACACACACACACTGCATTCACTACTTACACACACTGCATCCACTTTACACACACACACACACTGCATCCATGGGGACACACTAATAGTGAGAGATGTGGGGTCATTAGATGGGGGCACACTAATAGTGAGAGATGGGGGGACATTAGATGGGCACACTAATAGTGAGAGATGGGGGACATTAGATGGGGACACACTAGTAGTGAGAAATGGGAGGACATTAGATGGGGGACCACTAGTAGTGAGGAATGGGGGGGACTAGATAGGGGGACTCTATTAGTGAGGGATGGGGGACACACTAGTAGTGAGGGATGGGGAACATTAGATGGGGACACACTAGTAGTGAAGGATGGGGGGACATTAGATGGGAGCACACTAGAAGTGAGGGATGGGGGACATTAGATTGGGGGCACACTAGTAGTGAGGGATGGGGGGGACATTAGATTGGGAGCACACTAGTAGTAAGGGATGGAGGACATTAGACTGGGGGCACACTAATAGGGAGGGATGAGGGACATTAGATTGGGGGCACACTAGTAGTGAGGGATGGGAGGACATTAGTTGGGGGCACACTAGTAGTGAGGGCTGGGGGATATTAGATAAGGGCACACTAGTAGTGAGGGATGGGTGACATTAGTTGGAGGCACGCTAGTAGTGAGGGATGGGGGGATATTAGATGGGGGCACACTAGTAGTGAGAGATCGGGAAACATTAGATGGGGCACACTAGAAATGAGGGATGGGGACATTAGTTGTGGGCACACTAGTAGTGATGTTACCGTAATCAATGGCAGAAGCCAAACACAGAGAGATGGAGGCAGGTCTTCGGGAAGTAAAAAGGTTCTATATTCACACCGATCGGGTCTCAGATGAACTCCTGTTCCAAAAATATCTGAGAGCCAGAGCACAGATTGCAGGAGCTTTTTGTTAACAGCATATCCCCTCCCATACAGTATAACCCCTCCTATATTCCTCAGACCAGTCAGCAAACAGGATATTCAGGATCACCTTATATGGGCAGACCACATGGTTCATCTGAGACAAAGGAATGTGCTCTCCACTTCCGCACATGCTCAGTACACTGATGACTCATCCAACTGTTTGTAATCAGATACTAATTAGCATATGCCATGTGGAGATTTCAGCCTACTAAATTTTGACCATGCTGGAATCCCATCACAGTGAGGGATGGGTACACACTAGTAGTGAGGAATAGGGGGACTCTAGTAGTGAGGGATGGGGGGGCACTAGTAGGAGGAGAGCTAGCTGTGTCCTGTGCTGGGACATCTGTACCACTACACATTCAGTTTTTTTCCCCTGAATGGTGAGATTTTTGTGCTTTGTGCGCCTATGTCTATAAAGACAAGTATCTTTATTTGAATTAACTACAGAAGAGTTTCTAACACACACACACACATATATTATTTATAAATATAAAATAATAGTAATATAAAACTAAAAATTATTTTAAAGTGAAAATAATTTTTAGTTTTATATATATATATATATATATATATAAAATCTTAAAATGAAAATAAATTTTAGTTTTATATTACTATTATTTTATATTTCTAATTTTATTGTAACACACCAGAAGTGTGAAAAGGTGCTGTAACACACCAGAAGTGTGAAAAGGTGCTGTAATACAACCAGTGCTGTGCTGAGGTTGGTGAGAGTGGGTGCTTTTTAACTCTGTATCACTGCATATTTGTGGTCCATAGAATTCACTTAAGATACATGATACAGTTTTGTAAAGGCACATGGATCAAGGCGGGGCCCAACAAATCCCAGGAGTCATGGTGTTGTAGTTGATTTACTGCAAACCAATTAGTTTGAATGACTATCTGTTCCTGTCCAAATTAAAGATAATAAAGTTGCGTGCACGCAGAAGTAAATTCACACAGAGTTCAGGTTAATGAAAGAACTTCGGAGAAGTTTAATGGCTTCTGCCATAAAATGGGTGCGCAGACCCTTTTAAAGGCATTATTACATCATTGAAGAAAATCAAGATATAGACAAATAGACATTGTTAATTGGCTTAGGTGCTAAGATGTTAGTAAAATGCCCTCCCTATGGGGTGTACCATCTTAAGTCACTATCCTCGTCATGATTGTCTCCTCCAGGTTTTAGCGCCATTTTGCTAACATGAGGAGCTCACTCGACGGGAGGGGCCTTTTGGCAGCTATCCATTTAGAGTGTAGCTGGCACTGTTAGTTTCTCAAGGTTAGGTTTCAAGGCTTTTAGTAAATACACATTTTATCAAAGCTATTTCTTGCTGGCATGAAAATTCTATGTTCTATAGACAAAGCTGTCTTGTAAAACTATGGGGCCTCTTAGAGGTATAGCAAGAGGATTTAAAGGGGCCTTACAGATTTATAGAGGCCTAATAATTCTACAACAGTCCCCCCTAAAATGTTATTTGCTAAAAGACAAAACTTTATTTGTTAGTATCAGAAGATGTGTTAGCCCAAAGACACAGAAACCCCATGACCGCTGACTTAGTGTTAATGCAAAGTGCAAGTCTATCCCTCTCTTGACCCTAACAGGCTGCAGCACATCCGTCAGTACGGTTCAGGAACACTCTTCACTCCGCTGGTAACCCATAGTGGCTTATCCACTACTTCTCCGTACGGCAGTCTACCCATAAAGACGGACGCTGTCCCTGTACTGTCCCTTCCTAGACTTTCTGCACTTCATCAGTATACGGGAGAGTTTGTAGCGGAATACAGGGTGAGATGAGATCTTGATCATCGATTGTCAGATGAGTGAAGGTTGGTGTTGCTTGGTCTACAGTTTTCTGCAGGAATTTCCTTAGGCATGGGAGGACACAACAAATGAGAAGAGTGAGAATAAAAAGAAAAATTAGTAAGGCAATACCAATCTGGACTAAAGCTCTCTGCCAACCAGTCATCCAACCAAACCATTTTTCCCAGGGATCAGTAACTCCAGAGTTTCTCTTTAACTCTTCTGAGAGTCTATTTAATTTAGCTATGGCCAGAGTGACTTTACCATTAGGACCTGTGTTTTCTGGAATGTAAGTGCAACAAGTCATAGTGTCGGGAAGTATTTTACAGACCCCCCCTTTTTCGGCTAAGATCATGTCTAAGGCCAGTCTGTTCTGGAAGGTCATTTGGGATGTGGCCTGTAATTGCTCGGCCAATCCCTGGAGGGCATCCCTGGTGTAGTTCACGAAGCGCTGTTGGTTGTAATAGATATAATTAATCCAATTAAGGTTTTTGTTGGCAGTGACTATGCTAAAAAGTGATTCAAAACCTGCAGCTACTTCATCTCTAGCTTTAAATTCATTAGGTACCCCCCTAGGTACTCCAATGGCATCTATGTAAATGTGGGGGTCAAAACTGCCTTTTACTGGGGTTTCGCGCCTTACTCTGGCTGATGTATGTGGAGGGTCGTATGTGTCATGATGATTATCAGAAATAATATGAATGGGCATGATAACTTTGGCCAGGGTACACTCACCCCACCACTCAGTTTCCAGCCTAGATCTTAACTGTAGATCCCCACATAACCAGTAAATATCCCCCAATGACCTGGTATGGTGTTGCAACAGGCGTATAGGAACAGTTCTGTAAGTGGCGCAATAACCTTTAGAAAAATTACCCATGAATTTACCAATCCCGTCATACATGGCATAACAAGTGTAATTACCTCTATAGACTGTGATTCCATCTGGTGGCTTAACATTTTCAACTAAGAGAGGGTACTCTGCCGTCCATGCCATGCAGAGGGACCTATTAAAGTCATATTGGTAGGCAAAAAGGCTTAAGAAGCAATCTTCTATCTCTAAAGGGAGAATTAGGGGGACGGTGCCAAGGTGGGGTCGGGCACCGCCACATACATAACATGCTGTTTTATTATGTTTGTTGGCATTATACCTCATCCATTCTAACCACAAATTAATGTCATTGAATCCAGTTTCAGCGGCCATGGTATCTTCAAAAGTGGGGTTAGCGATGGCCATCATATCTTTAAAGGACTGGATATGTGGTTTTAGCGGATTTGGGACCATATGATCAGCCCCTTGCCACTCTGGAGAGTGGTACATATCTCTGAGGTAGAAATGACCTAATTTGTTGTAGGAACCTTTCTTCCAATACATTCCCATTACATATCGGTCTGCATCCTCGGGGCCAGGATGTTCAATATTTAACATTAATTTCATAGGGGTACTTCCTCCAGGCTTTCTTAAAGTCATTCTTTGAAGGAGGGATCTACCCTGATTGTCTATCTTAGATAAAGCACTTTTGGGTTTATAACCCCAGGCAGGCCCAGTATTCCATCCCGCAGCCCCCCAGTAGTTACAGTCATAACCCCATTGTTCATCTACTACACAAACGTAAGGGTCTTTTGCTTGTGGTATATCTTTATAAATGGCTTGAATGGGCATTCTACAATATCACAGTAATCAAAAGTGAATGTAGCCACATGGGTACATGATGAATTATACCAGAAAGTGTACCCACTAGCATCTTTGGTGATGGCCACCTGCTGGGCTTTAAGGAGGCCAACTAAGGAGATAATGTACCAGAGGCACATGGTTGCATAGAGTTAGCTTCCTCTGGGGCAGGTGTCTTCTTGCAATGGGAAGCGTGGATCCAGTTAGGCCTTCCGGCCAATTTGACAGAGGTAGGGGAGATCAGGAGAACTTGGAACGGTCCGTCAAATCTTGGTTCCAGGGTGTGTTTTCGCACAAATTTCTTGACCAAAACCCAGTCACCGGAGAGCAGACTGTGGTTGCCTGTGTCAGAATCAGGATCTGGAATTGAAGAGAAAACTTGGGCATGGATTTTGTTCAAAGCATTGGCAAGTTCAGTTACATAGTTTACTAAAACATCAGTATGAAGTTGTAATTGCTGGGGAAAATAGCAACCTAGCCTGGGTGCTGACCCGAATAGAATCTCGTAAGGGGACAATGAGGGCTTCCCTCTAGGTGTATGTCTGACACTAAACAGGGCTATTGGCAAGCTTTCGGGCCAGGGCATTTTTGTTTCTTGCGACATTTTTAGCATTCTAGTTTTCAGGGTGCCATTCATACGCTCCACCTTACCACTGCTTTGTGGGTGATAAGGTGTGTGGAAGGCAAGGGTCACTCCTAGGGCGGCCCAAATCTCTTTAGTTACTGATGCTGTGAAAGCTGGGCCTTGGTCACTTTCAATGACTTCTGGTAATCCAAACCTACATACAATTTCTGTAAGTAGCCGTCTTGCTGTTGTTTTTGCGGTGATGTTAACCACTGGGTAGGCTTCTGGCCAGCCTGAGAACATGTCCACTATTACTAGTGCATATTCAAAGTTGCCACTCTTTGGCATCTGGATGTGGTCTATCTGAATTCTTTGAAATGGGTACATGGGCTTGGCCAAGTGTTTTGGAGGGACTTTAGCCATTTTCCCCGGATTGCACTTGGCGCAGATGACACAAGTCTTGCAGTAATTGCTGGCTAGCGTGGTAATTCCAGGGGCCTCATAGTACTTCTGTACAAGGGCGATCATCAAATCTTTTGATAAGTGTGCAGGGCCATGTGCCCACTGAACAACTGCTGGGTATAGATTCTTAGGAAAGCAGAATCTGAGATTGTTGTAATACACTCCATCTCTTAGAACTGCCCCTTTCTGTTTCCACTTCTGTATTTCTTCAGGGGCAACTGTAGCCTGTTGTTCCCGCAGGATTTTTAGGTCAGTTGGAAGAGTCTGCAGAGTAAATATGGGAGTTTCTTCATTTCCGGACACTCTTCTTTCCACTTCCTGTGGTTCTTTTGCAGCTTGTTTTGCAGCCTGATCAGCTAGATGGTTGCCCTTGCTTCATCTGAGTCCAACTTCCCATGTGCTTTTATCTTCAAAATAGCCACTTCTTCTGGGAGTAGGAGGGCGTCCATCAGCTCCTTGATTGCGGAACCGTGCTTGATTGGTGTACCGGCGGTGGTAAGAAATCCTCTTGTTTTCCAAATTAATCCGAAGTCGTGAGCCACGCCCAGTGCACATCTTGAATCCGTGTAGATATTGGCGCGCTTTCCTTCAGAGATCTTGCATGCTGAAGTCAGGGCTTGCAATTCAGCTTCTTGTGCAGACATAGTTGATGGTAAAGATGATGATTTGATAATTTCATCTGTTGTGGTTACGGCATATCCTGTATGGTATCTTCCTTCTTCATCAGCATATCTTGAGCCGTCCACAAACAGGGTGAGATCGGGATCTACCAATGGGTCTTCATGCACAGTTGGTAGATGTGTTGTTTCCATTTTCATCTGTTCAAAACAGTTATGAGGTGTATCTGGGTCGTAGTCATTCACTATGGTTAAATCTTGGAACTCATTCTCCAGGAAATGACGTGGCCATGCCTTTAGGTGGTCAGTTGTTGGATATTTGACAACACCATTTTCCTGTAGCTGTGATTCGTCCATAGTGGCCCATGCTTTTGCCATAGGCCCAAGATCATTCCATGATATTGTTTTCAACTTGGTCACAGGGACATGTGGAATGGCAGTGTTCTAAATGACGGTACAAATGCTTGAGTTCCGGAGGTAGATGAATCAAGACCATACTGTTGCCTTCAGAATCACAGTAGAAGTCTTGTGCAGTGAGTTTTACTTCGACCAGATTATAGAGTTCATCTTCATAGCAGGGTTGAGGAGTGATGTTTGGTTTGTACCACGTGGTACAGAAGGCATGTCTTGCTCCGTCATGAAGGAGTGCTTGTCCATCATGAAAGGATAGGTTGGGATGCATTTCCTTCTTGATGGTGCCAGTGAGAAGAAAAACATAAGTTTCGTCCATGATGAATCCGTAGTATACACCCCCCTCAGGGAGTGGCAGAAGAGTGGACGGATTGAGAACTTGACATCTTTGAAGGGTAATGTTGTCAGGCAACAAAAAGTGACATTGAAGGCGAAGATGCCTAGCAGGAGTAACATGCTTAAGTTGGACCTGGTTGACTATGGCAGAAATGTCATGAGGGGCCAAGACAACCAGGGGGTGGCCAAGGACAAGATCTCCAGTTCTTTCAATGAGCTCTCTGGCAGCAAAGACGGCCCGAAGGCAAGAGGGACGTCCTCTGGCCACAACATCCAGTTGGCAGGAGAAAAATCCAATAGGCCTTTGGCAGCCTCCAGGACCATGGGCCTGAGTGAGTACTCCTGTTGCATGGCCTTGTCTTTCAGAAACAAACAATTTGAAGGGTTTGGTATAGTCTGGTAGGCCAAGAGCAGGAGCAGAAGCAATAGCACGTTTGAGAGAACAGAAGTTGTCAAGGGCTTCTGTGGACAAGCAAAATGGGTCTGACTTGAGAGCACCATAAAGAGGTTGCATAAGGAGCGAGGCTTCTGGGATCCATGCTCGGCAATAGGAAATGAGGCCTAGGAAGGCGTGTAGTGACTTCGAGGTCCTTGGAGGTGGAATGTCCAGTACTGCTCTAACTCGGTCACGGGTAAGATGTCTGGTTTCCTGAGACAGACAATGGCCAAGGAAGATAACAGTAGGTTGGCAGAATTGCAGCTTGAGACGTGAAGCTTTAAATCCTTGTTCTGCTAGGTAGCAAAGAAGATTAAGTGAGCATTGTTCTGTTGTGGGTAGATCATCTCCACAAAGCAGCAAATCATCCACATATTGAAGCAGGACGACCTCAGGATGGTCAGATTGCCATGGATCAAGGATAGAGCACATGGCCTTCGCAAATTGACTTGGGGAATTTTGTGCCCCTTGGGGCATGACAGTCCATGTGTACTGTTGTTTTTCATGTGTGAAAGCAAACAGATATTGGCAAGTTGGATCCAGGGGAACACTGAAGAAGGCATTGGCCAGATCAATGACTGTGAAGTACTTGGCAGAGGGTGGAACGCCGGAAAGGAGAGTGTGTGGGTTGGGCACTATTGGAGTGCCCAAAACTGTGGCTTCATTTACCGCTCTGAGGTCTTGGACCAATCTGTACTTTTCAGGTTCGCCTTTTGGAGTTTTTTTCTTTACCGGAAATAATGGAGTATTGCATGGTGATTCACATTTGACAAGAGCACGCTTCTCCAGGAGTGCTTGAATTTGAATTGTAATGGCTGCAGCTTGAGCTGGTTTCAAAGGATACTGTGATTTTCGTGGCAATTTTGCTCCTGGGATGAGCTTTACCACCACAGGTGGGACCTTTAGATGGCCTATGTCCTCTGGGCCTGTGGACCACAGTTTCTTGGGAACATCAGTCTTTAGTGAATCGGGGAAATTAGTCCTTAGGTCTTTTGCATCCCTATGAGGCTCTTCTAGATGTAGCATCAGGAGTAAGGAGCACAAAGCTGAGGTGTCTGAGACAGATAGAGGGGTGGATAGTTCCACTTGTCCATCTGGAGTAAAGGTGATAGATGCCTGCAGGCGTGAAAGAACATCAGCTCCTAACAGGTTAATGGGGCATGTGGAAGATACCACAAAGCGAGCAAGCAAGTTGTGGCAGTTACCAACCCGCAGTGGGGTGGACAGGGGACTTTGCCTTGGAAGGCCGTCCACCCCAACACAGGAGACATCAATATTGGAAAGAAATGAGGCATCGGGCAGGTCTTGTTCTCTCAGAACACTTCGGGCTGCACCTGTGTCAACTAGGAAAGTGGTGGGCTGGCCCTCAATGGGTAAAATTACAGTAGCTAGAGGCCCCCCTTGTTCCCCTGAAGACACTGCCATAACAGGGGTTAATGACACAGGCTTGCTGGTGTCCTAGTCTTCTTGGGCTGAATCAGGTGAAGGGGTTTCTGGGGCCTTCGTGGTAGTGGCGGGCTTGGAAGTTTGTTTGCCAGCGTATGGCCTCCGGTGTTTTATGGGTTCAGGGCAGTCACTTCTAAAATGGCCTTTCACCCCACAATTAAAGCAAATTCCATCCTCAGGCCTAGTGCCTCTGGGAATCGGCGGGCGTGATACCATAAGGGGGGTGGGATTGGATCTTCTTGGCACTTGTGCTGCCTCCAAACCTCTGGCAACTAAAAGCAGCTTATCAAGGGAAACCACTCTATACTCAGGGCGGGCAGCAATAATACCTTTCCGTATAGAGTCTTTGATGCCCTGTACAAAGAAACCAGAAAGCATTTGGGCATGTATTTTATTGCTAAGTTCAAACCCTAGGTCAGAGAATACTTGAAAGAGTCTAGCGTGAAACCTCTCTACGGATTCACCTTTTTCCTGGACAATATCATTAAGTCCGGCTGCCTGATCAGCAAGTTTATCTTTGGCCCAAGTTTTTAGCTGATCACAAAACTCAATTCCGGACATATAATCAGTATCACTTGACAACCAATTAGTGCATAGGTGGCGAGCAATGCTAGGCCAGTAGGCATCTCCAGCCTTAATGGCACAGAAGCTCAGCAAATCACGCCATGCGGCGGAATAGGTCTGTTGAATCTGGACCACTGCTCTGTAAAAGGGCATAGGTTGCTTTTCTGGGTCAGGGAGTGACTTCATCAGGGCACTGGCCTGTGTTGGGTTAAAGGTAACATACATTACCGGGGCTTTGTCCCCTTGAACCTTGCGACAAAAGGGATCGTTAAGAGAACGTCGCGGAGGTTGGGGCGAAACCTCCCTGGAGTCTGGTGGGGACTGGTAACCATGGGAGCTTACCATGTCAAATTCATCTGCATGTGCTATCCGGACTCCCGGGGAGGGAACTACCTGTGGTGACAGGGCCGGGGGTAGAAGGGGCACTCCACCAGCCGGGGCTGCTGGTGAGCTATGGGTTGGAGGTAGCAGATCATTCGGAAGAACG